>JAJEJO010046973.1:0-36672 GCA_020662805.1 Glaucomys volans
ATTTGGACTTAACAGATATATAGAATATTCCATCCATCAAAAAGTGAATACACTTTCTTCTCAGCAGCTCATGGATCCTTTTCTAAAATAGACCATATGTTATGCCACAAACCTACTCTTAGCAAATACAAAAACATAGAGATACTACCTTGTATACTATCAGATCATAATGGAATGAAATTAGACATCAACGATAAAGTTAAAAACAGAAACTACTCCAACACCTGGAGATTAAATAACATGCTATTGAATGATACATGGATAACAGAAGACATTAGGGGGGAAATTAAAAGATTCTTAGAGGTCAACGAGAACAAAGATACAACATATCAAAATCTCTGGGATACTATGAAAGCAGTGCTAAGAGGAAAATTCATTGCAGGGATTGCATTTAATAAAAGAATGAAAAGTCAACAAATCAATGATCTCACATTACAGCTCAACACAGTAATGAAAATTTAAACTCCCAATTTGAAAAATGGTCACAGGATTCATATGGACATTTTTTCTCAAGAAGATAGACAAATAACTATAAGCACATGTAAGTTGTTTAACATCATTAGTCATCAAGAAATGAAAAATCAAAATATGCTATTTCAGAACAACTGGGATAAGTATAGCAATAGTAAAAAATATACTTCTGTGTATATGTACATCTAATTATAAAATATATAATATATATTATATATGTGCATGTAATTTTGTTTATGTGCGTAGTCATCTACCTATTTACTCTTTTATGATTACAGTTACTTTGACGCATACATTTTGAGGAAAATGAAATAAAATTGCAAGTATTTTTCACCTACCTTATTAGATCATTTTTTGTCCTCTTTGAGATTCATACAAATTCTGCTTAGCAGATCTGTGAAAATGGATCTTTTGAAAACAGTAAAAAATAAGGTTTTAGTGTTCACCATTCATATAATCTCTTTGAACAATAGTCTGCTTTACTACTATGAATCATTTATCAGTTGTCATCTTATGTTTGACTGACTCTCACTACCAAATTCACCACTTGAAAATTTATCATGTCATTCACCTAATAACTAGCACCACCACCTCTCCATGGATCAAGAATGACACAAAATGTAATAACAATTTACCCATGAAATTTGACACTCAACAAAATGGATCCATCAGACTAAGGGATATTGTAGGAGTTTATTTGCCCAATAGTTAGGAAATGCAAATGGAATTATAATTAGGAATGGTTCAAAAACTAGAGCTATAGAAAATGTAGACTAAAACTTTAGGAAGGATAGAGATTAGGAATTGCTATTGAATATTCCATCAGTCTGCCTTACCTAATTCTACTAATTTTGGGGAAAATATCTTGGAACTTTAAGAATTTTAGCTATTTAATTTTTCAGCTAATTAATTCTGCAACCCATATCTCAACACTCTGGGTTCTTAATTCTTTTTGTTTCCATGAAAGGTAGCATATATTCACAGTTTGTTGATTTGACTTCATCAGACTTCCTTTAATCTTGTACATTTTTGTCATTTTCAGTCCAAATTGGAGGTATTCCAAATTGGAATAGAATTCTCTTAATATCTTTATGGGTCTCTTATGAACATTTTTGGGTACACTGTTTAAGGAAAATTGATAATGCAAAATGCATCATATGTACGTCTTTTTCCACTTTGCATTTACTGAGATGATAGAAATCACAAACTTAAACATTTTTTAATTTCTATTTTTACAGACTGCCTTTTGATTCATTGTACCCAAATATGGTACAACTTTACATTTCTATGGTTCTGCATAATGTAGATTCACACAAGTGGTATAATAAAAAACGTACATATGGTTATGATGCCTGTCTCATTCCACTATCTTTCCTTCCCCTACACCCTCCCCCTCATTTCCCTCTACATGATACAAAATTCCTACATTCTTCACTTACCCCTGGCACCCCCCCCTTATGTATCATCATCCAGTTATCAGAGAAAACATTCAGTATGTGGTTTTTTGGGCTTGGCTTGTTTCACTTACAATGACATTCTCCAACTCCTTCCATTTACATGCAAATGGCATAATTTTAATCTTCTTTAGGGCTGAATAATATTCCATTGTGTATATATATCACAGTTTCTTTATCCATTAATTTATTGAAGGACATTTAGGTTGGTTCCACAGTCTAGCTACTGTGAATTGAGCTGCTATAAATTTTGATGTGGCTGCAACACTGTACTACACTGATTTTAAGTACTTTGTGTGTAAACCAAGGAGTGGAACACCTGTGTCAAATGGTGGATTCATTCCAAGTTTTCTGAGGAATCTCCATACTGCTTTCCAGAGTGCCTGCACCAATTTGCAACCCCACCAGCAATGTATGAGTGTACCATTTTCCCACATCCTCGCCAACACCTATTGTTGCTTCTATTCTTGATAATAGCCATTCTAATTGGAGTGACATGAAATCTTAGGGTAGTTTTGATTTTTCATTTCTCTAATAGAGATACTGAGCACTTTTTCATGTATTTGTTGGTTGCATGGATATCTTCTTCTGTAATGTGTCTGTTCAGTTCCATAGTCCATTTATTGATTAGGGCCTTTATATTTTTGGTGTAAAGTTTTTGATTTCTTTATAAATTTTGTAGATTAGTGCTCTGTCTGAAGTTTGTGTAGAAAAGATTTTTTCCCACTCTGTAGGCTCTCTTTTCATATTACTGATTGTTTCCTTTGCTGAGAAGAAGCTTTTTCATTTGAACCCATCCCATTTATTGATTCCTACTTTTATTTCTTGCACTCTGGGGGTCTTGTTAAGGAAGTCTTGTTCGAAGCCAACATGAGAGAGATTTGGACCTATTTTCTCTTCTATTAGGTGCTGGATCTCTGGTCTAATTCCTAGATCCTTGATCCATTTTGAGTTGAGCTTTATACAGGGTGATAGATATGGGTTTAGTTTCATCTTGCAGCATATGGATTTCTAGTTTTGCCAGCACCATTTGTTGAAGAGGCTGTCTTTTCTCCATTGTATGTTTTTGGTACCTTTGTCTAGTATGAGATAACTGTATTTGTGTGTGTTTGTCTCTGTTTTTTTAATTCTGTACCACTGATCTACCTGCCTATTTTGTTGCCAATATCATGCCATTTTTGTTACCATTACTCTCTAGTATAGTTTGAGTTCTGGTATTGTGATACCTCCTGCTTCACTCTTCCTGCTAAGGATTGCTTTGGCTATTCTGGTTCTCTTATTTTTCAAGATGTATTTCATGATTGCTTTCTCTATTTATATGAGGAACATCATTGGGATTTTAATTGGAATTGCATTGAATTTGTATAGCGCTTTTGGTAGTGTGGCCATTTTGACAATATTAATTCTGCCTATCCAAGAACATGGGAGATCTTTCCATCTTCTCAGATTTTCTTTAATTTCTTTCCTTAGTGCTCTGCAGTTCTCATTGTAGAGGTCTTTTGCCTCTTTTGTTGGATTCATTCCCAAGTATTTTATTTTCTGTGAGGCTATCATGAATGGAATTGTTTTCCTAATTTTTCTTCCAGAGGATTCATCACTGATGTATAGAAATGCATGAGATTTATGGGTGTTGATTTTGCATCCTGCTACTTTGCTGAATTCATGCATCATTTCTGAAGTTTTCTGGTGGAGGTTTTTGGATCCTCTAAATATAGAATCATCTCATTTGCAAATTGTGATAGCTTGATTTCTTCATTCTTATTTGTTGCCCTTTAATTCCTTTTCTCTGTCTGATTGCTCTGGCTAGAGTTTCAAGGATGATGTTGAGCAGAAGTGGTGAAAGAGGGCATCCCTGCCTTGTTCCAGTTTTTAGAGGGAATGCTTTCACTTTTTCTCCATTTAGAATGATGTTGGCCATGGACTTAACATAGATAGCCTTTACAATGTTGAGGTATGTTCCTACTATCCCTATTTTTTCTAGTGTTTTGAGCATGAAGTGTCACTGTATTTTATCAAATACATTTTCAGCATCTATTGAAACAATCGTTTGATTCTTAACTTTCAATCTATTAATGTGATGAATTACATTTATTGATTTCTGGATGTTGAACCAACCTTGCATCCTGGGGATGAATCCCAATTGATCATGGTGCATTATCTTTTTAATATGTTTTTGTATGCAATTTGCCCAAATTTTGTTAAGGATTTTTGTGTCTATGTTCATCAGGGATTTCTTTCCTTGATGCATCTTTGCCTGGGTTTCGTATCAGGGTGATACTAGCTTCATAGAATGTTTTTGGAAGGGTTCCTTCCTTTTATATTTTATGGAATGCTTTGAGGAATATTATTACTATTTCTTCTTTGAAGGTCTTGTAGGACTCTGCTAAGAATCCATCTGGTCCCGGGCTTTTCTTGGTTGGTAGTGTTTTGATGGCATCTTCTAGTTCATTGCTTAAAATTGATCTGTTCAAATTGTATATATTCTCCTAATTTAGTTTGAGAGGATCATGTCTCTAAAAATTTGTTTATGTCTTCAAGATTTCCTACTTTGTTGGAGTATAGATTTTCAAAGTAGCTTCTAATTATGTTTTGTATTTCGGTGGTGTCTATCATGATATTTTCTTTTATATAATGAATTTTAGAAATTTGAGTTTTCTCTCTCCTTCTCTTTGTAAGTGTTGCAAGAATCAATAAGGGAATGAATTCAAAGAAAGAAGCTTTTTCTCAGAAAAGGAAACAATGAATAATGTAAAGGGAGAACCTACAGAGTGGGAGAAAATTTTTTCCACACACACTGCAGATAGAGCACTAATCTTCAGAATTCATAAAGAACTTAAAACTTTTTACACCCCAAACACAAAGAACCTGTTGTAATAATGAACAGGAGCAACCTGTGGGAGTAAGGATGATGAGTTACCTTGCGCATACTATACTGGGACCGCTCCCTCTAGATACGGAGTCAGGTTCTTGATGCAGACTCCTCCAACACACCACACCATACCAGGATTCCAGGTTCTTGTGGACGCAGGTTCAAAATTTATTACAGAATTACAAAGCTTATATAGCATAGAGTAGCCAATCACCATCTGTTAAGCTGTCTTGATTCTCTTGTGCTAGGCTCATGATCATACTGTATAAGGGAAGAGGAAGTGCCTGGGCTCTGGGTGCTCACAGAGAGCATAATTCACAGCACAGGTTTGTCTATGCTTCTGAGAGGAGCAGGTCTGCCTGTTCCATAATTATGCTTCTTCCTGTAATGCAAACCACATTGCTTCAGGTATTCCTACAAGAACCCAATCAATAAATGGGCCAAGGAACTGGGCAGACACTTTACAGAAGAAGATATACAGGTGATCAAAAAATATATGAAAAAAGTGTTCATCATCTCTAGTAATTACAGAAATGCAAGTCAAAAACACCTAAGATTTCATCTCACTCCAATTAGAATGGCTATTATCAAGAATACAAGTAGCAATAGGTGTTGGTGTGGATATGGGGAAAAAGGCACACTTATACATTGGTACAGCTAGTCAGGAAAGCAGTATGGAGATTCCTCAGAAATCTTGGAATGGAACCACCATTTGACCCTAGCTATTCCAATCCTTAGCCTATAGCCAAAGGATTTAAAATCAGTGTACTAAGTGACACAGTCACATCAATATTTATAGCAACTCAATTCATACTAGTTAGAGTGTGGAACCAACATAGATGCCTTTCAATAGATGAATGGATAAAAAAAAACCCTGTGGTATATATACACAATAGAATACTACTCAGCCATAAAGAAGAATAAAATTGTGGCATTTGCAGGTAAACGGATGGAGTTGGAGAATGTCATGATAAGTGAAGTAAACCAATCCCAAAAAAACAAAGGCTGTATGTTTCCCCTGATAAGTGGATGATGATACATAAGGTGGGGACAGGGGTAATAAAAGAATAGAAGAACTTTGGATTGTGTATAGGGAAATGGGAGGTGAAGGAAGGAAAGATAATGGAATGAGACAGACATCATTACCCTATATTCATATATGATTACACAACTGGTGTGAATCTATATTGTGTACAATCATAGAAACAAAAAATTGTACCCCTTTTGTATACAATGAACCAAAATGCAGTCTGTAAAAATAAAAATAAATGAAAAGACCTTGAGTTGATAATTTTTCAATCTGGGTTGATTATATGTAGATGTCATACTATTATATTTTCCTTTGTTCATGTTTCAAATATTTCTACATAATAATATTTTTCAAGAAGGTAGGAATAAACAAATACACGTACATGCAGATTAGATAGATAGATAGATAGATAGATAGATAGATAGATATAGATATATCTACACCTGTGGGAAGAATATTATAAAACTTCACTAGAGAATATTAATTCTTGCCAAATTTAATGAGGAAGATAACATAAATTGTAATGTTCAATATTTAAAGATGTTGCCTGTACCTTAATTAATCTTTCATTTTAATTTACTCCAATCAAAATTTTAGCTTGTTTTTAATAGAACTTGAGTAATCTAAACTTTATATGGAAATTCAAAGGAAAAAGTATAACCATGACGATTTCAAAAAAGAAAAAAAGTAGGATGATTTGCCTATTGGTATTTTGTTTAAAGGTATAAAGGCAGTATGGTATTTATGAAAGGGTAGACATGTAGACTAATCTAAGTAAATAAGAGGTCCAGCGAAAGTGTATACTATACTTATGTGTTGGTCCGCCTTTCATCACTGTGACCAAAATACTTGACAGAGACAACTTAGAGGAGGAAAGATTTATTTTGCCTCATGGTTTTTGAGGATTCAGTTCATCATTGACCAACTACTCCTCTGGGTCTGAAATGAGACAGAACATTATGGAACAAATGCATGGTGGAGAAAATCTGTGAAGGAGGAGGAAGAGGAAGAGGAGGAGGATGAGGAAGAAATAAAGTGACTAGAGAAAAGATACACCTTTCCAGGGCACATTTCCTAATGACCAACTTCTTCCAAAGGCTTCAGGAGAGGCTCCTTTCCTGCTTCCTTCAGTTTCTGAAGTCTCATGCCTTTCTTGACTTCTGAAATCATCACTTCAATCTTTGCCTCCATCTTTACATAGCTGTCTTCCTTTGATCTGTGTTGTTGTCCTTATTTCTTTGTAATTATATGAATATTAGTAAAATTGGCTTAGGATCGACTCAACTCCAGTATGTACTCATCTTAGCTAGTTATATTAAGAATGACCCAATTTCAAATAAGATCTCATTCAGAGGTTAGGGCTTCAATGTATATTTTTTTGGGGTAACACAATTAAACCCATCATAGTTCTTCACAAATATCTGTCAAATAAAAACATGAATGAATTATTGACAATGTAAAGGCCCCAATCAGCTAAAATCAATCTGTATGTTATTTACAGATATAAATGCATTAAAAGAAATAAAAGCAAGAAAATTATTAACACAAAATTAGGAAAATGTTTACCTCTCAGGATGAGAGATGTTGTTGCAGGACTGGGGTTAATGGAATTCTTAAAAATCAAACAATTATATATACATATTCCTTACAAAGCAATAAAATGTATACCCATTGTTGTGTGGTTTATTTAATATAAAATAGCTAGTAATATGGGAAACAGAGAACAATGTAGTGAGAAACTAAAGATAATCTATACTTTGTCCATTCTGACTGGGCCAGACACTTATACTTAAGGTCAGATTAAAACAAAGAGCCAAAGAAACAAAACTTTCAGCTGCCTTCTTTCTCCATCCAAGGAGGTAGATATTTTATAAACCAGCTCTGTACTGATCATGTAGTCTGGGGAAGGGAGACATGGGAAAGCAGGGAACATCATTTTGGTTTAATATGAAAAGGAGAATTTCTTCCCTCCCTGCCCTCCAACCCTTTATTCTTCTCATTCTTTCTCTCTTTCTTCCTTTCCTCTATTTATTCATACTTTATAGCACAAAGGATTTTATAGTAGCCAGAGATAAGTTTATTATTTATATGAATAGAGGGAATAGATGAATCAATATGGACATGTGGATATCAATTTAAATCTGCCTGAGTACTGTAAGAGAAAATATGGAATTATGGATTAAATAATAAATACACTAAAATGTCTCAATAAGTCAGAAGGTTCCTAGTCCCAGGGTTAGTTTAGTGGTTATAAGACATCAGGACCTTGCATTAGCATTTCATACATATGTTGGCCTTTCTATCAAGGTTGTAAGATAGTTCTCATGGCTTCTAATATAACACTTTCACTGAAGAGAATCAGGAGAAACATTGACTGGACTGATACTGGCACACATTGCCCAGGTACCAGTCATATGAAAACCTTTCTACATTACACTGAGCAGAACCACACAAGAAAGAATAACTCTGCCCCTAATATCAATAATGTTTCTACTAAGGACCAATAAAATTCACTCTTGGACAAGGCAAAGGACACTTGACTAAAGTGGTTGTCTCAGCAGGAAGAAAGGGGATGACTGGAGAGTAGAGAAAAATAATGATTGCAATAGTCCAGACCAACATTTCATTTAGCAACTAAATGTGTTAGTTACTTTAATAAGCAATTTATAATTTTATTATGTCATTTTATTGCCAAATAAAACCTGCAAGAAAATTTATTAATCCCACTTTATAGACGAGAAGACTGACAGTTAATCTACACTCACACAACTAACAAGTGGTATCATCCAGTTTCAAACTCAGTGTTCTCAGAAACTTCACTTTTGTATCAGAAAAATCAAACAATACCAGATTTTCATACTAATGAAGCATATACAGTGTAACAAAGCATCTCTGACCATCTTTATTTAAGTTGATAAGTGACCAACATAGAAAAATCCTTCATGTTCCAAGGAATGTAGTCTCTCAATGATTCTTTCATGAATGACGATCATTTAATTCCTTAGGGCCATCCCTGAACCACTTATCACTGGCTTCAGAATGAATTCCAATATCTAGTTCTGCTTTAGATAGCCCACATTTTCAATATCTTGTGTAAACAGGGTGCTTTTACAATTGCCATTTGGAAAAAAATCAGTTGATAGAACTTTTCACAGCCTCAGAATATAATATATGTTGTAACACTGTACATATCAGTAAATTACATTTCTAGTTTGTCCTCAATCTCAAGAAAATCCTTAGCCAAATAAACTAGCAAGCAAATAAATCATTTTAATTATAATAAATGGCAGTTTCCCTAAATATATTTTTGGCAGTAAATAGCTTCTATTATTGACTTTTGCAGGAGTAATTTAAGGGGAAAATATTCTCACTAAAGTTGGGGATGCCTGACTGAGAACTGCTATTCCTCATGTATGTATATTATACTCCACTTTGATTCTTCTACCATGCAAATATGAATTTTCAATTTTAAGGCATTTAAACTGATATATTTATATCAGTTTAAATGCCTTAAAATTGATGAAATTATCCATTTTATAAATTATCCTCTACATTGTGCCTCATTGGCTAAATTTAAGATTGTAATTTTCTATAGTGTAGATAGAATAAATGGCTCAGATGAGAAAAGTTACTGCTTTTATAGAATTACACTATTATGCTTAGTATTATAATGAGATGAACTTTGCTTCATTTTTCCACTGGAATTAAAATCTTTCCCATTAGTAATATTTTATACATAATGATAATAAGTTAATCATGGTATATGTCTTGAGTGATTATTACAGCATGAGCTTCAAAATCATGATGATCTGCTTTAAATCTCCACTTC
Organism: Glaucomys volans; assembly: GCA_020662805.1. NCBI lineage: Eukaryota > Metazoa > Chordata > Mammalia > Rodentia > Sciuridae > Glaucomys > Glaucomys volans. The sequence goes on from JAJEJO010046973.1 coordinate 9,654, forward strand.
GCTATAGTAGCTAGCTGTGGAAAACCGGGAAAATGGTTCAACAATTCTGGGCTTGAGTTCCTTCTTCAAAATACAGATAAAATTCCAGTTATTTTAGAGTTCCTTCTGTCTGTTGAGTAGCAAATGTAATATCTGGTACATCACATGCATTCTATATGTGGTTAGTTGTTATGGTTTACATATGGATTGTCTCCCAAAAGCTCGTGTGTTAAACCATTCAGGAATATTCTGATGTGAAATGATTAGATTATGAGAGCTGTAACCTCATCCATTTGATGGATCAGTAACTTGAATGGATCACTGGGTTGTAACTGTAGGCCAGTAAGGCATTGTATGGCTGATGAGGCATTGAATTCATCACTGAGGTGTGCCCTTGTGGATTATATTGTATCCCTAATTCCTCTCAAGCTCTCTGCATCCTGACTGCCATTTAGCTAAGAAACTTTCCGTCTCAACACCCTTCTGCTATGATATTCCACTATCACTATGGTCCCAGAGCAATGGAGTTGGCCAACCATAAACTGGACCTCTGATACTGTGAGCCAAAATAAACTTTTCCTCCTCTAAGTAGTTCTTGTAAGGTATTTTAGTCATGATGATACAAAACTGACTAACATAGTAATCATTAATAATACCTTAATTTTAATATCATCACCATATGCTGTCTTAGAGTCCAGAAGTGTTTATTGTCTTGGTTCAGTACATGACCTCAGTTAACCACATTAACTGGATGTGGTGGCCAAATAATTTGCCCAAGGATAAAGGTATATGAGGATCAGCAACAAGGGGCGATGGTGAGGTGGAGATAGATTTTAAAATATAAATAGAATCCATATGATTTAGTGATTCACTTGAAGAGTGAGGAAGTATAAGTAGTTAAGGACAATGCCTGAATTGTGAGATTTTTGTTATTCAATAAATGGGGTGCCATTGATAAGGAAACGGATTATTTGTTCTAATTAGATCTACGTGATGGTAGAATGCATTCATGTAGAACTAATGTAGAACTAATTAGAATGAATAAAAAATTAATAAAAAATGTAAAAGGAGGTTTAGAAAGAGAGAAAAACATATTTTCAGTTTTGATTTTGAGGTGCCTGTCAAACATTGAAAAACTGACATCTAAATGGCAATTGACTAAAGAATCTGGGTTTAAATAGAGAATTTTGTGATGTATCTAGAAAATAGTCAGTATTAGAGTTGTAACAGCTGAGACAAGTGGTATAGATGAGATGAATCTGAAAAAGGGTAAAGGGTAAGGAAGAGGACCAGGCAAAGCAGAGATCTCCACAATTGTATATCTAACTTCTCATTCAACACATACACACCTTTTTACGTTTATGTTTCATCTATAAGGCATTACTCTTTATTCTCTGGGTCAGTGTACACACAATTCCTTCTATTTAATGTGTATTCCCTACCTTCTCAACAATTCCCTCCTGTTATTCTTTAGCTAATTTATTTTCAGTTTTACCGGGTTCAACTTAGCATCAATTAACCTGAAGTACCCTCTGTACAACAAATCATGTAGTTTCCATGGGCTGTTTCACCTCCTCCCCTCAAAATTTATATTTTGAAGTCCTGACACCTAGTACATCAGAAGGTGACTCCTTAGAGACAGGGCCTTTAAAGAGGTAATTATTAAGTCAAATAAAATTCCTAGGATAGATCTTATTTCAGTGTGATTTGTGACTTATAAGAAGAAAGGATTTGGACACAGACACACTGAAAAAAGAGGAGGAGAAAATGGCCATCTACATGACAAAGAAAGAGGCCTTATAAAAAACCAACTGTACTGACACCTTGATCTTAGGCTCCTAGACTCTAGAACTCTGAGGAAATAATTTTCTATTATTTCATTCATCCATTCTGTGATATTTTGTTATGACACCCATAGTAGATGAGTAATGTGTATTATAATTGCTCTACGTATTTAAAATGAATGCACTGTTCTATTCCGAGGGAACATCAATATTTAATGAATGTGGTGAAAAAATGGGTAAAGAAAATGTGGTATACAGAAAAAATGGAATATTCTTCAGTTGTGACATGGATGAATTTTAACATGGAGTATGTTATTATAAGTGAAATAATCCAGTAACAGAACAAAACTGTGATTCCATTTTTATGAGGTTATCTGTAATTATCAAATTCATAGAAGGGCCTATAGTTAACAATGTGGTATTGTGCACTTCATAATTTAAGAGGGTAGATCTCCTTTTAAGTGTTATTATTACAGGAACAAAGAAACCCACAAAAGCACAAAGGAACACAAGAAAACTAACAATAGCATTGATTATGTGTATTGTTATTTCTTACTTTTTATTTATTTTTTGTTTCTGATTCACACATAGATAGCAGTGTGATATTTTTGTTTGTTTATTTGTTTGTTTTGGTACCACAGATTGAACCCAGGGACCATTACTCCTGAGCCACATCCCCAGCCCTTTTTTCATATTTTATTTTGAGACTGGGTCTCACCAAGATGCTGAGGGCCTTAGTAACTTGCTGAGGTTGTCCTTGAACTTAATATCCTCCTTCCTCTGCCTCTTGAGTCACTGGGATTACAGGTCTATGCCACTGTACCCAGCTGCAATGTGATGTTTTGATACATGGATACAAAGTGAAATGATTTAATGAGGTAATCAGCAGATTTATCACCTTAAACATTTATCAATTCTTTGTGGTAGAACATTCAAAACTTCTTTTCTAGTGATTGAGCAGTAAAAGTCATACAGTGATGTCCATTATGACCTTGGCCTTTAAAATTTAAATTTCATCTGTGACATGCCGTATATTGATCACAGTATGAAATGGATATCTGATCTCTCTTTTGAGACAAATTGAAGGTGGAATTCTGTTGTGGTTTTTAGCAATGATAAAAGGAATATTTAATTTAATTTGTACTACTTCCATTTCATACTTACATTCTTATATGTCATTTCCTTCTTAACTCAATGAAAGTATATTAAGAATTTAGCCATCCTGATTGGGAACAATGTAATGGATAGCTTACATACTATTTGGCATACTGTAGTAATTGCTTCAGTAAATTTTTATATATAAGACACAGTTGCTCACTGAAACTCCGATTTCCAACTAGGGTTGCCAAATAAAACATAGGACTCTCCATTAAATTTGAATTTCAAATAAATAGGGAACAGTGTTTTATTTATTTAATATGTGTCCCAAGTATTGCAAAGGACATATTTATATTTAATAATTTATCTGAAATTCAAATTTAACTGATTTTTCTTAAGTTCTTATTTGGTAAATCTGATGTCATTAACTCTATTATTTATATTTGGAAAAGTTTCAAACCCTAAGGGCAACCATATTTTCATGTTTCTGGAGTTTTTAGGTCCTAGTATTCTCATTTGGCTCTGCATCTCAGTGTGAGCAGGTTTTCTAGTTAGTAGTCTCTGGTCATCAGAATATGGACTTTAAAGCAAGGCTGAATCTACACACCCCAGGAAATAAAAACCCAGCAAATAAAGAAATTTGTAGCTTAGATGACTAATTATTTATTAAAAATGATTGCACTGAAATTCTACACAGAAGGTCTAGTGTACTATATGCTTATGTCGAACAAGAAGGAGTCTAAGATACTATTTTAAGAATTTTGTTTGCCAGTGGGAACAGAAAGATAAATAAGATATAGTCTCTGCAATCCACAGCAATGGGCACTTGTAGAGAGTACAAATGAATCAGGCAAAGGCAAGGATGTAATATTTTGTAATTCATTCAGTCAACAAATATATATCTGGAATGTCTATAATGTGGTAGACACTGTTCTAACGGGTGAGAATGCAGCTATGGTTAAAACACAAAAAATCCATCTTTACCAATTGACATGTAAGATATACAAAATAGGTGATAACTGTATTGGTAAAAAAAAAAATTAAGCAGGGGAGTACGATATGGGATGCCACAGGATGGGCACATTGCATTTGAATGAAGACTTACAGATATTGAATCAAGTAAGTATCTGGGAGGCAGACAGTTCAGAATAACAAAGGCTCAAATGTGCTCAGTATATTCAAGAATAGTCTTGAGTCTAGTGTGCTTAAAACAGTAGAAATGAGGGGAAGACGGATTTTAACTTGAAGGCCTCTACCCCATTCACTCTCTATTTTCCCCTTTATTTTTTTTTCTTTATTGAAACTCACCATCTTATATGTATTTAATTTAACTTGTTTATTTGTAGAATGAGAGGATGTAGATTTCATTAGTGATTTCCGCCCTTATACACTTTGTCTTTTACTTGTTGTAAAATGTGCAGCGTTTGTAGGGCTTTAAGCAGTGAATTGCTCTTTCATGTTCTAATATGATCATTCTATTTGCTAAGAATGGATGATGGGGGAAAACCAAGACCCTGAGAGACCAGTTAGGAAGCTAGGAAAATAATGTCATTGAATGGTAGTGTTGACTGGGATCAGAGTGGTAGTAATGGAGGTATTATAAAATGATCAGATTTGGGATGCATTTTGAAAGTAAATAACAAATGAATTAGATGAAAGCTTAGATTTGGAATATGAGAGAAAGAGCATAATAAAAAATGACTCCCAGGGTAGAGATGTAGTTCAGTGGTAGAGTGCTTATCTAGTATGTGTGAGAACATATTCTCAGTCCAGTACCAAATACACATGTGTGTGCATTCACAAACACACACACACACACGCACACACACACACAACTCCAAAGTTTTTGATCCAAGCAACTTGGATTAGATGATTTAACATTAACCAAGATGGAAAAGAATTTAAGTAAAGGTGGTTTGGGAAAAATATCTTGAATCTACAAATGTAAGTATCAGGTGGGTAGTTGGAATATAAAAGGGCTTAAAACAGAGAAGTCTGAGTTGCAGATAGAAACTCTGGAGTGATCAGCCTATAGATGTTGTTCGAAACCATGAGTCTTGGTGATGTTCCCTTTAGAGTGAGCATCATTAGGATAGGAGTGGGGAGGCCAAACACTAAATTCTGGGGCAATTCTATCATTAGAAAGACTAGGAAGGGAAATGTTTGCAAGAATTTGGGGCCATCAACACCATCAAATCCCGTGGACAAGACCAATAGAGGAGACAAAAAATAACAACTGGATTTAGCAACAGGGAGGTCAACTGTGTCCTTCAAAAGAATAGTTTTGGTAGCATGGCATTTATTAGAGCCCGACTGATACTGATTTTATGGAGAAGGAGTATAGAGAAATTAGGCAATAGCTAGAGGGTAATAGGAGTCAAGAGAAGGTCTCTGATCAGCATGCAAAATGAGGGGACAATTTAAAATAAAAATGAAAAAAAACTTTCTTTGCATATTAACTAATCTAGTCCTCCCCAAACTCAATGGAACAGATTCTGTTATTAATTCCAGTTAATATATGGGAATGATCATGGTGAAGGGAAAGAGTAATTAATTCTGATCACAGAGATCAGACTTGTTTCACTTGAGAGTGAGAAGTTAGCAGGATGCTAGAATGAGACAAATTTCAATATACAGAAAAATGGGGAAATAGTATTTCAGATCATATGCATAGAATAAGTAGGAAAATAATTGGAGATAACATGTTACATATTTGAATTTGAGCAAGTAGTCAGCAGTACATGAAAAGTACATACAGAAATATAACAAGTGAGAAGATGGCAGTTGCCAAGTCCTATTGCTTCATGTTGGAACCTAGAGAAGGAATCAACAGGGTGTATCATTGGAATCATTAGTCCTTTAGTATGTGGGTTCAATTTGATGACACATTCTGCTTCCAGGATTGACTATACCCCTATTATGGTTTAGATATGAGGTATCCCCTTAAAGCATATGTGTGTGACAATGCAAGAAGGTTTAGAGGTGAAATGACTGGGTTATGAAAAACTTAACCTCATCAGTAAATTAATACCCTGACAAGGTAAACTGAGTGGTATCAGTAGACAGGTGGGGAGTAGCTGTAAGAGGTAGGTCACTGGGAGAGTGTCTTTGGGGTTTATATCTGTTCCTGATGATGGGTGCTCTCTATGCTTCCTGGTTACCATGTCCTAAGTTGCCTTCCTCCTCCACACCTTTCTGCCATGATGTTCTACCTCACCTAAGGCCCAGAGCAATGGAGTTAGCTGTGTTACTCTGAAACCATGAATAACAAATAAACGTTTCCTTCTCTAGTATTTTTCTTGTCAGGACTTTCAGTTAAAGTAGCAAAAACAGTCACTAAAACAACCCCTGACACAGAAGGACTTGATTTTATTTATTAGACTTAACCAATTGCAAACACATCTTCTGCTAGCCTGTTATAAAATTTAGCTTTGGAACACCAATAGCATTAACTAGTACCCTAACCAGTAGAAACCAGATTTTTTAAAAAATAAATGCATCAACACTGAACTTGGACAACAATTCTAGTGATCAATCACTAGAGATTAGAGATGGCTTGTCAAACATCCTTTGTGATGCCATGTCATGTAGCATCCCATTGAGCCAGGTGACAACAATCACTGGTTTTATTTTTGATTTTGCTATCACTTCCATTTATTAGCAGAAATACATGTCATATTGAGATTACCCACTTTAATCTAGGTTCAACTAAGAGAATATTTTGACTAACTGTACTTGCAGATTAATTTTTATTCCTACCACTCAGTTATCCATTGGAACAATTGCTACGTAACCAAAAGCCCCCTTCAGCATTGGTGGATAATACACCAGCATCTAGTGTCAATGGTGCCCCACACTGTCTGTTTCTATAGGAGATACGTCAATATCCACTACAGCCACCAGGCTCTCATTTGGTACCACAACAACCATAGCTGGGGTAATTTATTTAACATTGGATTTTGAAGAAAGTAACCACAAACATCCAGAACTGTTTTTACTGCTTCTTTCTTTAAAATATTTTTTTCAGTTGTAGATGGACACAATACCTTTATTTATTCATTTTTATGTGGGGCTGAGGGTTGAACCCAGTACCTCACACATGCTAGGCAAGTACTTGACCACTGAGCCACAACCCCAGCCCTCCTTCTGCTTCTAATATAACTCCAACTACCTTCTCCAGCACAGATGCCAAACTGTAAGTGTTCATATAGATTCTTTTTGTGAAGTGATCAGAAATCAGCCTCATTACCCAGGAATTACTCTATTAAGTATCTGAGAAGTTGGATACTAGATACTGAGAGTCCCAAGTAGAAGGCAAAGTAGGGTTGAAATAGTTAAGCAAGGAAGGGAAAGATTGAAAACTCCATTCTAGAACTTACATGCAAGATAAGAAAGAATGAAATCAGTGAGGTGACAATTCTCACTAAGAGAAAAACTCAGTAATAAGGACAAAAAGAGAAGAAGAAAGAGAAAAGTGGTGTTGAATTATGCTTAGTGAAGACCAATTACAGGCCAAGCCTTCAGTAAAACACATAAAACTTCATAGCAGATCCAAAAGGGAAAAAAACAAAAGAAATTAAGTTAACTTACCCAAGACTATATTCTTGTAAAATAGTTGCTATGGAATGAATTGAGCACCTCTGCCAAATTCATATGTTGAAGTACTAACCTCCAATGAGATTATAGAGTTACTTCTTGGTATCCACTGGGTATTGATTTCAGAACCCTCAGGGAGACCAAAACCCACAGATGCTCAAGTTCCTCATATAAAATATCATAGTATTTACATAGAACCTACACACATCCTCCCATACTTGAAATCATCTTTAAAATACTTATAATACTTAATATAATGCAAAGGTTTATAATTATAGTTATTACATTTTAGGGAATAATTACAAGAAGAAATATCTGTAAATATCGAGTACAGACACACTTTTTCTGGAGGATTTTCATTCACTTTTGTTTGAATATGTGAATGTGGAACCCAAAAATATGTACGGTCAACTGTATTCAGAGGTGGGAACTTCAAGACATCCCTAGGTTCAGATGAGTTCATGAGGGTGGGGCTACCATAATGGGATTAGTTGTCTTATTAGAAGAATATGAGACACCAGAATACACACATGAACACACTATCTCTCTACACCATCTATAGGCAAACCAGGAAGAGAACACTAACCTTAGCCCAACCAGGGAGGCACACTGACCTTGGACTTCTTAGCTTCCAGAACTCTGAGAAAGTAATTTACTGTTATGTGAGTATGGTAATTTGTTATGGCAGCCTGAGAAGACAACTACAGTAAATGAACTGGAAATGTCAAGGTCAAGTTCATCTCATTACAAAGTAAATTTCTTTCACTTACAGTTTTGACTTGCACTTCCAGGAGTTGAATGATTCACAAGGACTCCAAAAGAATGCTTGAGGCCAGATCTAAGTTCATCATTTGCTTTTATCTTCATAAAGCCTCATCACATGAATTCTTCACCAAGATTTGTTAGACTTGGCCTTCTGACTAATCTTAAAACTTTCTAATTTTTTCTTGAATCCTAACAGTGTTTATAATGGCATGGAGATTCTCTCTCTCTCTCTCTCTCTCTCTCTCTCTCTCTCTCTCTCTCATATATATGTATAATATATATAATATAATATATAAAATATATATATAAATAGATATATAGATATTGGTAGATATAGATATCGATATCAATATCTAACTCCCTGAACTCTTACATTCATTTTCTCCTTAAATCTATTTATGTTGCCAAATTTTGGGTGGAAAGACTTCTACTACACTGTTCTATTTTTAAAAGCCTAACTCCTCCCCTGTTCAGTCTTGAATCCCTAAGCTTCAAAATCTGTCACTAAAATATAACCCAGCTCAGCATAGTGGTGCACACATGTAATTCCAGTGACTCTGGAAACTGACGCAGGAGGATTGCTAGTTGGAGACCAACCTCAGCAACTTAGTGAGGCCCTAAGGACTTAGTGAGATTCTGTCTCAAAAGAAAAGAAAATATAAAGAGGGTTGGGGATATGGCTCAGTGTTTAAGTGTTCCTGGGTTCAATCCCTGATACAGAAGAAAAAAAAAACTAAATCAAATCCCAAATGAGCTCTTTTCCTTCACAGGTACATCTAATACCATTACCATTTCCATTTCTCCAAGTTCCTGTACCGTCTTCTGGTTACAGTTTTTGTTCAGACCAGATGTTAGTCTGGAGTTATTATAACTAACATCTCGGTCTAGGAGTGTTGTGCTATGCCTGCATATTGAAAAGATATGCAGAACTGGTAAAAATACCAATGCTAAATCTTTAACCCAGACCATATAGAAACAAATACTTATGAATCATATTTAAGCATCTATACTGTATTTTTTAAAACTCTCCACATGACTTTCAAAGTATAGGAAGGATCAGAAACATTGGTTCTCAGGTCTTGGATCACAATGTTATTGGCATAAAATTCCTAGCTACTTGAGGGCTCTAAGAAATGAGTCTAAAAATTTGTGAATCACAAACCAAAAAGTGATACCACTATTTTAAATGGACACATATATCAGGGGCAGGATATAAATATACCATATTATTTGAGTCAGGATATTTTTCCATCATGTATTACCTTAATGAACTGATGTTGAAATACAATTAAAATTATTGAGGGCTATGAATTTTGACATAAAAAGGTATCCTATCATTGTAAATGATGGGGACCCATTTGCTACTATGGTAGCATTTTCTAAATAGTTTGGCTCAAAATACATTTGGAAACAGTAAAGTTAACATCCCTACTTGTTTTTGAGAGTATGTAGCAAAGCCATATTTTATTTATTTTTAAATTTTATTTCTTATTTTTACAGACTGCATTTTGATTCGTAGTACAAAAATGGGGTACAAATTTTCATTTCTATGGTTGTGAATACACAATAACATATTAAAAGTTCTCAGAAACTCTGCAGTAAAAATAATAATCTTAAATTTAATCAGCATTTTCAACCTTACACAGAACTTTTTCTCTATTTCCAAGAACATATAACAATGTCCCAAAAGACACTGTTTTCCCAAGATATTTCCATTCCTCAAACCGGGATCACTATCAAAAAGGAGCACATAATGAAACCCCAGATGCTTACCTTCAAAGAGATTACTTTTGCAAGTGGTACAATTATCTGTACAATGAATTATATACTTTCAAATGTGTTTTTCAAGGTTAAAGGGGCTGAATTCTTGTTTCTTTACTTTTTAAAAATAAGATCCTGATAATAACGGTGACAATTATAACTAAACTTATTTAATGTGCCAAGTGCTGTTCTAAGCACAGACATTACGCCTCAACACTAGGAATAAGTTACTGTTGTTATCATCCTCATTGTAAAGATGACAAAGTGAGCCAAATAGAGTGTATGAAATTTGCCCAAGGTCATAAAGCCAGTAAGTGACAGAGCTGTGTTTTAAACTCAAGTCTAAAACTTTGAATACTATTCACTAAACTATTTATACTCTACATATACAAATACATAAAAATATATTCAGCTATACACATACTGGGAAACTAGGCCACACATTTCTAGCTAAAAAAGACCTAAAGTTTTCAGTGTAGTGACACAAGTTTAACTCTACTACAACCTGCAAATAGATGAAATGATACTTGTTGAAAGTTATTGATGTTACTTTCTACTTATATATAAAGATTAAATCCCCTGTATTATAACACTCTAATAAAAATAAAGAAAAAGAATTGGAATAGACTTCTGGTCTGCAAACTTAAAAATATAATTGATGGCTTGGTAGTGTGATTAAAGAAAATTTCTCTAGCTTGTAGGAAATCTGTATTTCCATTAAAACCTAGCCCAATACTACATGCAAAATTTCCTTCTATCATCTACCTCCTCTTCTCATCCTTCCCAGTGTAATCACAACACCTAAGTCACTACTTGTTACCTTTGTGACTTCAAATATTGAACTAGAAACCAGGTTTCTTTTCCCACCAAATAAACTTTGTCTTTATCTGTTCTTATCTAATAATCATGTTTTATTATCTAAAGCCAAATAAAATACAAAAAGCAGTGTATTTCTCAAACCCCTCTACTTAAAACTGTATGAAGTGTAGAACCCTTTGGTAAATACTTATAGTAGGTGCTACACTATCTATAAAATATCATGAGCATCTATGTTTAACCTCTAATCTTAGTATTGTTGAGACTGGTGTTAGTGGACTTTTCATCATTATGACCACAATACTAGACAAGAATAACTTAGAGGAGGAAAAATATATTTTGGCTTATGAATTTAGAGGTTCAGTCCATGGTCAGCTGTCTCCATTGTCTGCATCTGAGATGAAGCAGAGCATCATGGTGGAAGGATTTGGTGGAGGAAAGCTGCTTAGTTTAAGGCAGGAGGAAGAAGAGAGAAAGCAAGAAGCTGGGGAAAAAGCATAAACACCAAAGGCATACCCCATTGATTTATTTCCTTGGGTCATACCCCATCTGCCTTTTTACCACCCATTACAATATATTTTTTAAAATTATTAAGCCCTAAAAGGAATTAATCCACTGGTTAAATTATGACCCTAATAATCCAATCTGAATAGATTAGATTGCCTCTGAATGTTCCTGCATTATCTAACATCAGTTTTTTGGGGGGTACCTTATATTTAAACCACAATAAGTCTTTTGAATAATGTATATGCTTTTTAGTGGGATCACCTTCTCCAGGGTAGGTCCAGCATTTTGTTGTGCCACATGTTCAACTGTTGGACATTTCTAAATGTTTCTATTGTGCCATCTATGCCTCTTTCATTTGCATTTGGTCATATCCCTGGAAAATACCAGCATTTTGCTGCAGTTTGGTGTGGTTTCTCTGTCATACCTGCTACACTGTGGTCATTCTGAAGCTCTCTTCTCCAGTATTTTCGTCTGTGCACACTATTGATTAAACACCATGTCTTATGATTTTTGTGTATCAGAAAACTTCTAGTTCCTTCCTAAGAAAGGGTTCAGGAGAGGTGAATGCACAATTCCTCCAATATCTGAATCTCACTATTAGGCCCATATATTTGAATATTAGCATGGATGGATACAGAAACCAGAGTTGAGTTTGATATTCTCTCAAAACTTTGAAGTCATTGGCACCTCTGTCTGATAGCATTCATTGTTACTTGGAAGAAGTCTGATAATAATGTGTTATAATTGCCCACCCTCTGATGTTTCCTCTTCTGGACTCTTTGCTCATGCTTTAGGTACTTTTTAAAACTCTGTTACCATAATTTGAATGTGAAATCTATCATCTTCATTTGGAAGTGCACACTGAATGTTTCTCTTTTTTTAATTCATTTATTTTAGTTCATTGTACACAAATTGAGTACAACTATGAATTTTCTGGTTGTACACAAAGTAGAATCATACAATTTGCATATTTATACATACACATACGGGATAGATGTTTGTCTCATTCTATTGTCTTTCCTTCCTGCCCCTCCCCACCCCTCATTTTTCTCTATACAATCCATCCCTTCTCCATTCTTCCCAACTTCCCCCCACCCCCACTATGTGTCATCAACAACTTATAAGAGAAATTATTTGGCCTTTGGTTTTCTGGGATTGATTCATTTCCCTTAATATGATCTTCTCCAATTCCATCCATTTACCTGCATACATCATAATTTTATTATTCTTTATGACTGAATACTATTCCACTATGTATATATACCACAGTTTTTTATCCATTCATCTATTGAAGGGTATCTAGGTTGGTTCCACAATCCAGCTATAGTGAATTGGGCTGCTATTAACATTGATGTGGCTGTGTCATTGTACTATGCTGATTTTAAGTCCTTTGGGTATAAGCCAAGGAGTGGGATAGCTGGGTCAAATGGTGAATCCATTCCAGGTTTTCTGAGGAATCTCACACCGCTCTCCAGAGTGGCTGTACTAATTTGCAACCCCACCAACAATGTATGAGTGTACCTTTCCCCCTCATCCTCCCCAACACCTATTGTTGCTTGTATTCTTCAAAATAGACATTGTAATTGGGGTGAGATGATATCTTAAGGCAGTTTTGATTTGCATTACTCTTATTAATAGGGATGTTGAACATTTTTTCATATATATATGTTGATTGCTTGCAGATCCTCTTCTGTGAAGTGTCTGTTCATTTCCTTAGCCCATTTATTGAATGGGTTATTTGTATTCTTGGTATAGAGTTTTTTGAGTTCTTTATATATTCTGGAGATTAGTGCTCTATTTGACGTGTGTGTGGCAAAGATTTTCTCCCACTCTGTAGGCTCTCTCTTCACATTGTTGATTGTTTCCTTTGCTGAGAAAAAGCTTTTTCGTTTGACTCTATCCCAATTATTGATTCCTGCTTTTATTTCTTGTGCTTTGGGAGTCATATTAAGGAAGTTTGGTTTGGGAGTCATATTAAGGAAGTTTGGTCTAAGTCAATATGATGAAGATTTGGACCTACTTTTCCTTCTATTAGGTGTAGGGTCTCTGGTCTAATTCCTAGGTCATTGATTCATTTTGAGTTGAGTTTTGTGCAGGGTGAGAGATAGAGTTTTAGTTTCAATGTGCTGCATGTGGATTTCCCGTTTTCCCATCACCATTTGTTGAAGAGGCTATCTTTTCTCCATTGCATGTTTTTGGTTCCTTTGTCAAGTATGAGATAACTGTATTTTTGGATAGGCAGAATTAATATTATCAAAATGGCCATACTACCAAAACAGCTATACAAATTCAATGCAATTCCAATTAAAATCTCAATGACGGACCTCATAGAAATAGAGCAAGCAATTATGAAATTCATTGGTGGAATAAGAGACCTAGAATAGCTAAAGCAATCCTTAGCAAGAAGAGCGAAGCAAGGGGTATCACAATACCAGACCTCCAACTATACTACAGAGCAATAGTAACAAAAACAGCATGGTATTGGCACCAATATAGGCAAGTAGACCAATGGTACAGAATAGAGGACACAGAGAAACAAGAATGTTTCTTTTTACTCCATTATTTTCATTGAAAGCTGGTTAACTATATGAAACCTTAGTCTGTGATTTGAACCATTATTCTAAAGAAATAAATTTATAGTTCATTTGATTTTTTCTTTCTCATAAAATGGTTTGTAATGGATAAGGGATTTAACTAGTTTTAAAATATTGCTGTTTTTAATATTATAATCTTTTCAACAATTACCATGAGAGGAGCATTAAACTTCTTAGGTCTAATAACAATTGCATTATTCTTATTCTAGAAATATATAGAAATTAATTGTGATTTAAAGAAGGAAAATCTTTTTAGAAACAAAATTTGTCTATTTTGTCCTACTCCGAAATATGACTTGCTTTTTTGTTGTTGTTGCTTGGCACATCTCTAAACTATATTTTAGATCGTGGAGTTTTATTCTGCACAAAATATTCCCCAATATCACGCTAGATAAATAAAGAACCACATCAATTTTAAATAAAACACATCAGTGTTTATATATACTTGAAAGGATAGCAAAAGAAGAAATATAATGAAAATTTGTCTAGTTACACCATTTTCCTCCTAAAGTTTAGGAAAATTATCATCCCAGTTACTCATATTATGAGATTTAAAGTGGTTTTGTGCTCTTCTACATGACCTTTAAATTAATTTGATACCAATTCTGCTTCTAAAACTAAATTATTTCTCAAAGGAAGATATAGAAATGGCCAACAAATATATGAAAGAAATGCTCAACAGCATTAGCCATCAGGAAATGCAAATCAAAACACTAATGTGATTCCATCTAATCTTAAAATGGCTATTTTCAAAACAATAATTATAAATGTTGGTGCGAAGGTGGAGAGAAAGGAACTCTGTCAGCCTGTTGGTAGGAATGTAAATCACTACAACTGTTATATATAACAGTATGGAGATTCATCTAAAAATTGAGAATAGCTGAGCTTGATGACACAGGTCTGTAATAGCAGCAACTGGGGAGGCAGAGACAGGAGAATCACAAGTTCAAGGCCAATCTCAGCAACTTATGGAGATTCTGTCTCAAAATAAAAAGGGCCTGGGATGCAGTTCAGTGGTGAAACACCAAAGGTTCAATCCCTAGTTCCCAATATCAATCATTCAATCACTAAAAATCATCAAAACTGAAAACACATATGCCATATGATCTTGGTATCCCACTTCTGGGTAAATATAGAAAGGAAATGAGAATACCAAAGTGATATCTGTAACACCCGTGTTTATTGCAGCACTGTTCACATTAGCCACAAATGGAAACAACCTATGTGTTCATCAACTGATAAATAGATAAAGGAAAGTGGTGTATTACAGCAAAGAATACTGTTCGGCCATAAAAAGGATGAAATCTTGTCATTTGTGGTGTGGCTATACCTAAAAATGTTCTGTTTAATGAAATAAACCTGGCACTGAAAGATAAGTATGGCATTATTTCTCTCATATGTAAAATGTAAAGAAGATGTTTGGGTGGGCTATTGTACAGTAGGATGAATAGACATAATGATAATGTACTATACATTTCAAAAGTTAAATGATAGAATTTTGAGTTTTTTTATTGCAAAGAAATGACCGATGTTTGAGGAGATAGGCTTACCTGATTGAAGATAACATAATGTACACATATATCAAAACATCACATGGTACACTATAAATATGTACAATTTATGTTAATTAAGACAATGTTAAAAATGCCTCATTTCTAGAACAAAGTAATTGATCCCAAACCGTATTTCTCTTTCCATATCAATGTAACCACAGAAGCCAGGATGCATAGTGAAGAATGAGTCATGCCTAACCTGAAACAGATTTTATGGTAAACAAGAAATAAACTCTTCTGTTCAGCTACAGAGTTTGGGAGTTTATCTGTTTCTGCATCATAGTCTATACTAATCTGATAAATGCACCCTGTATTGGACCAATTCAGCATTTACAACTCCATACAAGTACTTCCAAAAATGATACTTTGATAATTAAAATCATTTATGAAAATATAGACATAGTTGTAAGGCATCATTTTTTTCATTGAATGTTATTCACTTAAAAAGGAGAGAAATGATGCAGATTATAAACAGACAAATTTGTCTTCCTAAATGAATTTTTATTGAATTTTCTTTGAGAGACTGAGGAATGAAAATATTGATAGCAAAAAAGTGTGAAACTGTTTTAGTACATTTCAACATTAACCTAAGTTCAATAATTGTATTTTCCAACATAGTCAGTACTGTTAAGCACTAAGAGATGCACTTTACTTCAGTCTTATTGCATTAAAATGTTGGGCATGTAATCAAAACAATTGTATAACAAATTATAAGTAAGATTTCACTGAGTTTATCTTTAAATTTAAGTCAAAGACTGATTTTAAGAAAACAGTAAGTAAAACCAAACATTTTTACAGTAAAACTAAAAATCTATTATTTTCATGATTTACAGTAAGTTTCATTCGTAATTTTCTGCATCTATTTTATGACCAACACTGTACAATTAAAATATTTCTGAATAAGAGAAATTGCTTTTTA
The DNA here is from genome assembly GCA_020662805.1 of Glaucomys volans. Lineage (NCBI taxonomy): Eukaryota > Metazoa > Chordata > Mammalia > Rodentia > Sciuridae > Glaucomys > Glaucomys volans. The sequence continues at coordinate 26,026 of JAJEJO010046973.1, forward strand.
TCCTTACACTAAATTTCATGATAAATGCTGTTTGAAACAGTCTGTTATATTTTTTAAATTTATTTATTTATTTTTAATTTTACAGACTGCATTTTGATTCACTACACACAAATGGGGTACAACTTTTCATTTCTGTGGTGGTGCATGGTGTACATTCATACCATTCATATTATTCATACATGTACATAGGGTAAGGATGTCTGTCTCATTCCACCATTTTCCATACCCCCACCCCCACTCTCTCATTTCCCTCTTCGAAATCTAAAGTTCCTCCATTCTTCTCTCCCCCCTCAACCCCCCAACCCAATTATAAATCTTCATCCACTTCTCAGGGAAAACATTCGGCCTTTGGTTTTTTGGGATTGGCTTATTTCACTCAATTTTTTTAACTCAAACACACTGATATATAATCTGTAGCTAATGGCAGACTGTATTAACCAAGCACAAAATAATTATCATGGTAGAGTATATCTGATGATTCTAACAATTTTTTAAACTGAACACTAATTAAGTAACTGATTTTTGCCTTTAAGTTTATCATGAAACCAATTTTAAGTGTGGTGGTTTTACATTTCTGCTTATCTTTTCTTGTATAATATTAATATCTTTGCCTATTTCTTCTCATCTTGGTAAATGTACTTTTTATGATAACCAGAAGATCTTTTACTATGTGAAATACATGTTTCTGCAAAATAATTAATGTATTCATCTGTGGTGTTCATTTTTACATTCTATTATTATTTTTCAGATCTTAGAGTCCCTATTTTGTTTTCCTCTGACCTTGTCTAAAAGCATTTTAAAATCATTGTCTATCTTGATTTTTATTGTAATCATTCTGTCTTTATTTCTGATTGTTGTAACTTTTCCTAGTTCAATTTCACTTTATTAACTGCTTTTCCTTTCAAAAATACTCACTAGTAACTAACACAAATAACCCCTGGCTTTTTGCCATCCAATGCACTTCTATTTCTCTTATAAATTTTTCCCTTGTGCTTCTGTGTTCATTTATTCATCCCATTCATATTCAATGAACATTTCAAGCTTCATTCACAAGGCACAGAGGTAAAATTAAACATCTTTATTATGACCCCACTCTCAGTAGTACATTAATTCTATTTGCATGGTTACTGTGATGCATAACTATGATTTCTTTAATATACCATGCATGATAATATCTTTCCTTCAGTGCTTCTCAAACTAGGCCATCTTAATTACTAGCTATTATGCTCAAAAGTCATAGCTATAGAAAAACACTATTTTTCCAGTTTCCTGAAATCAACCCCTTTCCTGAATATTTCTGGATTTATTCTCTATACTTTCCCCTGAAATGTTTCAGTTGTTGTTATGGTTTGTACCTAGAATGTTCCTCAAAGTCTCATGTAATCAGAAGTAGGACTTTCAGGAATTGATTGGATCAAGGGGAATCTGAACTCATCACCAGACTAATCCAGTAATGGCTGAGTTATCTACTAGGTTGTGGTAACTAGTTAGAGGAAGTAGGTCACTGGAGGCATGCCCTGGGAGGTTTATCTTCTTTCTGGCCCCTTTCTCTTGGTCCCTCCACTTCTGCACCACCATGTCCTGAGCAGCTTTTCTCTGCTATACCCTTCCTCCATGATGTCCTGCCTAACCTCAGGTCCAGAACAGTGGAGTTAGTCAACCATGAACTTAGACCTCAAAACCCAGAAGCCAAAATAAATTTTTATTCTTCTAAGTTGTGATTGTCAGTCATTTTGGTCACATTGATACAAGCTAATGAACACAGTGGTCATCTGATTTATATGACATACTGTACCTTTATGTATACTATCCCTACTAGCTGGCATTCATTCTCCCATTTTCCACTCAATTGAGTCAATTCTCAACATTTAATACTCAAGGATCACCTCTTATGGAAATTTTCTTTTTTTCCCTATGTCTGTGTCATGATCCCTTTGTATTCACTCTCAGTGCATCTTGCATCCTTCTATCACAATGCTCATTGTCACCCTGCAACATAATTTTCCCCTTATGTCTCTTCCCCAATAGGCTGTATACTCTTTCACAGTAGGTACTGGGCCTTTATCACTTATCCCTAGAACCCAATCTAGTATATGACTTATATGAAATACTAAAATATGAAATCTTTGAATTCAGTTTACTTATTCTTTACTTAATTTTAAAATACAATGCCATCACTGTCCCCCCAAATAGTACATTATTTAATTCTTAAAGTGAATTAGACCATACATTATTTATTATTGTGATAAAAACACATAACATAAATTTACCCTCCTATAAGTTTAAATGCACACTACAGAATTATAAACTGTATGCACGTTTTTGTAAAAAATACTCTACAATATAACTAATATTTCTGAAACTTTGTACTAATAGAACAGTAACTCTCTATTTACCCAATCTCTCCTCCAGTCCCCATAACATCGCTCAATACTGTACTTCTATGATTTTGACTATTTTAGTACCTCATATAAGTAGAATCTTGTGGTATTTATCTTTCTGTGACTGCCTTATTTCATTTGGCATAATGTCCTCCAAGATCATTCATGCCATTTTATATAGCAGGGTTTACTTCTTTTTGTAAGGCAGAATGATATCCCACTGCATGCATATACCATGTTTTCTTTATCCATTCATCCATCCGTGAGCATTCAGATTGCTTCCATCTGTTGACTACTGGGAACGATGTTGCAATGAACATGGATTTGTAAATATTTCTTTGAGAAACTGTTTTAAATTTTTTATATATGCTCAGAAATGGGATTACTGGTTCATATGGTAGGTCCATAGCAACAACATCATTTTCAAATCCCACTGAACCATGTTCTTTTTTCATATAAAATTGTTTCACTTTCCCTAATTTTTAAAAATTTATTTTAAATTAACAAACAAAATCATGTGCATTTTCACTGTACAATGTGGTGTTTTGATTTATGTATATGCTGTGAAAATATTGAATCATAATAATTAACACTTTTCACTTCAACAACGTATCTTTTACCTGTGACTGGTAAGAATACATTCTTTAAGAAAATTTGTAATACAAAAGACATTACCTATGATTATCTTGCAATACATAAATTACTAAAACTTTTTCCTTTACTCTGACACTTTGTACCCTTTTTATCAGTTAAAACTCAAATTTTTTACCATATGGATTCTAGTGTTCTCCATTTCCTTATGTGCAGTTACATGTTTCAAAATTCATAAATGATACTGATCACAAAAAGAGAAAACCTGAACAAGCCAATAATAAGTACTAACATTGAATCAGTAATAAAGTTTACCAACATAAAAAAATCTCACATAGATGCAAATATCCTCAACAAAATAATAGCAAATAGAGTTCAACAGTAGGAAAAATATAATTCATCAGAATCTTTTGGGCTTTATCTCAGAGATGCTAAGATGAATCAAATACACAAATCAGTAAACACAATATAGCATGCTGGCAGGTTAAAAGGCAAAAAATCAATGATCATCTTAATAGATGCAGAAAAACTTTGCATAAAATTCAATATACCTTCATGATAAAAAATAAGAAGAATTTGGTATAGAAGGAATTATCTTAACAAAACAAAGGTTATATTTGGCACAGCTAACACTTCACTGAATGGAAAAAAGATGAAAGTACTTTCTCTAAGATCTGGAGCAAGATAAATACATCCATTTTTATCACTCTTATTCAACAAGGTACTGTAGAACTAAGCCAGAATAACTAGGCAAGAGAAATAAAAGGCATATGAATAGGAAGGGAGAAAATAAAATTATTCCTATTTGTACATGAAATGATTATATAATTATATATATGCATATATATATATATATATATATATGTATGCCCAAAGAACAAAATCACCATGAAAATTGATAGCGTTCATATAATACCAAACATGCTAAGAAAGAAATCATGTAATTGATCCTATTCACAATATAAACAAATTTAAATACCTAGGAATAATTCAGTCATGGAAGTAATGGTCCCTAATAATGATGATTATAAAATAAAAATAAAAGAATTTAAAGAAGACATACACACACAAAAAATGAGAATATTCCCCATCTTCATGGATTGGAAGATTGGATATTGTTAAAATGTCCGTATTACACAAAGCATTTTATAAAGTCAGTGAAATCACCATGAACATACCAAAAATATTCTATATAGAAAGAGAAGAACAATCCTAAAATCCTTATACACACAAAAGATTCCAAATAACTAAAACAATCTTGAGCAAATGGAACAAGGCTAGAGACTTCATAATTTCTGACCCCAAGACATACCAACCGGCCATGGCAACCTTGACAGCATGGAGTGTCATAAAATTGAAAGCAAAATACAATAGAAAAAATAGGTATTCCCAAAACAAATCCATGCATTTACAGTCAGGCAATTGTTGATGAAGGTGACAAAAAAGTACATTGAAGAAAAGACAGACTCTTCAATTCATGGTGCTGGGTATATTTTATTTTGTTTATTTGCTCATTTCAGATATACATGACAGTAGAATATATTTCAGCATATTTTACATACATGGAATGTAACTTATTCTAATTAGGATCCTCTTCTTGTTTTACTTGATGCAGAGTTACCTTGGTCGTGAATTCAAATACAAGGATTGCAAAGTTATGTCCTTCTTGTTCCCCTCCCCCTTCCTTTCTCTTTGTTCCCCTATGTCTAATCCAATGGATTCCTATTCTACACCTCCCTATACTGTCTTGTTGTGGATTAATATCCACATATCACAGAGAACATTCAGTCTTTGTTTTTTTGGGACTGACTCCAGATTCATCCATTTACCAGCAAAAGTCACAAAGTCATTCTTTTTTTATGGCTGAGTAATATTCCATTGGGTAAATATGCCACATTTCTTCATCTATTTATCTGTTGACAGACACCTAGGTTGATTCCACAATCTAGCTATTGTGAATTGAGCTGTGATAAACATTGATGTTACTGTGTTACTGTAGAATGTTGCTTTTAAGTCCTTTGGGTATATACCAAGGAGTGGGATAACTGGGTCAAATGGTGGTTCTATTCCAAGTTATCTGAGTAACCTCCATACTGCTTTGCAGAGTGGTTGCACCAATTTGCAATCTCTCCAGCAATGTATGAGTGTACCTGTTTCCCCACATTCTCGCCAACATCTCTTGTTGCTTGTGTTCTTGATAATTGTCATTCTGACTTCAGTGAGATGGAATCTTAATTTGGTTTTAATTTGTATTTCTCCAATTGCTAGAGATGATGTACATTTTTTGCATATGTTTTTTACCATTGTTATTTCTTCTGTGAAGTGTCTGTGTAGTTCCTTATCCCATTTATTGATTGGGTTATTTGTAGTTTTTGTATTTTTTGACTTCTTTGTACAACCTGGAAATTAATACGCTATCTGAGATAAGGACGTAAAGATTTTCTCCCATTCTGTAGGCTCTCTTTTCATGTTCTTGATTGTTTCCTTTGCTGTGAAGAAACTTTTTTGTTTGATAGAACCCATTTATTGATTCTTGATTTTGCTTCTTGAGCTTTAGGAGTCTTATTGAGGAAGTCAGTTCCTAAGCCAACATGATGGAAATTTGGACCTACTTTTTCTTCCAGTAAGTGCAGGGTTTCAGGTCTACTTCCTAGGTCCTTGATCCATTTTGAGTTGAGTTTTGTGCAGGGTGACAGATAGGGGTTCATTTTCATTTTGGTGCACATGGATTTCCAATTTTCCCAGCACCATTTGTTGAAGAGGCTGTCTTTTCTCCATTGCATGTTTTTGGCTCCTTTGTCAAGTATGAGATGCCTGTATTTATGTGGGTTTGTCTCTGTGTCCTCTATTCTGTACCATTGATCTACCTGTCTATTTTGGTGCCAATGCCATGTAATTTCTGCTACTATAGGGGAAACTGGATATTTTCAAGTAAAAGAACAAAAGTTCACCCTCATCTTCACCATATATAAAAGTCAACTCTGAAGGAATCAAATACCTAAATATAAGACCGAAAATGTTCAAATGAATAGACTAATACTCAAGACACAAAATAAACTTGTCAGAATTTTTAGTTCACTGGCTTTCCATGTGGAATTTGTACTAGTCAGCTGCCATAATTCTATGAGATAATTTCTTCAAATAAATCAATAAATTACTCATTCTCTCATACTAATTAATATGATCCACACATCTATAAGTAAAAGAAGAAAACAAAAAAGATAGTTATAGTCACTTTGTATTTGCTAAAGAGTTTTAAAATATAAGACAAACCCCAATTTTTTCCACTAAATAAATACATTTAGAAATTCTATTATAAAAGCTTTTACAAAAATCAATACAATGGGATTCATCAGCTTAAATTTTTTTCTTCAAAATATATTGTTTTGAAAATGAAAATGTAAGCCAAAATCTGGAAAAATATTTGCCAAAAAAAATCCAACAAAATACTTGCATATAAATAACCCAATTAAAGTGGGTAAACAAAAACAAGTGGGAAAACATTTGAATGAACAAATGTTTAATCAGAAATTAATAAATGCATCACATCTGTAGACTAATAAAGAAAATAAACATATACTGTAAGTACATTAGCCAGCACAGTGTTGCATGCCTGTAATCTCAGCAGCTTGAGAGGCTGATGTAGGAGGTTTGAGAGTTCAAAGCCAGCCTCAGCAATTTAGCAAGGGTCTACCCTAATCAGCTTAGCAAGACCCTGTCTCTAAATAAAACATAAAAAAGGGCTGGGAATGTGGCTCATTGGTTAAGCAATCCTGAGTTCAATCCCAGTACCAAAAAAAAAGGAAAAAAGGTTAAGCACCTCATTAGTCATTAGGGACAAGTAAAAAAAAGCACATTGTGATTTCTGTATTCTTGTTAGAATATCAAAAATTTAAAAATACAAAGGTATTTATCAAGAGCTGAGTCTTTGGAGCAAGTGAATTTCTCATATATAGCTGAGACATTGTCTCATATATAGACAGTGTACACTGTGATTGCAACTATATAAAAAACACCAGGTGGCATGAATAATGCCCATTTAAGCCTTGTCCAAATTCCTAACCCCCAGAAACCTTGAGTATTTAATAAAATCACTATTTTATGCTAGGAAATGTGAGGTAGCTTATTCCTTGGCAATCGATCCTTGCTGGATTACTCGAAGGATTGTCATGAATAATAAATGAAATCATTTCATGAAAGTAGTTTGCTAACTCAAGTACTATGAACATCTAAGACATCCTTTTAATATCTACTGCACTTATTGTTAGTAACAGAGGTCACATACCATCATCTATTTCATGCATGCACATTGATTTTTATCTTCCCGGTTATACTGTGAAATTACTATGCCAGGGTCTGGGTCTTATAATACCTTTGTACGGGCATTAGACTAGAGCTGGGTACAAAATCAATAAAATCTTTAGAAAAGTTTGTTGTATTACATGTAATTTTGAAAGAGTCCATTAAAATTATTTGAATTATTTCCAAAGTACCTATTTAAATTTAAATAATTCTGTTTTACAAATTATGTTCACAGATATTTACTCATTACTATATGTCATTCTCAATTTGTTGCAAAGGTTGCGTCAATTAATCTACTTACTAACCCTTAACATAACTGATTTAAAACATAAGTTTAACCAAATGGCCTATCATAATCATTCATCATTTTAAATGAAATGTTATACTTTCCATAGCATATAAACTATTTGAGAATTCTTTTCACAATACTTCTTTTTAAATGTTCTAGTTAAGTTTCCAAAGCAGTACAATATAAAATAATTAGTGAAAGCCAAAAACTGTTGTTAATTTTTTAAATTACACTTTTTAATTTTATTCACAAATTTTTTATCCCCATGTTCTTTCATTTTTACTGTCAACTTTTCTTTATCACCTTGTTGGGATTTTGAACTCCTACAGTGGTTTATTCAACCTTTGATTCTGCATAAACCAGATGAGAAATTGCAACTAAGTGCAAACCACTGCAAAATATTGAGTTGGAGAAAACATTAATTCCATTGGAAACTTGACTGCACCCACAGTAGACTCAAGTTGTTTAATTTAAACTAGTTCTTTCCTGATGCTCAAAATCCTTCATCATTTCCCTTATCTCATGTTGACTTCCTATCACATTCCCTATACCTTTTGTCCAAATCTCTCCACTCTGCTCCCAGGCCCCTAGAAGGACCTGACATAGCTGCTTACTTTACTTAAATGGAAGCTCTCCAGAGCAAGGTCCTTTAATCCCTTCATGCTAATTCACAACTTTTATATATATTCAGTCATTTTTAAAAATCTTCCTAAATATTCAAAAAAGAGCAGTTCCTTTACCATTCTAAGATTAATCTCTCCATCTTTAACTGGAAATGTGTTCATTCCTGCTTCCTCTAGGAACTTCCTCTAATAGTTATCCCTCTTTATGGCCTTTCTCAATCTTTGGTAATTGACTTGACTTTTTATTTTGCTTTTGTGTTGTTTTTTGTTTGTTTGTTTTATTCTTTTTTCTAAAAGCATGCTAAGATTTTCTGATCCTTGAATAAATGACTTTTGCCTTGATTTTCCTAACACTCTGAATTGCTCTTCTATTTTTTCGTTATGTAAAAATGTGGAAGACATCCATCAAAAGAAATAGACATGGCCCCCAATTTTTAAGCCACCTAGATTATACAGTCTTGGATTCCATATGAGTAAACCAAGAATAATAAAGGAGAGCTGAATAGTGTTTAAGTGATAGTGAAGGTTATCCCATAATTCCCACATTTGACACTATTCCACTCCATCTCTGCTTGGGTTTTATTCTCATTTTAAGTCCAATGCCTGTCCTGTGGACTGAATGACTTTTTAAATTTCATCTATATAGTCTCTAAGAAATCCCTCTGACTCCTTCTCATTCATTCTTTAGAAAGTAGTATTCTGCAAACTAACTCAAGGTGTCAGTTTCTTTGGCAAGTTTCCTTTGGAGAAATTGTTCAAAAACAAATAGGTAAAGTAGCATTTCATAGTCACCTGGCTTGAAAAAGAAAATGTTTCTGCAATGAAATATATGTTATTCTTACTTATGTGATATAGCTATTACCATCTATTTTTATTGAATATTAGTAGCTTGGAGGCACCAATCTAAGCCCATTGTAGTATTGCCTCAGTTAATTCTCAAAAAAAATTTTAAAGTAGGTTTCATTGGTATCTCAATATTATATAGAAGTAAACTGAGTCACAGAATTTATTAAAGCCTTGCTCAAGGTCATGCAGAGCTGATTCATGGGAAAGAAGGAATTCTAAACAGCTTATATTCAGAAGCTATGTTATTCAGGCAAACTTTCTAATGAGTTTGTACACAGCTTAAGGAAAAGCTCTTAACTGCTTCAATCATCACTTAATATGCTCCTTTCAAAACTGTAGAACGTCTCCTGGGAGCCTCATATTCGAAGAAGAAAATAACTAATAATCAAGTCAAGATCTAACTGGGTTGCCTCTTCTGCTGATTGAATTTCATAATCAATAGTCTCAAGTGATGCCAACATATCTAAGTGTACCAACCAGAAGAGAAGTCACAAGCACCATGGTATCAACTATATGGCATAAGTATTTTAAGAATCAAGAACAATGGTTTGAGGATGATCACTAATTTTTGAACTTGACAACTTTCATCATAAATTAGATTCACTTAAATGGCTATGTAAATCACTGATCTCTTCCTCGAGAACTTTTTATTTAAAATGCAAATTAGTCACTGGTATAATTGACTATAACAGAACTACTGATTGAAGGAGCAGTTTTGCAAAGGCCTAATGGTAAGTAACTAGAAGAAAAGCCCAAAAGATTCTAGAGAGATTTTCTTTACTCTATTAGTTTTTTTTTTAATTTACTTATTAATTCATTGAACACAAATGGAGTACAGCTATTGTTTCACTGGATGTACACAAAGTAGAGTCACACCATCTGTGCGTTCATGCAGGTACACAGGGCAATGGTATCTGTCACACATTCTGTTATTCTTTTTACCCCCCACCCGACCCCACCCCTCCCTTCCCTCTATGCTATCTATCCTTCCTCCTTTCTTGCCACCCTTCCCCCCCGCATTATGCATCATCATTCATTTATCAGAGAGATCATTCGGCTTTTGGATTTTTGGGATTGGCTGATCTCACTTAGCATAACAGTTTCCAACATCAACCATTTACCTACAAATGCCATAATTTTATTCTTCTTTATGGCTGAGTAATATTCCATTGTGTATATATACCACAGTTTCTTTATCCATTCATCTACTGAAGGGCATCTAGGTTGATTCCATAATCTAGCTATTGTGAATTGAGCAGCTATGAACATTGTTGTGGCTGCATCACTGTAGTAATCTGATTTTAAGTCCTTTCGGTATAGGCCAAGGAGTGGGATACCTGGGTCAAATGGTGGATCCATGCCAAGTTTCCTAAGGAATGTCCACACTGCTTTCCAGAGTGGCTGCACCAACTTGCACTTCCACCAGCAATGTATAAGTGTACCCTTTTCCCCACATCCTCGCCAACACCTGTTGTTGCCTGTGTTCTTAATAAAAGACATTCTAATTGGGGTAAGATGAAATCTTAAGGTGGTTTTGATTTGCATTTCTCTTATAACGGGGGATGTTGAACATTTTTTCATACATCTGTTGATTGCTTGTAGATCTTCCTCTGTA
>JAJEJO010046973.1:41672-54047 GCA_020662805.1 Glaucomys volans
GATCACTTTAATTATGAACATTCTGAACTCCCTTTCTGTCATTCCTTCTACCATGCTGTCTTTGGGTTCTCTTGATATATCATCTAGGTTTATTGGGACACTTTCTTCCCGTGTTTTCTCATGGTGCTCATGTATCTTCCCCTCTGTTGCTTGAGGGGTGCTTGATCAAGTGGTCACCCAAGAAAGGTGCTGTCCCACTTCTCCAGGCTGGGAATGATCAATGCTTCTGGGCAGAGGCAGCCTAGTGTTGATAGACAATTAGATACAGCAAGGTGGTAGACTCCGGGCGTGGGTGTTGGCCTGGGCACTAGATCAAATTGGGGTGGTGTCTCAGAACTGTGCTCAGTGATGGAGACACTGGGCTTGAGAGCCCAGGCTGACCTGAACTCCTTGCTGTGGGTTCAGGCGGTGGCAGGTGGTTGCTCTCTCCTGGGGACACTGTAAGCTGGTGCCAAAGGCCCTAAGCTCCCCGCCGGAGTCAGCAATCCCAGAGGCTCCTGGCCGGACCTCTCCAGATGCCGCTGGAGGCCCCAGGAAGCTGGAGATGGGCCCTCTCTGCCAGGGAATCTGCCAAAATGGCGCGGAGTAGTCCCAACTCCCGCCGGAGTCAGCGATCCCAGAGGCTCCTGGCCAGACCTCTCCAGAAGTCGCAGCAAAGCCCCAGGTAGCCTGAGATGCTCGGTCTCCGCCTGGGAGGTTGCTGGCTAGTGCCGGAGCCGCGGCCAGTGACTTCAAAGCCACTGCTGGGGACCCGCACTCACTTGTTGGCTGGTGCAGACCCAGGTCGGTGGCTCCGAAGCAGCTGCAGGGTCCGGCGCTCCCGGATGGTAGCTGCCTGTGGTGGGGCCCAGCCCAGCCCAGCTGAGTTGGTTCTGGAGCGGCAACTGGGGACTCCTTATGTGTGCTTTGAATATAAAATCTCGTTGAGAGCCATATTCCTGCTGTTTGAATCCTGAGCAAGTAGGAATCCACAGAGCAAGTAGGAATGCATCCTTCCTCTAGCCTGCCATCTTGAATCTCTACCACTCTATTAGATTTATTCAGTGTAATTCATGGCCAAAGGGAGGCCTGTTTAGATGTTTGCTAAAGAACAAAAATTAGGGAAGAATTTCCTGACTCTCTCAAAACAATCCCTTATGTTTACATGGTACTTTATGTTGTGTAGAGAATTTTTACTTCCTTTGTTACAATTAAAGCTCTCAATTTTGCTGGGGTGAACAAACTCTAGGAATTTTTTCTTCCTATTTTTAAATTTACCTCTGTTTTGCCTTGATATTTAGAAGTATAAAATTAAGTTGAATTATCAATTGTGAAAATATGAGCAACTTCTTATCCCTTACCTCTCTTTTGTTCTGACCTTTCCTCCTTAATTTGTTCATCTAAAAATATTTAGCTGTCTAAAGTGTTTTTATTTTAAGCTCTCACAATCTCCTTAAGAAGTATGTGGAATGTAAATTCCAAGTGAATAAAATGATCGTTCTTCCTCCTAGCTAAATGGTAAACTTAAGGACTAATTAATAATTACATAAAAACCAATCTAATCCCACAACTGCACCAATCAAAGAAGTCCTGCTCCTTCACACTGTTATAGAAAAGAAAATCTCAGAGCAACATGATACAAAAAACAAACACTTAAGCATTATTAAGATAATTTCATGATTCACATTTTCTGCTACTGGTTTTCTCAGCTATCAATATGTCATAAATATATTTCCATGTCAGTAACTGTGACAGTGGACAGAGAGATATGAGTGGTGGGAATTTGACATTAAGGAAAAAATTCTATAAAATGGGCCCACTATAGTGATCCCCACATGTTTTATTTCCCAAGAAACAATTTACCTGCAGCACTGCCTATCTTAAGTGGACAGGATGTGTCACATTCACAGAAAACTGCTTGTTACCTTCAGGAGGAAAGAAGGCCAGAAACAATGTCGATCAGAGGAACCCAAGTTACCCTGAAGAGGGGAGATTTTTGTGACCCTTTCCATAGACCAGGTCCTGGAATTCAGGGAGATAAGAATAATTCCTTCTAAGAATAAAATCTGTAAGAATGTATGCTAAAGATTTTAATTAAAACTAGTAATAATGAGCCAAAGTGACCTAGAGTTGTCAAGGCAGTGGGTACTTGAAAGTCTGATGTCATACTGCTGTCAGTCAAAAGTCAAGAGTTGGACTTGCCTGTGACTCTCTGGAAACTTCTCTGGGATCACTGATAAAACTGGACTGCAGAAGAAGCACACTGTCTCTCTTGGCTCTAAGAAAACTCACTCTCTCCCTTGAGAGTCTCCCGTTTTCCTGAACTTTCAATAAACCCATGTCAATTATTCTAAGTAACATGTCTGACATCTTTCTGACTTCATCACAAGAATCAGAGTTTGTAAAGGGGGGAAATCCTTCACACTGCCTCAGTTTCCTGGAAGACCCTTGTAACACTATCAGATCCCCTCCCACGACAGAGGAATACTCTCTTCTCACTTAAATAAATCCTACTCTATTCACTCTTCCTTTTCCTGATTGTCCATTAATTTTATTTTTCACATTTGTGAGACAAGAACCCAGATGGAAATCGGCAAGGCCTGCAGCTTTTACAAACCCCATCTGCCAGCAGAAGGGGGAAATCTCCTTTCATCTCAAAACCTCTGGTCCAAACCACAAAAAGGAAATTAGTGTAATTTAAATCAAAAAAGAAAAAGGCTTGCATGTGAGGTCACAGAGATAAGTCTGTCATAAGATCACACAGGGCCCTATAGACCTATACAAGAGGTATAAATTCAATCCTGAGAAAGACAGGAAACCTAAAAGAATACAAGACAACAAAGAGCATGATCTCTGTTCTAGCTGATGGGTGGAATATGGACCTGGAATAGGACTATAAGGGCAGAATCAGGGGGACTATTTAGGAAGAAAGATGATATTGGTATGATTCAGAATTGTGCTAGTGACACTTGTTAAATTCCAGATATATTTTAAAGATATCAAACATGATTTGCTGACAGTTTAGATGTGGAATGTGAGAGAAAGAAGTTATGCAAGGCAGAGACACTCAGAACTCCAGAATTGGTATGGGGATTCTTTTAAAATAGAGATGAGATTTAATAGATGCAAAAAGAAGCCTTTTCAGATCTTGCCCTTTCTGACTAAAGGCAGAAACAAATGCCATGAATCCTCTCTTCCTGGGCAACTTCACTTATTTCTGCCAGAAATCTCTGAGCTAGTTTTTCCTGCCAGGAAGACCCTAGTATCTGCATAAACTATCACAAACTCTCTTATCTTCTCTTTTTTCCTCTAAAATCCTATTTGTCTCCCCCTAAAAGCAAAACAAAACAAAAACATCTGATCTCCTCATGAAAACCTTTTCTTTCTTTCAGTTTCCCCTATTAAGTTAGGTCTTTAGACTCTTATTTCTAATTAATTAGTGAGAGTGTGCTGTGTGTGCGTGCGTGCGCGCGTGTGTGTGTGTGTGTGTGTGTGAATTCTCACATGCATGTGAATCAACTTTAACTTTTCTCTCCTTAATCTATTGTCAGTTTAATTTGAAGACCCCCAACTGTGGAACTGTAGAGAAAAATATTTCCTTTCCAAAGACTGCAAGATTTTTGGTCTAAACAACCTGAAAGATAGTGTTGCCATCATAGAGACTGCCAAACATAAGTTCAAGTAGGTTACATGTAAGAGGTTAAAAGATCAGGTAAATTTGAAATGTGCATTAAATATCCTGGTAGAAAAATCAAGGAAATAATGAGAAGAAACCAATAAATAACAATAGATGAGAGAGGAGGATGTATTCCTGAACTCAAGTGAACAAAATGATCCACTGATATAGTAATTGTGTACAATGTCACTGATAGGTCAAGTGAAATGAAAATTGAGAAAGAACCAATTAATTTGAAAATATGACACCCACTAGTGACCTTGACAGACACTGTTTTATGGAATTATGATAGCAGATACCTCTGGAGAAGGAAAAGTTGATAACTCTTTCAAGGAGTTTTACATTAAAACAGATTGGAGAAATGGAGTAGTTTAAGAAGGATGAGAACTATGTCTGTGTTTGTGTGTGTGTATGTGCGTGTGTGTGTGTGTGTGTGTGTCCACATGCATGTGTTTAACAATGAGAGAAGCAATAGTAGACTCACTGCCAGGAATGTTCCCTGGATAATGAAGATGAAAGAAAAAAGGAAGGGGGGAATTGTTGGAGATTGCCTTGAGTTGGTAAATGGAGATGAGACTATTGCATCATTGGACAGAAATATGAAAACAGAGCACAATGGCTACAGGTGTGATGGTGAGTTCTTGAGGAAACTCGGTTCTTTTTATTTCAATTTTCTCAGTGAAAAACATAATAAGGTTATTCGATCAGAATCATGATGAGGAAAGAGGAACTAGAGACTCGAGGAGAGCATGAGAATGGACTGAGAAAGAAATACAGCATGACTGTCAGACGTGTTAAGGATGAATTTAGTTGCCATTTATTTAAAATGAGCATTGGTGGAGTGATATGTTTTTCTTGGAACATGTTTATCTTAGGAAAAAAAATCTATACATTTTCTAATCCTTTCTAATTTTACATAAAGAAACCAAAATTCTTCATATGGTGGGACACAGGACATTCAGACTCCAATAATGGTTTTTCTTCTGATATCATGCCTAGTACATTGAAATGTCTAAATAAAATCATTTTCAAACTGTTGAAATTTTACAGTTGTATGGGGTCATTTTCCTTCTCTTGATTTGTTTATTCTTTCCCTTAAAGGTTGCAGGACCTGGTTAACCTTGATTTACATTCAAATTTCAGAATGAAACAATGGATATACACAAGATCTGCTACCTAGGATTGATACAATGGATTGCCTGTCTTGTTTCATATTGACTAGAGTCAGGTGAGACCATTAGGCCAGAATGAGTAGTGTTTCGTTATAGAGAAGTTCTTAAACTTCATTGCACACTGGACACACTTGGGAGGCTTTTGAAAATTGTTGATGCAGATATTTCTCCCAGAAATTCCAATTCAGGTACCTTCTTCCATGTAGAAATGCATGTTAGAATGCAGATGAGTGTGATCTAATTAAAGGTACATCTGAAAATTCTTTCAAATATTACTAATAAATACTTCAACATGCCTCATGATTCAATGTTTTAGGTTTTAGGTTTCAGATATGCTTTACCAGCTGCTTCTATTCTTTCTATACCATTCTATAGAAATCACTTTTTCTGAGATTTCAGGTAAAAAGAAATCTAAAACTTGAAAACAAAGTAAAAATGCAGATGTTGGACATGATTTTAGAGATGATACCTGATAAAGTGTGGTTTAAGCATCTTTGTATCTTAAAAATCAAACACTACTTTTATATATCATTACTGGCTGCCAATTGGAAATTGATAGGAACTTGTGATTGTCTTTCAAGAAATCTGTTTTAGGTGCTAGGGGTCATGGGAGTTACTTTTCCATTACTGTAACAAAAACCTGAGAAATACAGACTTCAAAAGAGCGATTTAGTCAGACCAAAAGACCTGACAATTAGAGGAGAAAAGTTTATATGGCTCTTGGTTTCAGAGGCCTCAGTCCATAGACAGCCAACTCCAATACCTCTGGGACAGAGGTGAAACAGAACATCCTGGCAGAAGGGTGCAGAAGAGAAAAGCAACTCAGGATATCCCAATCAGGAAGCAGGGAGAGCTCTCCTCACCAGGGACAAATACCACCTCCAGCAACAATCTAACTACCTACAGTTACCACCCAGTTACTCCCCATCAGTGGATTATTCCACTGAGTAAATGATAAGTCTCATAATCTAATCATTTCACCTATGAATATTCCTGCATTGTTTCACACATGAGCTTTTCGGGGGCACCACATATCCAAACTATAACAAAGAGGAAAGTTTTATTTTGTCTCATGGTTTCAGAGGTTTCTGTCCATGGTTGGTTGGATCTATTGTTTTTGAGTCTGTGGAGAGACAGAACATCATGACCAGAGCACATGGTGAAGCAAAGCTGTTCACCCTTTGGCAACCAAGAAGCAAAGAGAAAGGAAGTAACAGGGTCCTGTGTCCCCTTTAAGAGCATGCCCTCATTCTCCTCTCTTCCTTCTATTAGGCCCTAACTCCTAAAGTCTATACCACCTCTCAGTATTACATGGTAAGGCTGAAGCCTTATAAAACCCAAATTATAGCAGGTGTTTTACAGATTGAGTCTAGAAGAACTCTGTAATCACCTGTCTTTCCATTTAAAGGCTCAAAAATGTTGTCCTGACAGTGGTACCACTGTTTATGTCTGAAAGTCGGGAAAATGTCAAAAGTGAGTAAAAGGACTGAACTTGCAGATTTCTGGGAGTGTTTAAGAAATGTTTTGAATTGCTGGCTGCAAAGTTTCAGAGAAATCAGTGTCAACAAGTGGTCTGAGTCACTAATGTCTGAAGAATGCTGAACACCTTCATTCTCTTTTTTTGAGGATACTGGGAATTGTACCCAGGCATGTTTTACCACGGAGCTACATTGCCAGCCCTTTTAAAAAATTTTGAAATAGGGTCTCCCTAAGTTGCTGAGGCTGGTGTTGAAGTTCCAATCCTCCTGCCTCAGCCTCCCAAGTTGCTGGGATTACAGGCATGTGCCATGGTTCCTGGCTTATATTCTTGTTTAAAGTGACTTAGGTTGACAAATTCTGCAGTCTCAGGGTTCTACTTATTTGTAGAAAATCTTATTTTTATTTCATTTCTTCCATTCTTTATTTTGAGGGTAAGAAAGATCTGACTTTCTAGAAGTTGTTCATATGTACATAGTTGTGCTTATATTTATATTTATATTGTGTCCATCATCCTATTCACAAGCAAAGTCTTCAACTCCAGAGGGGAATTGATTGACTATTTCCAATGATCTGCTTATGTTTGTAGCCCAATGTATCTGTGAATAACTTCTTGGGAGGCATTCATGCCTACTGAGTGTGTGAGTCTGTCATTTATCTGTAATATAAGAAAATAGAATCAAAGACAGATTTATGATCACAGAAGAGAAAAGTAAATTGGTAGCAATATAATTAGTCATCATAAAATTGTGCTATGACAATTTATTTGAATCATTTGATATACTTAGTAAATGCAGAATTATATTTGGACTCACATGATAATTATGTGAACAGATTATTACTAATCAAGGTAAATGCTTGGACACAACAAAATGTTTTGGTAAATTCAGATTATAAACACTTAACATGCTTTCTCTGTGATTTCATCATACCATAGAGGTTGATACAAGCTGTGACATTGTAGATCTCCATAAAAGCAAATCCTGATGAGAGATATTGCTTGCAAAGACTTAACTTTGAAGATGATTTCAGGAAGCACTGTGAGAGAGTAGGGGACATGTATTCAATCCCATCATCACTTTGACAGCCAAAGAACTTGGGCTATATACACACTGACTCTTTTCACTTTTGACTGAGTATAATCCTGATGTATTAACTCCCCAGAACATCTGGCTGACCTCACAGAGAGACTGAACATGCTCCAGTGGCTAGAATATGACCTCAGGCTAAGAGAGAGAAAAAGCTGTCTATGTGCAAAGGAATATGTACACGTGGTGACCTCCAGGATAGAACAAAGTGATATGGGAAGGGCACTAAAGCATTTGCTCACAAACTAATATTTACCTTTTGGTAAGATTTGGAGTTGTCTTTCTTACAGAAAGCCTGATTAATTTGAACTTTCGATGTATTTCAACATATTTTATGGCAGCTGAACATTGTTTACACGATATACTGAATTATAATTACTGTGTTTTTAAATCAGTGATGTTTCTTATGAACTTTAAACAATTTCTACTTTCGTTCTTCATTTAAATTTGTAAATGACATTCCTTGGACAAATTTTTAATATCGATGATGTTTGTATTGCTCTATTATGTCAACTCAAATATAATTTTCAAGTACACCAAATGACTTTAAGAGTTAAAACTAAAATTATATTGACTTCATTGATAAGAAAATGTCCGACACCTAGAAACATTTTAAATGTATTAAAATTCATACAGATAGAGAAAGTACAGGACATCAGGTAAAGCCTTTACTTATTTATACCTGTTTATTTTGTAAAGCTCAAATTAATATGGAAAATTCAATGTGACTTATGTGTTGCCTTATGAAATCAACTACATTTTGATGCTAAAGATTAGGACTTTCAAATAATTCTGCCATCTAATTATTGTCATTTATATACTCAAATATGTATATATATTAACAAGTGGAAATAATTTATGCATCACAGAGGGGAAGGATTTGACAGTTTATAATTGACCTAAAGTGTTCACTCTTCTCTTAATGAAAAATAGTAAGTAGTGTTTTCTTGGCCCATATGGTAGATATTATTTATGTGTATGTTTAACATAGATATTGTTTATGTTGCCATTAGCAAGACTGCTTTTCACCATTATATAAGTTATTGGCTGTTTTTCATATCAGAGCTTCATCAGTTTGAAGGTCCTTACTCTTCCTGTTTTGGTGAAAGATATAACATTCATGGATTCTCAATTTTGGCAAATATTTTCTTCATGTGAAGATGCAATTTTTTTTTTTATTTTTGACATGGTAAATTACAGCAATTCAGGTTTTTCTTTTTTATCTTATGAAATTCTTTTTGATACTGGGGATCAAACACAGGGGAGCTTTACCTCTGAGGTCCAGCACTTTTTTATTTTTATTTCTAGGAGGGATTTGCCAAGTTGCTGAAGCTGACCTTGAATTTTCGATCCTCCTGCCTCAACCGCCCAAGTCACTGGGATTACAGTCATGTGCCACCATGCCTGGTAGGTTCATTTTTACATGTTAAATGAACAGCGAATTCTTGTGATTAAACCCTTCTTGGTCACTAATCATTAGCTCTTTATATATTGTTATTTATTTGATATCTACTTAAGGATATTTTTTCCTGGATTCATGAGAGATGCTGATTTGAATTTTTTAAAATTTTGTAAACTTTGGTATTAAGGATTTATTAACTCATGAAAAAAATTGAAAAGTACTCCATCTTCTATTTTCTGAAAAAAATATAAGACTCATGTTATATTTTCTTTAAATATTAGAATTCAGCATCAGGGTTTCATTAGGGAGAGTTTTTGATGAATTCAACTACTTCAATTAATGTAACATAGTCATGATAGCCTCATATTACCCTTTAATATTAATAAAAGCTCTGTGGTAGTGAAAATATTTTCCATTCTGGGTATTGGTGATTTGCATTTTCTCAATTTTCTTTCTCAGTCTAGCTAATAGTCTGTGAATTTTATGAACCATTTAAATAACCAGCATTTTGATGTGTTAATTTTCTCTATTTTCTAATGTTTTACACTATCTTGGGTTTTCAGCATTGATTACTATTTTCTTCCTTGCCTTTGATTTGGTTTTACTTTGCTCATATCATTGTAATAATTTGAAGGTGGAAACTTAGACCATTGTACACAAATGGATTAGAGTTATTGTTTCTCTGGTTGTACACAAAGTAGAGTCACACCATCTGTGCATTCATACATGTACACAGGAAAATGATGTCTGTCTCATTCTGCTATCATTCTTACTCTCCCACCCCGACCCCACCTCTCCCTTCCCTCTATGCTATCTATCCTTCCTCCATTCTGGCCTCCCTTCCACCCTGCATTATGCATCATCATTAACTTATCAGAGAGACCATTCGGCCTTTGGATTTGGGGGATTGGCTAATCTCAGCATAACAGTCTCCAACATCATCCATTTACCTAAAAATGCCATTATTTCATTCTTCTTTATGGCTGAATAATATTCCATTGTGTATATATACCACAGTTTCTCTATCCATTGATCTACTGAAGGGCATCAATATTACTTCCACAATCTAGCTATTGTGAATTGAGCAGCTATGAACATTGATGTGGCTGCATCACTGTAGCAATCTGATTTTAAGTCCTTTGGGTATAGGCCAAGGAGTGGGATAGCTGGGTCAAATGGTGGGTCCATTCCAAGTTTTCTAAGGAATCTCCACACTGCTTTCCAGAGTGCCTGCACCAACTTGCACTCCCACCAGCAATGTATGAGTGTACCCTTTTCCCCACATCCTCACCAACACCTGCTGTTGCCTGTATTCTTAATAAAAGACATTCTAATTGGGGTAAGATGAAATCTTAAGGTGGTTTTGATTTGCATTTCTCTTATAATGAGGGATGTTGAACATTTTTTCATAAATCTGTTGATTGCTTGTAGATTTTCCACTGTAAAGTGTCTGTTCATTTCCTTGACCCATTTATTGATTGGGTTATTAGTATTCTTGGTGTAAATATTTTTGAGCACTTTGTACATTCTGGAGATTAGTGCTCTATCTGAAGTGTGTGTGGCAAAGATTTTCTCCCACTCTGAAGGCTCTCTCTTCATATTGCTGATTGTTTCCTTTGCTGAGAAAAAGCATTTTAGATTGATTACATTCGAATCATTGATTCCTGCTTTTATTTCTTGTGCTTTGGGAGTCATGTTAAGGAAATCTGGTCCTAGGCCAACATGATGGAGATTTGAACCTATTTTCTCTTCTATTAAGTGCAGGGGCTCTGGTCTAACTCCTAGGTCCTTGATACATTTTGAGTTGAGTTTTGTTCAGGGTGAGAGATATGGGTTTAGTTTCATTTTGCTGCATATGGATTTCCAGTTTTCCCAGCACCATTTGTTGAAGAGACTATCTATTCTCCACTGAATGTTTTTAGCTCCTTTGTCAAGTGTGAGATGCCTGTATTTATGTGGGTTTGTCTCTGTGTCCTCTATTCTGTATCATTGATCTACCTGTCTGTTTTGGTGCCAATACCATGCTGTTTTTGTTGCTATTGCTCTGTAGTATAGTTGAAGGCCCAGTATTGTGATATCCCCTGCTTCGCTTGTCTTGCTAAAAATTGCTTTAGCAATTCTGAGTCTCTTATTTCTCCAAATGAATTTCATGATTCCTTGCTCTATTTCTGTGAGGTCCATCATTCGGATTTTAATTGGAATTGTATTGAATGTGTATGGTGCTTTTGTTAGTAGGGCCATTTTGACAATATTAAGTCTGCCTATCCAAGAACATGGGAGATCTTTCCATTTTCTGAGATTCTCTTTAATTTCTTTCTTTAGTGTTCTGTAGTTCTCATTGTAGAGGACTTTCACCTCTTTTCTTAGGTTGATTCCCAAGTATTTTTTTTTGAGGCTCTTGTGAATGGTATAGTTTTCCTAATTTCTCTTTCAGAGGATTCATCACTTATGAATAAAAATGCATTAGATTTATGAGCATTAATTTTATATCCTGCTACTTTACTGAATTCATTTATGAGTTCCAGAAGTTTTCTGGTGGAAATTTTAGGCTCTTCCAAATAGAGAATCATGTCATCAGCAAATAGGGATCGTTTGAGCTCTTACTTTCCTATTTGTATCCTTCTAATTTCTTTGGTCTGTCTAATTGCTCTGGCTAGAGTTTCAAGGACGATGTTGAATAGTAGTGGTGAAAGAGGGCATCCCTGCATTGTTGCTCTTCTCAGGGGGAATAATTTCAATTTTTCTACATTTAGAATGAAGTTAGCTGTGGGCTTAGCATAGATAGCCTTTACAATGTTAAGGAACGTTCCTACTATCCCTATTTTTTCTAGTGTTTTGAGCATGAAGGCGTGCTGTATTTTATCAAATACTTTTTCTGCACCTATTGAAATAATCATGTGGTTCTTGATGTGGTGAATTACATTCATTGATTTCTGGATGTTGAACCAACCTTGCATCCCCGGGACGAAACCCACTTGATCATGGTGCACTATCTTTTTAATATGCTTTTGAATGTGATTAGCTAAAATTTTGTTAACAATTTTTGCATCTATGTTCATTAGGGATATTGGTCTGAAATTTTCTTTCCTCCAAGTGTCTTTCTCTGTTTTTTTTTTTTTTATCAGGGTGATATTGGCTTCATAGAATGAGTTTGGAAGGGTTCCCTCCTCCTCTATTTCATGAAATACTTTGAGGAGTATTGGAATGAGCTCTTCTTTGAAGATCTTGTAGAACTTGCCTGTGAATCCATGTTGTCCTGGGCTTTTCTTTGTTGGTAGGCTTTTGATGACTTCTTCTATTTCATTGCTTGAAATTCATCTATTTAAGTTGTGTATGTCCTCCAAGTTCAGTTTGGTTGGCTCATATGCCTCTAGGAACCTGTTGATGTCTTCCAGGTTTTCTATTTTGTTGGAGCATAAATTTTCAAAATAGCTTCTGATTATATTTTGTTTTTCAATTCTGTCTGTTGTAATATTTCCATTTTCATCACAAATTTTAGTAATTTGGATTTTCTCTCTCCTCGTCATTAGTGTGTCTAAGGGCTTATCAATTTTGTTTATTTTTTAAAAGAACCAAATTTTG
>JAJEJO010046974.1:1475-25841 GCA_020662805.1 Glaucomys volans
TGTGTGTGTGTGTGTGTGTGTGTGTGTGTGTGTGTGTGAGGTGAAGGACAGATGAAGCTGGTTGAGTGCCTTTGCTTCCTTGAGGCCTCTAAGGTTTGTATCTGAAATGCAGAGCTAGTGCCTCCTCTACTCTACCAATTCTTAAAATGCAAGTGTGGCCAACTCTGTGGTGCCCTTTTTGTTTGTTTGGTACTAGGGATTGAACCCACGGAGGATTAAACACTGAGCCACATCCCCAACCCTTTTTTGTTATTTATTTTGAGAAAGGGTCTCATCAAGTTTCTGAGCCTGGCTTTGAACTGTGTTCCTCCTGACTTACCCTCCCAAGCTCCTGGGAGTGCAGACATGTGCCATTGCACCCGGCAGTCTTTGGTGATTTAATGTGCTCTCTGATTGCATCTGTCATCCTGAAACATGAAATTAAACTGTAACAACTGGACTTAAACCTTCTGAGCATTTGCTGTGAGTATTCATGAGTATGCAGGGTGTCTATTGTGTTTTTGGACTTTTCTCCCCTTCATTTAGTTTTAAAGATTCTCTCTTCCACTACTATGGATTAGTAATGTAATTCAATTAAAGTAATTAACTGCCTTGTCTAGAATATGGAAAATGCAGAAAATTGTAAAGAAGGCTGGAGTTGTGTCTCACTGGTGGAGAAGTTGCCTGGCTGTGGGGTATTTAGTGCATTCTCAGTACTGCTTACAAAGAAATAAGTGAAGTAAAGGACCATTGAGAACTAAAAAGTTAAATAAAATAAGAAATTGTAAATAATGCAGAGGTGTAATGGCACATGTCAACTGTCCCAGCTCCTTGGGAGGCTGAGACAGGAGGATCACAAGGTCAAGGCCAGACTCAGCGTATTTTGGAGACCCTGTTTCCAACTAAGAAATAGAAAGGGTTGGGTATGTAGCTCAAAGGTAGAGCAACCCCAGAATCAATTTCTAGTACTGCAGAGGGAAAAAAGAAAAGTGCAGGAAAATTGTTGATCATTTCCTTAGAATGGGAAGATTATGTTTACAAAGAAGTCAGAGTGATAACCAGTGAGAAGGAGCTGCTCTTGAGGATGCTCTTAAGGGATGGCTTTTACATATAGATACTGTGTCTGCCAAGCTCTGCAGACCCAGCATAAGCTGCAATAGTTGCTCATGTCAAGCCAAACCAAGGGCCTCGCTGGGACACCATTGATCATCATTTGAAACCCACTGCAGCACTTCTCTCAAATTTCTATACATGTGAATAACTTTATAGTTAACACAGCAGCAACGATAAAGGTTTTTATTTCTATAAACAGGAGTTATAATTTCAAAAGAGGATGCATTAAGTCTCCTACATAGTCCTTTGCACAGAGAGGCTCAGCCAGCAAGCTTCCATGGCATTTGCCTCTTTCCAGTTGGTTTTAAGGCCCAAATTTTGGGGCTGGGGCAACCCAGGGCCTTCTCCGCCTCTGATGGAGCTTGGCGTTTCTTTAGAGCCCCTCTAGCTCCTTCCTTCAGCTTCTGTGCGGCTTCTCTGGTGGTTTGTCTGGTTTGGCCTTTGGTGGAGTGGCCAAGGGAGCGTCCCCATAGAGCCTGTAGCCACCAACCAGGCAGTATGTCTCCCCATGCCAGCCCACCTGCATTTCTCCACAGCCCTGGTAGAGCACATGGTAGTAGGTGGGCATAGGAGACATGGAAGGCACTGCTGCTGGAGAGAAACCAGAACCCATCAGTCACTTCTGCTTTACGCGCTCTGCCTCCAGGACCTCCCTCTCCTGTTCCTTCCTGTCTCTGACTGAAACCCTCCTATCTGCTTGGCATCTGAAACACATCCTTTGTCTGTCACCACCATGGATGCTTTGCTGCCTCCTCAAGGGTTGCTTTCTGTGAAGTACATGAGTTGTGTGGAGGCAATGGAAGCAGCAGCAGAACAGTGAAACCTCAAAATTCTCACAAAGAGCACTCCCTCAGCCTCACCCTTCTACAACTGAGACTAATTTCTTAAGGAAAGTCATTTCTGAGCATATAATGGATATAATTTTCAGGTTTGGAATAAATGGTCTAATGTCACTTAGTTTGGAACTCCTACCACCATGTCAGCTCCTGTAGGGACCCAGTGATATAGCTTGTGAACGACACTGAATTCTAGTCTGGTTTTTGATTGTGCAGAAGTTTTTTCTGAGATGGTATTTTGCTATGTTTCCTGAGTCCTGGCTGAAACTCTTCATGTGAAGAGATCCTCCTGCCTCAACCTCCTCAGTAGCTGGGACTACAGTTGCACACCACTGTGTCCAACCCTACCACTGTCTGCAGGCCATATCCTGGGACAGAGGGATCTAGAGATCCAGATCCAAACTCTTGGTGCCAAGTTCAGGTCCAATAGCTTTCTCACCTCCACTTCCTGAGATATCATTTCCTCAGACCTCCAGGATTGCTCTCTGCCCTTGGTCTTTCTGTCTTTTGCAGCTGCATGGCACCACCTTTCCCTCAGCAGATCAGACTGGGATGTGTGTGAGGGGGCCACATGTGCATCCCTGATAGTGTGGTAATTGTGTCTGAGTCTTCGGGTAAGGTTCATGAGGGAGCAATAGCTCTTCCTCAAAGTGCTCCATTTATCTCTCGATAAGAAAAGCACACCAGGCTTTTGTGAAGGTCTTATTAAGGAAGGATGTGGAGAAAGCCTCCTTTCTCTTTTGATGATGGGCGTCTCACCATGTTGCACAGGTTTCACTCTGTTCCCCACCTGGATCCTTGATCGGAACTCCTGGGCGCAGGTGATCTTCCCACCTCAGTCCCCAGGTAGCTGGTATCATAGATGGGTACCAGTGTGCTGCGCCCTGAAGGAGCATTTGAGAAGTTAAAGGGGAGGGTAGATTGATAAAGATTCGGACCTTCCTGAACCCTTGCCCTCTTCAGTGAGCAGAAGCAGTGTGGATCCTTGAGCGAGCACCAGACCTTTGGTCTTACTCAGGGATGGGGAAGTTGTGAGTTGTGATGGGCCAGCCCTTGTATTTATCAGGTGCTGTGTTACAGATGTCTGGCCTAGGCCTACCTGCTGCACTGCTCTCCCAGGGGACCAAAGATAAGTTTGATTGTATATAAAAAATACGGTCAGACATTGTCTCGAGCAACCACACTCACCGATGTCTTGTGGAGAAATGGTAGGGAAGATTCCCAGAGCTACCCTGCCATGGAAACTGAGGCTTGTGATGTCATCACTCCCGGGTGAGGTCACAGAAGGAATGGGTGACTTGAGGGGTAGGGGTCAGACCCCTGGAAAGCAGGGTGGAAGTGGAGACCTCTGCCTGGGCACTCCCTTGTGGCCTCTCCACCCTTAATGTAGTGTTATAGCCTCTGTATATGGAGCATAGGTGGTGGTGGAGACAGTCCATGTGCACAGGGGACCAAGAGAACCCCAAATTCTGAAACTGTTCAGACAGTCATGATTAAACAGAGACAGCTAGGTTGCATGGCCCTGTCCCTAAGCATTTAGCTGCTGGAGAGGCACAGATATGAGTGGATCAGGGGGTCTGGGCATGCTCCTTGGAAGTGAGCTAAAATGTAAGTTAAGTTTTATCCTGGTTCTGGTGGCACACGCCTGCAATTGCTGTGGTTCGGGATCCCATGGCAGGAGATTTTTGCATTGAAAGCCAGCCTTAGCAACTTAGCAAGTCCCATGCAACTTAGCGGCAAGACCCTGTCTCTACCTAAAATAGACAATAAAGAAAAGGTCTGGGGATGTGGCTCAGTGTTTGAGTACCTCTGAGTTCAATCCCTAGTAAGTAAAAAAAAAAAAAAAAAAAAAAATTAGTACATGTGGTAAAACATTCCAGTTGGGAGTAAAAGCAAAGATAGTCACCTGTTGACATGATTCAGCTTCAGAGAGTTTTCCTTTTAATTGTTGGTTGTGTAATTAAATGGTTGAAATAGAGTGTTTGCCTAGTATGCGTGATGCTGCAGTTTTGATGATGAGCACAAAAAAAAAAGTGAAGGCATTGTGTCCATCTAACTTTAAGAAAAGAAAATACTTAAGAAAATAATAAGGAGTGGATAGGTTGTAAGGGCCTCTATTCCCCCCCCCCCAAAAAAAAGGTATAAATTGAAACGTATTTTTTTTCACATATTTTTTTAGTTGTCAGTGGACTTTATTTATATGCAGTGCTGAGAATTGAACCCTGTGCCTCACACATGCTAGTTACCTTTTTTACCACCAATTCACAACCTCAGCTCACTGAAAAGTCTCTTATTCCTTAAGTAGGGGGAATCTTTACTGTTTTTTCTTTGAACCTGTTGTATTTTGAATGTGTTATCACTTCGAACAAAGAAAAAAGTTTGAAAAGGAAGGAAGAAAGGAATTTCCATTATGGAAAATTGCTGTGGAAAGGGCAGTGAACTTGAATTTATCCTGTGATTCCATAGGAGGGCCTGGATTGTTTGTGTGAGGTGAAGGACAGATGGAGCTGGGTGAGCGCCTGGGCTTCTTTGAGGCCTCTAAGGTTTGTATGTGTGACCCTCTAATGCAGAGTTAGCAGCTCCTCCCTGCTCCCAATTTTCAAAATGCAAGCCTGGCCAAGTCTATGGTATGATTTTTGTTTGTTTGGTACCAGGGATTGAACCCAGGAAGGTTTAGCCACTGTACCATATTCCTAGCCCCTTTTTTCTTAATTTTTATTCTGAGTCAGGGAGTCATCAAGTTTCTGAGGCTGGCTTTGAACTTGTGTTCCTCCTGACTTACCCTACCGAGGTGCTGGGAGTACAAGCATGTACCACTGCTCCTGGCATTCTGTGGTGTTTTAATGTGCTCTCTATTTGAATCTGTCATCCTGAAACTTGAAATTAAATTGTAATAACTGAACTTAAACCTTCTGAGCACATACTATGAGCATTCATGAATATGCAGGGTATATAGTGTATTTATTGGGATTGCTTTTCTCCCCTTCATTCAGAGTTTTACAAATCCCCTCCTCTCCTGCTCTCCTCCAACACACTGATTATTAATTAATTCATTGCATTGTACAGAACACAGGAAATGAGGAAAGTTGTAAAAAGAGCTAGCTATGATGGCTTGTGCCAAGAATCATAGCTCCATGGGAGACTGAGCTCAATGAACCCTGGATTCAATCCCCAGTCATGCAGAGGGAAAGAAGAAAAGGGCAGGAGAACTGTTGGTAATAATCCTATTATCATGAGACAACCAGTATTGTTAGGGTTGAGTTTTCAGTGACTGTGAGTTGACAGTTTGTGTTTGCCGGTGTTTTTGTTCAAGTTTGTCATGTATCTGGATCCTCCAGAATGGGACATTGTTGCTGGTGGAGGAGAAGGGCCTGGACACGGTTTGTACCCATGAATAGTTTTGCTGTTGTTGGTACAAAAGCAAGTATTGGGTATGAGAGGAAGAAGTATTTAATCTCATCACTTCGGGAGGATTCGTTTATTTTATGGGCTTGGAAGATGGTGGGATCCAGATTATTATGACACTGAGACCTGAATAGGGAATGGAACGTCCTCAAAAAGAAAAAAAAGGAAAAAAGTATTTTGTTTTTTTTCATACCAGGGATTGAACTCAGGGGCACTTAACATCAACCACATCTCCAGTACTTTTAATTTAATTTTATGTATTTATTTTATTTTGAGAATCAGGGTCTCACTAAGTTGCTTAGGATCTGGCTAAGTTGCTGAACCTGGCCTTCAACTTGTAGTCCTCTTGCTTCATCCTCCCAAGCTGCTGTATGACATGCCTGGGCCACTTCACCTGCTACCTATCCATGTTTTTTACAGTGGAATTGAAGGGATGGAAGTGTGTCTCAATGGTAGAGCACATGCTTAGCCCTAGATTCCATCCCCAGAACCAATAAAAAAGAAATAAACAAGCAAAGAAGAAGAGGTAATCCTTTTGTCTAGAGTTCTGTTTTAGTTTCCCATTGCTCTTGGAGCATACCAAAATATTTTCTTTGGCTTTCAAGTCCTGGTGAATCTCCTCCCACCAGCCTTTCCAAACTCAGCAATTTAGCACAATCCATTTGCCTTCACAACTCAGGGTATGTCATTCATACTGCCTCCCACCACAGGACCTTGGCACACACCATACTCTCAGCCTCCAACTGGTGGAGCTATTGTGTGAGGGCCTAAGAGGAAATTTAGTCACTAGAAGGTGATAAGTGTGCAAATTCTCCAAGTGCTCACCTATGCTGTGTGAAAACAAACCAAGACCTGCAGGCAAGGCAGTGGTAAAAGCAGGTTCCTTCAACTTCTTGTAGCAGAGCTAACCACCCCTCCTGATTTCCAGTATATTGGAAGAATATGCTGGGAGGGAGAGGCATGGTGGGAGCACACCTGTAATCCCACTGACTACAGGTGGAGAGGGGTCTTGGGCACGAGAATTGCAGATTCTAGGTGAGCCTGAACAAATGTGCAGGGTCCTAGGCAATTTAGTGAGATTGAGTCTTAAAAATAACAAATAAAACAAGCTGGGGATATGGTTCAGTGGAACGTTCCCCTGGGTTAAATCTCTGTTACATATAAATAAATAAAAATTAAAAGGGTTATATGTTTAGCTTAGTGATGGAGTTCCCCTGTTTAATCCCCAATAAGTAAATAAATCAATGGCATATAAAACAATATTATGAGATATTTAACTGAGGCTGAATTGTATGTGCACAGGCAGCTGACATGCTGAGGTGCAGGTGTGGCTGGACATGGGGGCTTACCTGCTCTCCAGTGTTGCCCAGATGATGGTCATCAACATTCGAGGACACTCAGGTCCTGGTCCTGGAGTCTCATGTTGCCCCTGCCCCTTCCTTGGTATTCCTCTTGATCTGCTCCCATCACTGACATCAGATTCCCAGGAAACAACAGTCTTCCAAACCCGAAGACAGCTTGGCCATTGCAGACACACATCCTCCAATCAAACGCTGAGGCTGCCCTTCTTGAAGTAATAGCACATTTTTCTATCTCCGAGTCAATGTTTATCTTGCTAGGAGAAGTGCAATAACCATGAACACGTCTTCATTTCCTACTTCCATCCAATCATCTCTCCCACCTTCTCCTCAGCCCCATCTTTCTATCCTGTACCTCACAGGCCTCTCTGTCCAACAGTCCTAGGCTGCTTTTTGAGGGAGATAATTATTGACTTTGATGCCCTCTGTCCAACAGAGCTCCCATTACAGATAGGCACAGCCTGATTTTGGACAGTATTGAGGATCTGAGTACAAGGTTCCCAGGGCATTCACATGTGGTGCCTGATAGACTTGAAGCATGTGACTGAGTTGCTTCTGAAGACCAGATGTGCATAGCACAGAGGCTTGGAGCCTCTGTCCTTAGATTTGTTAACATACTGTCCTGTATTCTTGACTTATCACCATCAAGAAGCAGTGTGGCTTCCAGGGTGCAGGAGCTGCTTCCAGCAAGATCCTCAAGGGCCCATCCTGAACTGTATATGATCATCAGTTTCCTGGATGGGGACAGATCTTGCAGAGGTCTACCAAATCCAAACCCTCTCTGGTGACCTGTGTTCTTTACAATCAGGGACTTGGGAAAGCCTCTCCACTGTCTGCTGAGGGTTTGGTGGGGATTTCCTTCCTCCTCGTGGTCTTCCTCCTCCTCCATGCTTTCCTCCTTCTCCTCCTCACAGCAGTCTGCGATGGGTGTTGGCCAGCTGCTGGTCTGTCAGATGAACTGAGCACTCTGTGATCAGCACCACTCTATGCTGGCACCATCCCTCCACCACCTGTTCCCAGCACCTGTGCCAACGACTTCATTGCTCTTAGCACTGAGGAGGCTGCTGCATCCTCTTCCTTCATGGAACAAGGGCACATGATAATGGTGATGTTGAGAGCAGCTGATGTGACTGTCCCCACAGCTGTGCTACCAGTTGAACATGTTTTAACCCACATGACCCACAGAATTGCCTACAAGGTATTTTGTTTGTTTCTTTTTCACCCAGGGATCCTTTACCTCTGAGATGCATTCCCCAATTTTTTTGTTGTTCTCGTTGGGTACCAGGGATTGAATTCAGGGGCATGTGATCACTGAGCCACATGCCCAGCCCTATTGTGCATGTCATTTTGAGATAAGGAATCATCTTGTTTCTTAGCACTTCACCTTTGGTGAGGCTGGCTTTGAACCTGGATTTCTCCTTGCCAGAGCCTCCATATTCATTGGTCTTACAGGTGTGGGCCACTGTGCCCCACCATCCCCAACCCTTTTTATTTTTTACTTGACGCCAGGTCTTGCTAAGTTGTTGATGGTGACCTCAAACTTGCAATTCATCTGCCTCAGCCTCCCAAGTGGCTGGGACTGCAGGCATGCACCATTACAACCAATAAGGTAGAGTTTTACCAGCCTCATTGTCTAGGTGGTGAAAGTGAGCTGTAGGGCAGGCAGAGAAACAAGTGATGCCCTCCTCGGCAGGAAAGGCAGTTTCCCTAAAAATCCCTCCACTTCTGCTCATTTCACTAGGAAAGGCCCTCAGTTTCCTTACATCCATCTGTTTGTGCAGATGTCGTCTGCTGGTCAGCACTGGTGCTGGCCGTATTCTGGGGCAGTCAGTGAGGTGGCTGGACATGTCTCTAGTCATCACATGTGCTGGCATAAGCAAGCAGAAGGGTGGGTTGCAGGGGCACCTGTGCTGGGAGCCAGTTCTGACCAAAGAAACATCTACACAGCATGTGTGATCTGACATTTAGCCTCAGTTCAGACTTGCCATCTCTTGGGCTCAGTGTGGCCACCTCATCTGTGAGGTTGTCAGAGCTGCTTTAGTTCGAGCACGTTGTTCACTGGCACACCACCCCAGAAGGCCTGTCCTCCTTCCCTTCCAGGGCTGCCACAAGCTGGCTTACCCTGGGTATCGACCATCTGTCCTCATTGATTCCAAGTGTGACTGAGCTTCAAGCTGTACTTAGAAGCTCTTATTTGTTTTATTGAAGGAGAAAATGGCAAACATATGAAACGAACGTAGAGAGAACTGCTTGGAGTATAGCTCAGTCGTAGATGTGGTAGAATGCATGTCTAGCATGCACAGGTGCTAGGTTCAATGCACAATAGTGGAGCAAACCCAAAACTTTATCAGTGAGAAAAAGGTCCCCAACTGCCATATCATTATGATTCTATAAGAGTAATATTGTATTATCCTAAATTCTCATGGTTAAATTTCCCTGCCTGGGGACTGGAAGCTCAGTGATAAATTGTAGCTCAGTGATAAATTGCTAGTTTCGCATGCGTGAGGTACTGGCTTATATCCTCAGCACCATATAAATAAATAAAATAAAGTTATTGTGTTTATCTACAACTAAAAAGAGTTTTTTAAAAAAAATTTCCCTGCTTGTCCAATTGTTATATAGATTGATTTGAATTGCAGTAACTCTTCTGCATGTATGGTATGGTTCAATCTGTAGGTTCCTCTTCCCTCTTTTATCTTCCTTTTAATTTCTTTGTGAAAGAACATCATGTCCGTGTCCTTAGAGTTTTTTCTGAGTTTGCTGATTTCATCCCATAGTGTCATTGAACATATTCTTCTACCCCTTGTTTTTCCTATAAACCTGTATTTCTTAGATTTTTTTTTTTTTTTTTTTTTGTATTTGGAGACAGGGTCTTGCTTTTGCTCAGGCTGGCCTCCAAATTATGGGCTGCTCTGTGAGCAGGACTGGACACAGGGCTAACCTTGTGCTGTTCCTTCTCTGATGACTGTCCGCCCCCCACATACCCCAGGACCAACTCTGCCCTTAACTGCTCTGATAGACATTCCACTGCTAACAGTCAGCACCTTACTGCCAAGATTCACAATATTGGAGCACAAACTTCAATGTATGTACATTTTTTCCAATATTTCAAAAAATTGTAGAATGCTTATAATCACTCAGACAAAGTGCATACAACCCAAGCGTGCGGTTTAAGAAATAATTATAAAGTGAAGCAACGATTTCCTGGGTGTTGAGATGGGTCACCAGCAGCACCTTAGAAGCCTTCCATGGGCGTACTTATTTTACATAAAACCTCTGTGATCCCTTTTTTCCTTTCAAGGTTTTACTCGGCTGTGTTTGTTTCCAGGGCTTAGGCTAGGCTGAACTTGCACCCCATGTATTTGTGTTTACTTGCCAGAGGTGCTCAGAACAGTGGACTTTGTGGCCCCCGATGACCGCCGAGTAGTCTTCTGCACCTGTGAAAGAGAACAGAGCAGGGTGGTCTTCCAGATGGTAGGAGACCCCAATGTCAAGTGTCCTCCTGAGACTTCCTGTCTGCTGTGATTTCACAGCTTAGGTCCTGTGCTGGCCAGTGTTGACTGCCTGAGCTTCACTGCACAGCAGTGGCTTCCTGAGGACTTGACTTGAACATTTTTCACAGGGTCATTCCTGACTGCTCCACACTATTGGAGACAGTTTGTGGACATCGATCTGTCACAGTCTGTACCATGCCTCCAGTCTCAGATTTAATTTACATAATTCCAGAAATCTTTTGTTTGGCACCATGACTTCTCTACTTATTTTTGAATCTCTTAGCATTGCTTATTCAGGTTATGGTGGTTCTTTTCATGTCATCTGTATTTACTTCCTCTCAAAGGAATTGGATTTCCCCAAGAGTAGTTATACTTTTTGTTTGTTTGTTTGTTTTTGTTTTTGCTTTTTGGCAGCAGGGATTGAACCCAAGAACACTCAACTCCTGAGCCTCATTCCAAGCCCTTTTTAGTGTTTCTTTTGAGACAGGGTCTCACTGAGTTGCTTATACCTTCTCTCAGTTGCTGAGGCTGACTTTAAACTTACAACCTTCCTGCCTCAGCCTCCTGAGCTTCTGGGATTGCCAGTGTGTGCCACTGCACCTGGGTAGTTAAACTTTTATGTTAGAGTTGTAAAGACTCCATTGCTGTGTCCTCTTGCTCTGGACATTCCTTGGTGCTTTCTTAGGAAGAGCTCTCAAAAGATGTTTAGGTTTTTAAAAAGTTGATGACAATGTGTAGACATATAGGTATAGACTCTAAGTTGTAGGTATCTGAATATTTTCTAGACAATTGTTTTTCCTGTTATTGTATGTTCGAATGAAACAATAGCATTAAGGACATTGTTTAGGTCTTCCAAGTCCATCTTTTTCCTTTGCCAGTGAGCTTGTCTATTGGACTGGGAGAAAACTGGGCCACACTGCTTGTGGGCATGAATATGTATGTCTTTGTGGGGGTTGGTGGGGGATTCGATTTCTGGGGATTCTATTGTCTGAGTCCTGAGGCTTTATCTCTCGGTGTTGGTAAGACCTCTTGCTTTCTGAGTTAACCAAGGCAACAAAGTACCATGCTCAAAGAGTGGGTTTTAGAATTCAGGTAGACCTGGGTTGGAATTGTGGGTTTGCTGCTGGCTACCTGTGTGACCTCAGGAGGTTCCTTTACCTTGCTGGTAAGTTAGTTCCTTTCTCTGTGCAATGATAGCAGTATGCTACCACCCTCTGCCATAGAGCAGAGCCAATGAAATAAGGAATGTTATTTGGAGCATGTCACACATTGGCAGTGCTTAGTAAATGTTAGCTTTTTTGATTGATGATAGCAAGAAGGGACTTGGGCAGTAACTGGTGTTGATCACAGACTATTAACTGTACATAGCAGAGAATGAAGTCAGGGTCCTTTGTGCATTTGAGAGTTGTTTGGAGTAAGCCGACCGTGCAGCTCAGCCTGGGCAGTGCAGAGGTGTCTGGGTTACTGAGAGGGGTAGATGAGCATCAAGTTGGGTACTGCCCTGGCCCCCCTTAGGAGCTAACATACATTCAGTCCATCAGTGAATGGACTCAGAGGTTAGGAAGAAGAGGAAAAGGACCAGAATCAGGCCGAGAAGCAGGACGAGGTTGGTTCTTGGTTGCCATAGGATTTTTCTGGTGGTGAGAGCAGGTGGGCCAGCAGATATATTTGCTGAGCACTCTGGAGAATACTGGGGCTTCAGACCCAGGTTCAAAAAGATCTGTCAGGAAAAATAGAATTAGAGGAGTAGCTGATGTAGGATGATGAGGGAATGTGAGCAGTGCTTCTCCGTTGAGCATGTATCATATGAGGATCAATCTGGGGATTCCCTTAATCCTGATATGTTCTCCTGCTGAATGAAAAGTTCCAGATGCTATGCATGTACTTCTGACGTTGTCTTTTTTTTTTTTTTTTTTGTGGTGTGCTGGAGATGGAACCCAGCCCACTGTGCATGGTAGTGCTCCACTGCTGAGCTACATCAGCTCTGATCTTTTCATTTAAAACCTATAGTGTTGCTTCCCTGATGAGCAGAATGCCCTGGGATCAATACCCAGCACTGCAACAAAACAAAACAAAACAAAACAAAAAGACAACCATTGTGGGGCTGGGGTTGTGGCTCAGTGGTAGAGCACTTGCCTAGCATGTGTGAGGCCCTGGGTTCAATTCTCAGCACCGCATATAAATAAATAAAAATAAAGGTCAATCAACAGCTGAAAAAATTATTTTAAATCAAAAAAATAAAACCCATAGGGAGTGTGAGTGGGGGTGGGATGACTGTGGCTATAAAAGGCAATAGGAGGCATCCTCATAGTGACGGGATTCTTGTGTGTCTCACTTGTGTCAGTGTCAATATCCTGAGAGTGATACTGTGTCATAGTTAGGGTATGACCACTGGGGAAGATGTGTCCATTGGGGAAACTGGGTGAAGGTACCTAGGTCTAGGTTCTCTTGCCCATTCTCACAACTGCATGTGAACCACAGTTACCCTAAGAGACTGTTTAATTGGAGAGGAACCCACTGTGTAGGAGAAGGGAGGGCCTGGGAGTGGACTTGGGGAAAACACCCCAAGTCCTGGGTGGGGTTGTGGAAGATTGGTGTCAACGTAAGATGTAAAAATGTCAGAATATAGGGAAATTAAGAAGGGTCTACTCTCAGGGACGGCAAAAGTCATATCCATGATCAACATCAGACGGAAGAGAGATCCAATTGCAAGAAGGCCGTTGGTGGTATATGTGAGAATAATGTGAGTGGGGACAGCTGAGGAGGGAAAGGCTTAAGGATGAACAGCAAACAAGGAGGCAGACAAAGGACTGCCGGCCACCACTTGAGGGATTGGAGAGGTTAAGTGGGCAAGAAGTACAGGCAGGTGGCTTGAGTAAAGGAAGTAGGGTGAAGGGAGTTATTTACAGATGACTTGCATGTTTGAGGGACAGAGGGAGGAAGGAGGTCGCAGTGAGGGGGCAGTAAGGGTGATGGGCCAGGCCAGTGGTGGAGTGGCGTTGGGGTTTTTCCTTTTGTCTTGGAGGGGATAGGATTTTTAAATTTTTATTTGTGGTAGTGCTGCTGGTGGAACCCAGGACCTTGCATATGGTGGGCAGGCACTCTATGATCAAACTACATCATCACCCAAGGGCACAGGATTCTTTTTAAAAAATTGTTGTTCTTTTTCATTGTACAGGAGAGTAGAATGTATCTTGGTGTAATATATATCCATGGAGTATAACTTACTCTAATTAGGATCCTATTCTCTTTGAGGCAGGGGCTTTGAGGTATTAGGGATTGAACGTAGGGGCACTCGACCACTGAGCCACATTCCAGCTCTATTTTGAGTTTTGTTTTGAGACAGGGTCTCACTGAGTTGTTTAGTGCCTCACCGTTGCTAATGCTGGCTTTGAACCCATGATCCTCCTGCCTCAGCCTCCAAGGACACTGGGTTACAGGTGTGTGTCACTGCTCTTGGCAAGGATCCTGTTCTTGTGGTTGTACAAGATTTGGAGTTACCCTGATCTTTATATTCAAATACAAGGCTAGAAACGTTATGTCTGATTCATTCTACTGTCCTTCCTATTCCCCTCTCCCTGCCTTTCCTTTGTTTTCCGTTGTCTAATCTAATGTGTTTACATCTTCCCCTCCCACCCAATGTTGTTGTGGGTTAGCATCCACATATCAGAAAGAACATTTGGCCTTTGGTATTTTTCTTTGTCTTATTTCACTTAGCATGATAATGTCCAGTTCTATCCATTTACTGCCGAATGCCATAATTTTGTTCTTCTTTATGGCTCAGTAATATTCCATTGTGAACATGTACCACATTTTCTTTCTCCATTAATTCATTGAAGGACAGCTAGGTTGCTTCCATAGCTTAGCTATTGTGAATTGAGCTGCTCTAAACATTGATGTCGCTGCGTCACAGTAGTATGCTGATTTTAAGTCCTTTTGGTATGGACAGAGAAGTGGGATAACTAGGTCAAATGGTGGATCCATTCCAAGTTTTTTATGCAATCTCCATACTGCTTTCCATAGTGATTGCACCCATTTGTAGTCCCACCAACAATACATGTGATACCTTTCTCCACATCCTGGTCAACAATTATTGTTACTTGTATTCTTTATAATTGCCATTCTGACTGGAGTGCGGTGGAATCTCAGTGTAGTTTTAATTTGCATTCCTCAATTTTGCTGGAGATGTTGAACATTTTTTCATATAATTTTTGACCATTTGTATGTCTTTTTTTCTCAAGTGCATTTTCAGAATCTTTGCCCATTTATCGATTGGGTTATTTGGTTTTCTTGGTATTAAGTTTTCTGAGTTCTTTGTGTAACCTGGAGATGAATCCTGTGTCTGTGGTGCAGGTGGTAAAGGTTTTCTCCCATTCTGAAGGCTCTCTTTTCATGTTCTTGATTGTTTCCTTTTCAGTGAGGAAGCATTTTAGTTTGATACCGTATACAGTTCATTGATTCTTGAAGGTACTTCCTGCACTATAGGAGTCTTGTTGAGGAAGTTGGTTCCTAAGCCATCATGATATGGGGATGGGCCTAGTTTTTCTTCTAGTAGTCCACGGTCTCTGGTCTCATGCCTAGGTCCTTGATCCACTTTGAGATGATTTTTGTGCACTGTGAGAGATGGGGTTCAATTTCATTCTAGTTCATATGGATTTCCAAATTTTCCCAGTACCATGTGTTGAAGAGGCTATCTTTTCTCCAGTGTATGTTTATGGTGCCTTTGTCTAGTCGGAGGTAGCTGTGTATATGTGGGTGTGTCAATGTGTCTTCTATTCCATTGGTCTTCATGTCTGATGTTGGGGCAGAGATTTCTTGATCAGGGGGTAGGATCTGCCGTTGCCCAAAATGGGCCAAGGAGGAGAGGGGGAAGTGATGGTTGTGAGGGAAGCTGAGGGGTTATGTGGTGAGAGACTTGTAGAAAGCCAGTCTTTTGTTGGAGATGAGGGTGACAAGAAGGGTTGGGGGTAGGGACTTGAGGAAAGTAGGAAGTTTTGTTGTTCCATGGCCACTAGAATCTGGACCTTGCTGGCAGCTGTGCTTGCTATGCAGTGCTAACTTGCAGCCTATGGGAAGGAAATCTGAGCAGCCTGGTGGGGACAGGGAGGCTGGTACCTGCAGCAGGGCAGGGGCTGAGGTTTCTAGGGTGCTGAAAGGTGAGGGGGGAGGGAGGGTAGGAGGAATGGAGTACATGTTCTCTAGAGGTTTCAAGTGGGAGGCAGAAAGGGAGGTATCTGAGTCCAGGGTGACAAGGGCCTAAGCATGTTCTGGGCCAATGTTCACAGGGTTGTTAAATTGAGGAAAAGGCAATGGAGCCTAGATTAACATGCTCATCCACCTTGGCCTTTAGTTTTTTTGAGTTGCCAGAAAGTGGACTTGTTTTCTCTGGGAGAGAGATACATGATCCGAGGATGGAAGGGAGCCACGTCTTTCACAGCACAGGGCCTGTAGGCAGCCAGGCTTCTTTGACAGCCATGGATCATCAGTTTGTGCTAGTGGGGGTCATGGAAGGAAGCTGGGCAGTTAAAGCAGAGCTGCTACTGGAGACAGAACTGTGTCCTGAGGATCCAGATCCTCCATCAGCTCATTTTTTTAGGATTTCTTAGGGTTGTTTCAAGCCCTTTAGAACTTAAGCGCTTCGACTTTATGTGATGACTTCAATATGTAGCCCTTTGAATTGGGCAAATCTTGGTTTTCCTAAGAAACATGCCTTGTTGTTTATTCCAGGGATCTCCTCAAGTTTGGAGCAGAGGAAATCTAATTTACACACTTTAGTATTGTTTGATGTACTTTAGTGTAAGAGAGTTGGGATAGCCTTAAGCAACAAGGGGCTTCTGCTAGAGCAGACCTGCTTTTCCAGGCACTGTGGCGCATGCTTGTAATCCATGTGGCTCAGGAGGCTGATACAGGGGGATCGTGGGTTCAAAGCCAGCCTCAGAAAATTTGCAAAGCCCCTAAGCAGTTCATGAAGACCCTGTCTCTAAGTAAAATATAAAAGAGGGCTGGGGAAGTGGCTCATGGGTAAGGAGCCCCTGCTTTAATGATTGGTATCAAAAATCAACAACAACAAAAAATGACCTAGTCCTTCCATCCTGTCCTACGTCCTAAGGACAGAAGGAAATAGGCACTTAGACTCCTGCTTGCCTTGGGTATTTGGCTGGGAACTGGGCCTTGCAACCTGGGCTTGGCATAATGTGGTGCTGGTGCCTCCCAGTGGTTCCAAGAGTTCCTCTTCAGGACGGCTAACTCCTGCTTGCATGTTCATTCTGGGTGAGTTCTCCTGAAACCAGATGGAGACCCAGCTGTAGAATGAGGTCAACCCCAAGTGCTACTAAAATAATTTTAAAAGAAATTTAAAATAGCAAAGAAAAATAGTATGAGCAGGGCTTTCCTTTTCATATATAAAAGTGGGCTGGGGTTGTGGCTGAGTGGTAGAGTGCGTGCCCAGCATCTGTGAGGTACTGGGTTGAATTCTCAACACTGCACAGAAATGAATGAGTAAAATAAAGCTCCATTAACAATGAAAAACAATAAAAATAATTTTTTAAAACTGAGACATACATTTATAATAATAGAGAAGGTAGTATAAATGTCATCTCAGAAGAGATCAGACCAGAAGGCCATGTTAAGCCTGATAGCAGAGAGGAAAGGCAGCCCTTAAACATGTTTCTTATGGGGAAATGTGGTCCTTGAGGAGGAGATATAGGAACCAATAATGAGAGGAGTATGGAGGCCACTAGGAGATGAAGACAGAACTATGAAGAGCTCATCTTGACCTGAGGACTGGGAAGTGGGAGGAAAGAAAGGAGAATGAATAGGATCAGAAACGTTGGTTGGGATCAGATGAGTGGACTTGGACTTTAGGTATCTCTGGCCTTTCTTTTGAGCAGAGAAGCCATGTGTCTGGTGGATTCAAATGGCAAAAGGGTAGAGGTGGGGATCCCTAGGACTTGGCTCTCCCATTATTGGGTGTGGGATGACAGGAAGCCTGGTTAAGGTTTGGGGAGGAAAGACTGGTGGCCAGGAAGCAGGATTCTTGGTCTTTTGCTGTGATCAGGAGCTGAGGAAAGAACAGGTTTGGAGCAGATAATGGAAGCAGCTTGAGGTTGCTGAGTGTAAGGCATCAGAGGGACTCCTGCAGTGCTGCCCCTTGGGAGCCTGGTGTCAGGGTGAGCAGAAGGTGGGCAGGGCAGACATCATAGATGTCCCCCTGGCTCACTGTCTAGAGTCAGGCACTTTGCTCTGAGGAGTCACCTAGCTTGCCACCAAAGCTTTAGGTCAGGAGGCTGCAGAATGCCTGCCTGCCTGCTTGCAAAACCAGAGGGCCTTGTGGACAGTAGCTTCAAGGAATTTCAGAAATTTGAAACTGTCTGTGAGGAGTTGAAAACGTATGGCTCTATTTTCTCTGATTATGTGTGTATTTTTGAGAGTTATGTAAGGAGCAGAGTTGACATGATTTGGAGTGATGTCCATAATATAGTGAAACACAGCATGGAGCAGAATTTTATATAGTATACTACTATTTACTTAAGGACAGTGGGCAATGAATATTTATGTATGTTGAGTTTTTTACTTACAGAACATATTTGGAAAGACAAGAAACTGCGGGATTGTCTTCCTGTGTGGAAGAAACCTTGAATTTTATTTGGTTTTATATAGGTAGGAAATTTCCACTCCTGGGGTGCTATTAAAATAATTAGTGACTTGGTGTCAGAACAGATACCAACCAGTATGCCGTACTGCACATGCCAGCTAACTATGTGTTCTGTCCTCATAGTTCAACAGGTGACAGCAGTTAAAAAGCATAGACTGAGCTGGGCCCAGTGGTGCACCGCTGTAATTCGAGCGACTGTGGAAGCCATGGCGGGAGAATCTCAAGTTTGAGGCCAACCTCAGCAACTTATGGGTATCTGGTCTCAAAAAGCACTGAGGGATGTGGGAATGTACTGCAGCTAAGGAAAGAAAATGGATATAGATTGAAAAGTCTCTCATTCCTTAAGACGGTGAATCTTTACTCTTTTAAGTGTTGAACTTTTATAATTTTGAATGTATAATCTATTTCCTAGAAGAAAATATTAGAAAGGAAAGAAGGAAATTCCACTGTGGAAAACTGCTGTGGAAGGGTCAGTGAGCTTTAATTTCAGATCCTGTGATTCCTAGGGAAGGGCTGGATTGTGTGTGTGTGTGTGTGTGTGTGTGTGTGTGTGTGTGAGGTGAAGGACAGAGGGAGCTGCTTGAGTGCCTTTGCTTCCTTGAGGCCTCTAAGGTTTGTATCTCAAATGCAGAGCTAGTGCCTCCTCCACCCTTCCAATTCTTAAAATGCAAGCGTGGCCGACTCTGTGGTGCCCTTTTTGTTTGTTTGGTACTAGGGATTGAATCCAGGGAGGTTTAGCCACTGTGCCATATCGACAGCCCTTTTTTATTTTTTATTTTGAGATAGGATCTCACCAAGTTGCTGAGGCTGGCTTTGAACTTGTGTTCCTCCTGACTTACCCTCCCAAGCTCCTGGGAATGCAGCAGGTGCTACTACACCTGGCAGTCTGTGGTGATTTAATGTGCTCTCTGATTGCATCTGTCATCCTGAAACAGGAAATTAAACTGTAACAACTGAACTTAAACCTTCTGACCATGTGCTGTGAGCATTCAACAGTATGCAGGGTGTCTATTGTGTTTATTGGACTTTTCTCCCCTTCATTTAGTTTTAAAGATTCTCTCTTCTACTACTATGGATTAGTAACGTAATTCATTTAAAGTAACTCATTGCTTTGTCTAGAACATGAGAAATGTAGTAAATTGTAAAGAGGGCTGTGGTTGAGGCTCAGTGGTAGAGAAGTTGCCTGGCATGTGTGGGGCATTT
Organism: Glaucomys volans; assembly: GCA_020662805.1. NCBI lineage: Eukaryota > Metazoa > Chordata > Mammalia > Rodentia > Sciuridae > Glaucomys > Glaucomys volans. The sequence goes on from JAJEJO010046974.1 coordinate 20,518, forward strand.
GGTGCATTCTCAGCACTGCTTACAAAGAAATAAGTGAAATAAAGGTCCATCGAGAACTAAAAACCTCAAATAAATCAGTAAGAAATTTTAAATAACGCAGAAGTGTAATGGCACACCTCAACTGTCCCAGCTCCTTGGGAGGCTGAGGCAGGAGGATCCTAAGTTCAAGGCCAGACTCAGCACATTTTGGGGACCCTGTTTCCAACTGAGAAATTGAAAGGACTGGGTATATAGCTCAAAGGTAGAGCAACCCTGGAATCAATTTCCAGTACTGCAGAGGGAAAAAAGAAAAGTGCAGAGAAATTGTTGATCATTTCCTTAGAATGGGAAGACTATGTTTACAAAGAAGTCAGAGTGATATCTAGTGAGAAGGATGACTTTTACATATAGATCCAGTCTCTGCCAAGCTCTGCAGACCCAGCATAAGCTGCAGTAGTTGCTCATGTCAAGCCAAACCAAGGGCCTCGCTGGGACACCATTGAACATCATTTGAAACCCACTGCAGCACTTATGTCAAATTTCTGTACATGTGAATAACTTTATAGTTAACACAGCAGCAACAATAAAATTATTTATTTGTATAAAAATGTAGGAATAATAATTTTGAAAGAGGAAGCATTAAGGATCCTACATAGTTCTTTATACAGAGAGGCTCAGCCAGCAAGCTTCCGTCGCATTTGCCTCTTTGCAGTTGGGTTTAAGGCCCGAATTTTGGGGCTCGGGCAACCCAGGGCCTTATCTGCCTCTGATGGAACTTGTCGTTTCTTGGGAGCCCCTCTAACTCCCTCCTTCGGCTTCTGTGGTGGCTTCTCTGGTGGCTTGTCTGGTTTGGCCTTTGGTGGAGTGGCCAAGGGAGCGTCCCCATAGAGCCTGTAGCCACCAACCAGGCAGTATGTCTCCCCATGCCAGCCCACCTGCGTTTCTCCACAGCCCTGGTAGAGCACGTGGTAGTAGGTGGGCATAGGAGACATGGAAGGCACTGCTGCTGGAGAGAAACCAGAACCCATCAGTCACTTCTGCTTTACACACTCTGCCTCCAGGACCTCCCTCTCCTGTTCCTTCCTGTTTCTGACTGAAACCCTCCTATCTGCTTGGCATCTGAAACACATCCTTTGTCTGTCACCACAATGGATGCTTTGCTGCCTAATCAAGGGATGCTTTCTGTGAAGTACTTGAGTTCTGTGGAGGCAATGGAAGCAGCAGCAGAATAGTCAAACCTCAAAATGCACAGATTTTGTGACTCTACTTTGTGTACAACCAGAGAAACAATAACTGTACTTCATTTGTGTTCAATGAATCAATATGTAAATAAAAAAAATTATCACAGAGAGCACTCCCTCAGCCTCACCCTTCTGCAACTGAGACCAATTTTTAAGGCAAGTAATTTTAGAGGCTAAAATGGAAATAATTTTTAGATTTGGAATAAATGGTCTAATATACCTTGGTTTAGAATTCTTACCACCTAGGCAGCTCCTGTAGGGACCCAGTGATATAGCTTGTGAACCACACTGAATTCTAGTCTGGTTTTTAAGATTTTGTCAAAGTTTTTTTCGAATTGGTATCTTGCTGTGTTTCCTCAGACCTGACTGGAAGTCTTGAGCTGAAGTGATCCTCCTGTCTCAGCCTCCTCAGTAGCTGGGACTACAGTTGCACACCACTGTGTCCAAGCCTACCATTTTCTGCAGGGGCAGAGGATCTGAGATCTAGATCTAAACTCTGGGTGCCAAGTTCCTGCCCATAACCTTCTGACCTCTACTTCCTGAGCCATCATTTCCTCAGACCTCCAGGATTGCTCTCTGTCCCTGGCCCTTCTGTTCTTCCCAGCTGCATGACACCACCCTTTCCCTCAGCAGATAAGACTGAGATGTGTGTGAGGGGGCCACATGTGCATCCCTGACAGTATGGTAATGGTGTCTGGGTCTAAGGTGAGGTTCATGAGAGGCCAGTAGCTCTTCCTCAAAGCGCACCATTTATCTCTTGATAGCAAGAGCACACCAGGCCTTTGTAAAGGTCTTATAAAGGAAGGATGTGGAGAAAGACTCCTTTCTCTTTTGATGGTGGGGTTTCTCACCATGTTACCCAGGTTTCCCTGTGTTCCCCATCCAGATCCTTGATCCCAACTCCTGGGCTCAGGTGATCTTCCCACCTCTGCCTCCACCCCAAGTAGCTGGGACCATAGATGTGTACAAGTGTGGTGTGCTCTGAAGGTCCATTTGGGGAGTCTAAAGGAGAGACTAGATTGATAAAGATTAGGACCTTTCTGAACACTTGCCCTCAGCAGTGACCAGAAGCACTGTGGATCCTTGAGCGAGTACTAGATCTTTGGTCTTACTCAGGGCTGTGGAAGTGGTGAGCTGTGATGGGCCAGCCCTTGTATTTACCAGGTGCTCTATTACAGAAGCCTGGCCTAGGCCTACCTGCTGCACTGCTTTCCCAGGGGACTGAAGATAAGTTCGACTGTGTATAAAAAATATGGTCAGACATTCTATTGAGCATGCAGACTCCCTGGTGTCTTGTAGAGAAATGGTAGGGAAGAGGTACCCTGCCACGGTAACTGAGGCTTCTGATGTCATCACTAATGCTGAGGTCACAGATGGAATGGAAGACTTGAGGGGTAGGCATCAGACCCTTGGTGTTTTATGGAAAGCAGGGTGGAAGTGGAGACCTCTGCCTGGGCGCTCCCTTGTGGCCTCTCCACCCTTAATGTAGTGTTAAAGCCACTGTATATGGAGCATAGGTGGTGGTGGAGACAGCCCATGTGCACAGGGGACCAAGAGAACCCCAAATTCTGAAACTGATCAGACAGTCATGATTAAACAGAGACAGCTAGGTTGCATGGCCCTGTCCCTAAGCATTTAGCTGTTGGAGAGGCACAGATGTGGGTGGATCAGGGGCTCAGGGTATGCTCCTTGGAAGTAGGCCTAAATGAAAGTTAAATTTTGTGCTGGGTCTGGTGGCACACACCTGCAATTGCCGTGGTTCAGGAGCCCGTGGCAGATTTTTGTGTTGAAAGCCCGCCTTAGCAACTTTGCAAGGCCCCATGTAATTTATCGAGACTCTGTCTCTACCTAAAATAGAAAATAAAAAAAAGGTCTGTGGATGTGGCCCAGTGTTTGAGAACCTCTGAGTTCAATCCCTAGTAAGTAAAAAATAAAATAAAATACAATTTAGGACATGTGGAATAACATTCCAATTGGGAATAAAAGCAAAGACAGGCTCCTCTTGACTTGATTCAGCCTCAGAGATTTTTCCTTTGAATGGTTGGATGTGTAATTAAAGGGTAGAGTGTTATAGAGTGTTTGCCTAGTGTGCGTGATGCTGCAGGTTTGATGCTGGGCACCATGAGACAATAATGAATATAAAGGCATTGTGTCCATCTACAACTAAAAAAAGAAAAAAACTTAAGAAAATAGAAAGGAGTGGGTACTTTGAAAGGGACTCTATTAACAACAACAACAAAAAAGTATAGATTGAAATGTGGTTTTTTTCACATATATTTTTAGTTGTCAGGGGACCTTTACTTTATTTATGTGCAGTGCTGAGAATTGAACCCTGTGCCTCACACATGCTAGTTATGTTCTCTACCACAAAGCCACAACCTCAGCTCACTGAAAGTCTCTTATTCCTTAAGGAGGGGGAATCTTTACTGTTTTATCTTTTGAACCTGTTATATTTTGAATGCGTTATCTATTTGAACAAAGAATAAAGTTAGAAAAGGAAGGAAGAAAGGAACTTCCATTGTGGAAAATTTCTGTGGAAGGGGCAGTGAACTTGAATTTATAGGTCTATGATTCCATAAGGAGGGGCTGGATTGTGTGTATGAGGTGAAAGACAGCTGGAGCTGGGTGAGGGCTTGGGCTTCTTTGAGGCCTCTAAGGTTTGTATCTGTGACCATCTAATGCAGAGCTAGTGGCTCCTCCAATCTCCCTATTCCCAAAATGCAAGCCTGGCCAATTCTATGGTGCTCTTTTTGTTTGTTTGGTACCAGGGATTGAACCCAGGGAGGTTTAACCATTGAACCACATCCCCAGCCCTCTTTATTTTTTATTTTGAGACAGGGTCTCACCATGTTGCTGAGGTTGCCTTTGAACTTGTGCTCCTCCTGACTTACCCTCCCGAGGTGCTGGTATGCAGGCATGTGCCACTGCTCCTGGCAATCTGTGGTGTTTTAATGTGCTCTCTGTTTGAATCTGTCATCCTGAATCATGAGATTAAACTGTAACAACTGAACTTAAACCTTCTGAGCACATGCTGTGAGCATTCATGACTATGCAGAGTGTATAGTGTATTTATTGGATTTGTTTTTCTCCCCTTCATTCAGAGTTTTAAAATCCTCTCCTCTACTGCTCTCCCCCCATATGCTGATTATTAATTAATTCATTGCATTGTGTAGAACACAGGGAATGTGGAAAAGTGTAAAAAGAGCTAGGTATGATGGCCCTTGCCAAGAATCACAGCTCCGTAGGAGGCTGAGCTCAATGAACCCTGGATTCAATTACCAGTCATGCAGAGAGAAAGAAGAAAAGGGCAGGAGAAGTGTTGGTAATAATCCTATTATCATGAGACACCAGTATTGTTAGGTTTGAGTTTTCAGTGGCTGTGAGTTGGCGGATTGTGTCTGCTGGTGTTTTTGTTGAAGTTTGGCATGTATCTGGATCCTCCAGAATGGGACATTGTTGCTGGTGGAGGAGATGGGCCTGTACAAGGTTGTGCCCATGAATGATATGAATGATTTTGCTGTTATTGGTACCAATGCAAGTATTGGGTATGAGAGGAGGAAGGAGTATTTAATCTCATCACTTCAGGAGGATTCATTTATTTTATGTGCTTGGAAGATGGTGGGGTCTAGATTATTATGACACCGAGACCTGAATAGGGAGTGGAACGTCCTCAAGAAGAAAAAAAGAAAAAAGGTTTTTTTTGTTTGTTTGTTTCTCTTTTTCATACCAGGAATTGAACTCAGGGGCACTTAACATTAAACCACATCTCCAGTACTTTTAATTTTATTTTATGTATTTATTTTTTGAGACAGGGTCTCACTAAGTTGCTTAGGACCTGGCTAAGTTGCTGAACCTGGCCTTCAACTTGTAGTCCTCTTGCTTCATCCTCCCAGGCTGCTGTATGACAGGACTGGGCCACTTTACCTGCTACCTATCCATGTTTTCTACAGTGTAATTTAAGGGATGGAAGTGTGGCTCAATGGTTGAGCTTAGCCCTGGGTTCCATCCCCTGAACCAATAACAAAGAAATAAGCAAGCAAAGAATAAAAGGCTAATACTTTTGTCTAGAGTTCTGTTGTAGTTTCCCATTGCTCTTGGAGCATA
>JAJEJO010046975.1:0-24263 GCA_020662805.1 Glaucomys volans
AAAAAGAGAAAGAGAAAGAGAAAGAGAAAGAGAAAGAGAAAGAGAATGAGAAAGAGAAAGAGAAGGAGAAAGAGAAGGAGAAAGAGAGAGAGAAAGAGAGAGAGAAAGAGAAGGAGAAAGAGAGAGAGAGAAAGAGAGAGAAAGAACATGGCTGGGGAGCTGCTTTTAAGCTCTCCAACTTCACGGGCAAAATGATAATAGGGCCAATTGCTGAAATCGAATTTTGACGGGCTAGGGATCAGCCAATGGCTGGCAAGGACAGGCTGACGAATGGACCAATGGCTGACGATGACAGTCTGACCATTGGACCAATGGCAGGCTAGCTGCAGGGAAGGGACAGGGGAACTATCATCCCCCTCACCTTCCTCTCAGGTGTTTCCTGCTCCCAACTGCTGGGGAGGGAGCCCCACGGAGCCCCATGAGGTCAGACTGTGGGCTGCTAGGCAGTCTGAGACCTGAGGAAAGAGCTGGACTGCAGGGTAAACACAGAGCCAGCCTGCTGCCTACCTGGCAAGCTGACAGGGAGACAGGGCCATGCAGGCAGAGCGCTGCTGACAGCAGCTTTTACATTACAGGGGGAGTTAAACCAGTAAGCCCATCCCTGGGTGACTGACCAGAAAGTTACATACCCAGCCCTGGATGTGTGATTTTGATAGTGGGGAAAATGACATTGTGGGTGAGGGGATGCATGAGGCATATCTATCTGTACCTTCTACTCATTTTTTTCTGTGAACCTAAATCTACTTTAAAAGTAAGTCTATTTTAGATAAAACAGATAGTGGTCAAGATCAAAACACAACAACATGTATTGGGTGTCCTGGAAACAGAATGGGGGTTTCTGTTCAAATGACAGATAGGAATACACTTTTATCTGTAGGAGATATATTTCAAGACCCCTAGTTGTAAGATCAGGCTGATCAGACAGGTAAGCTGATCAGACAGGTAAACTGATCAGACAATGGAAACCGGAGAACAGACAGGCCAGATGTAAATCAAAAAGAAACTATTGTGGGATGGCTCTTGGGAGAGGTTCTCCCCTCCTGCAGGGTGCTGGGCAGGAGAAGTCCAGGTGGCCCCTATGGGGCTGGGTTTTTCCAACCCCAGGGTCAGGGAGGGGAAGCTTGAGAACTCCAGGTTCTCCTGGGATTGACTGGGGTTATTTGTCAGCTCCTGATTGGTTGCTTCTTTGGGCTTGCTCAGGTTACATGGTTTCACTGTGCATTCACAGGCTGCTTGATGCCCTGCCCACATCCAGTAGCCCTGAATCATGGGAATAGCTCCTTCATACATGTGAAGGATACATTGTTTCTCCCAGGGTGCAGGTTGCTTGATGCCCTACCCCCATCCAGTCACCCTGAACCACCCTAACACTACTGAATGAAACTGAACTCTATATATACTGTCTTTTTCCTACGCACATATATAACTACAGTAAGCTTACTTTTTCACTTAAATGGAACATTTGTGGCTTCTGTTTACAATTCCAAATTACCAGCATCACTACTTTTGTCACCAAGAGGGAAGGAGGCTGGCCTTTTTACCATTATGTTAGGCAGTCACTGCCTTTAGATTTGTTTCTTGTGGGCATAGTATCACCTCCTGGGGGAAGCAATTCCCATTTAGCCAAGGCCAATTCTATGAATAAAGTGGGACCTGTGAACCCTTAACATTTAACATTCACAGTATATGGGAGCTTGGGTTTTGGCTTTGGAAATGGATCTGATGAAATACCATTGATGTTCACTGCAGATAATTTGAATAGTCTGGAAAAGTTTAAAACTCTAAACATTTGTGCAAAGTTAAAATGTAGAATTAGTTTGGGGTAATATTAATGTCAGGTATTTATTGCAGTAGGATTTATCATAATAAAATAAATGTTATTAATTTTAGATTAAGAGTAAAATAACTATTATGATTATTGGGTTAATTTTAAAAGGATTAAGGCTGGAATCCAGGATATCATTAGATTACTGAATATCAATACATTTTTTTAAATCAGCAAGTAAGATATTGTAGATTTTCTGGTCAAAAAAAGAATCAAATTTAAATCCAATTGCATACCAAGTTGAAAAAAGGTACTTCTCCCTAAACTACAACCTAACCAAAAGGAAATTTAAAGGTAGTACATCTGTAATAATATACTGTTAATTAAATAATTTCACATATTAAACCTTAATGAATAGGACCAACATAATAGAAAAAATTCACAGGCATGAATGTTTGTGTTACGAAATAAGAAAGAATTGAATTAGATTACCTTAATATTCAACCCAAAGAATTTTGATAAAATGGACTTAGGCAATGAATTAGAAAAAAGTAATGTTTATAAGTATATCTTGGATTGCTTTATATAATTTCTTGAAATTGTTAATACCTTCTACAGACATTTAAATGCAAAATCACAAAAAAGTGAGCATGCAATATAATATAATAATAATGATGGTGATAAAGCACTTTGATCAGTACTTTATACTCTCATTTTATGCTCACATGCCAACTTTGAAGTTGATAATACAACCTCATAGAGGTCACATTATTTTTCAAGTATCACACAGGCAGAAAGAGGCAGAGCCAGTGATTTAAAATCTCACTACATACAGGGCCTTACTCTGAAATGCATTACTATAATTATTTTCAAATATAGCAATGGGTATTATGATAGTGCCTTTGAAAATTTTAGTAAAATTGACTATTTTTTGATAAAATTAGTGACCCTTTCCTAAATTTAAAAGCTAAAAAAAAAAAATAATCATGGCAAAACCTAAAAAGTGTGGGAAACCAATGAATTGTTTTCCAAAATACTTCAGGTTTTATGTAGCTTAATAAATGTATTATTTCAGGCACGAGATATGAGATACTTCCCATCTTTTATTCTGTGCTTAAAAACAATGACACAGAAAAAGGACATGATTTATTTTATTTTTTAAATACAGATTGATTTTGTTTACATAAGTTTATTGTAAATATTATAAAATATTCATATTTCGAGGAAAAATGTCCTCCTTTACCATTATATTACTCTAAACATGCTTCATAACACTACCCTCTATGAAATGAACATAGAGCAATCTGCTCTTTTTGTTTGGTGTATAAATTTGCTGATACTTGTACTGTACATTTACATACAAGAAATGGTAAAAAAAATTAGCATTGTAGCATTGTTTTATATATGTATTTGTTTATATCATGATGTATAGATCATTATACAACTTGCTTTGTCAATAATAATGGTATGGAAAACTTCATTTTGTCAGATGTCTTGTCTTAATTTATATGTTAACTACTGCAGCACAGTTCATAGTATGATTTTGCCAGAGTTTATTTTCTTAATGGTTAGTTGTATCGTTTCTAATATTTCAGTATTTTAATGTAATAATAAATACCTTATACATTATAGTTATGCATACATATATTATGATTATATGTGTAAGGATTATGTGTGGGTATATATGTGTGTGTGTGTGTGTATGTATATGTATATATATATATGTGTATACACACACACACACACAAACACACAGGTCTTTGTCAGGTTTTTCAAATATTCATATCTCCTGTATCGTTACCTTTTTTTCCTCTGGTCTGGTTTAACCTATGCTACAATTTTTGCTAAGTAATTTTCCTCTTTTTCTTAGTTTGTCAAAAACTTTTTGAAAAAGTCATTATTGGATTTTGAATATTATCAAGCACTTTTTAATCGGGCATCTTTTGAGATGATCAAAGTCCTTATTACTATAATTGGCTAATAGAATAAATTATATGATTAATTATTAATATTGAAAATTTTTGCATTACAAGGTGATTCTTACTTGGTTGTGATGTGTTTCAGTATTATAGCTAAATTCAATTCGTTATGTTTAATTGAACTTGTTTTTCTTTTTAAGATCATGAGTTTGGCCTATAGTTAACCTTTTACATGGTGTTCTTTGGATTCCAATCTCGGGATTATATTAGCCTTAAAATGAGTTAGGTAGCTTCACATTTTGTTCTTATGTTTAAAAACGGTTTTCAGGAAATGAGATTCTTTTGAGTTACTGGTAGAAATCTTCTTTAAATACATCTGTGCTTTGCTGTATCTTTTAGAAAGCAGAAGAAAGAATATTTCACTTCATTTTTAACTTTGCCTATGATTTTACTTGAATTCAGATGTTCTATTTATTCTTGAGTTAATCTTGTGAAATTTTTTTCTAGAAAACTTTTACTTTATCTAGGCATTCAAATTTCAAAGGGGGCACATGGTGCTTTCCATTCATGAAAACTACATATAACTCCTGTATATGTAGTTAAGGATATGTGTGCGTTTTCAAGTATCTATTTTTGTATATGTCTGGTTGTCACTTAGCATCAAAGATGAGAAAAATAAATTTTAGTATATTATCAGTCCTCTATCTTCAATGTAGTTTATTGCTAATACTCAAGTTTTACAAAGATAGCACAAAATAAATTTTATATCAGTTTGACATTTGAATAGAGTTGCAAGCTACTAGAAAATGAATGTAGTCATTTATATTATAATAAGTTATTTTCCCCTTGCAGAGGTAATGAGTTAATTGTTTCCATGTATACTTGTGATGGCTTTTCAGTTTCCTTACTTTGGGAATCTGTCCTTGTCTTCAGGCCATGGGCTCTAGAGGTCTAATGACAGGTTCAATTAGGAAACTAAGTAAGAAATAGGTGTAAATACTCTCATCATGATTGCTCATTTATGGTTGAATTTTATTTATATATTTATTTATTGTAGGTGAGTGATCCCTGTTTTGACTGCCCATCGGTATTGCTTTCAAGGATGTTGTACTTCGTTAACCATCACCTTCACTCTCTGCAAGTCAGAATCCCTTGTCTGCCACTGAGACCTTGCCACTCTTAAGAACTGTATCATCCTGGTTTCTAATGTTGAGCACCTTATGTGACCTCTGTTTCTTTTTATAATCCTATCATAGTTTTATTTTGCAATAGCAACTCTTATCATCAGCCTTGACCTACAGTTACCACTGTGACTAAATTCATTGTGGTATTATTTCACTGGTTCTGTCCTTATTCCTTTGGTAAAAGACAAATCTCCCAGCTCCCCAGTGAATTGTAGTCATCCTTTCTTGTTTCTCTTCCTTACATGGTATATCTAGAAAATCTTCTTTGATGATTTTAATCTCTCTTGCATGTCTGCCATGGCAATTCTGGTATTTAAACTTCACTTCTTGTAGAGTGATATTTTTGTGTGTTATCTAGGAGCCTTCCCAGAACCATTTTCCCACAGTTTATCAGAACCCTCGCATCTTTGATAAATATTTTAACATGGGCGTATGTTCTCAAATTAACACCCTCTACCTTATCTGATCCTAGGTTCCTACCCTCTGATCCATCAAACTCAATATCCAGTCGAATCCATGATTTCCTGGTTCCTGATTTCAATAATAGATTCCTAAGTATTGAGCTACTTATATAAATTATAATCCTCACAGTAAACTTTGCAGAATATACATAGTTTCCCATTTTACAGATGAAGACACTACCACTTAGAAGCATTAATTGCTGGTACAAAGTCATAACCTAAGTAAGTGACATGTTAGTTTCATTTCAAATCTCAAAGAAACAGTATTTCTCACTGATCCTGGAAATATGGCTCATACACTATAGATCTGGATGTTTTCTTGCCACTTTAGTATAGTTCTGTAGTCATCCCATCATGAATTTAACTATCTAACTACTGAGATTTTAACTACCAAATTGAAGCCTCATTGGATGAATCTTCACACAAAATATGCTGTGAAACTGAAGTTTTGTAAAGAAAAAAATTCCCATAGAATATACTCATTAAAACTGAATGTGCCGGGCGTGGTGGTGCACGCCTGTAATCCCAGCGTCTTGGGAGGCTGAGGCAGGAGGATCTTGGGTTCAAAGCCAGCCTCAGCACAGGCAAGGTGCTAAGCAACTCAGTGAAACTCTGTCTCTAAATAAAATACAAAAAATAGGACTGGAGATGTGGCTCAGTGGCCGAATGCCCCTGAGTTCAATCCCAGTTCCAAAAAAAAAAAAAAAAAAAAAAAAAAAAATTGAATGTGGAAGTATTTTTATTTTAAAAGCAACACCAATCAGAGCTTTTTCCACCGCATGTTGCATATACTTTAGATTATTCTTGGAAGGTGGGGTATCTCAAGCTATGTGTATACTTTGTACTAAAATTATGTTAACACTTATGGTTCTTTGGAGAATCAAGGTCACCTTATCTTCCAATACAACTTGTAAATTATAGCCATTATTTGGCATGCTTAAGTTTGAAACCTGTATATACCACTAGTCTTTATAAACTGCATCTCAAAAAGATTTGAAAAACCATCTTTAGTTAAAAGACCCAAGAAAGGTCCCATTTTACTGAAGACCATAGTGTCATGAAGATATGCCTTCCAAAGCTTTCAAAACCACAGAACAAAATTATTCATGTGAGAGAACATTTATTCTGTCTTCTATAGCAAGCAATTGGTGAAACTTGAATGGGTAGGGGATGGTTTGAAATGCTTTATTTAATTCCATAATTTCAATGTAAGTCAATCCAAAGAACAAAAGATTGAATGTTTTCTCTAATATGTAGGTGCTACCCCACAATAAGGAGGGGAAGGGAAGAATAGAAGCTCAGTGGATTAAACAAGGAGGAATGAAGGGAAGGAAGGGACATAGGAGTAGATAAGACAGTGGAATGAATCTGACATAACTCTCCTATAAACATATATGAATATACCACAGTGAATCTCATCATCGTGTGCATCCATAAGACTGGGATCCTAATTAGAATAAGTTATAGTCCACACTTTTATAAATATATCAAAATGCATTCTACCGGGCCGTGGTTGTAGCTCAGTGGTAGAGTGCTTCCCTATCATGTGTGAGGCACTGGGTCCAGTACTAAGTACTGCATAAAAAAGAATAAATGTGTCCATCTACAACTAAAAAAAATTAAAAAATAGATTCTATTGTCTTGTATAACTAAAAAAGAATCAATTTAAAAGGTGAATTTTAACCACATGCTAGAAATAGACCTGACGTAGGAGTACTTGGGCTATAGTATGTGCTATGTCACTAATATGAAGCATGACCTTCAAAATGTTACTTACATATTCCAGGACTTATTTTCTTCATTAGTAAAATGAAATTATTTCAAGAGGCCTTCAAACTCTAAAAAACTATGACTGCAACCAACTGTAAACTAAATAACTTTGTTGTTTGGGGACATTTTCACAATATCTTTAAAGTGCTTTGACTAAACTTCCTTCTCAGACAACGTTGTGGAGCTCCTGCTTAAAGAGAGGTGCCTCAAAAAGGGACTATTTTCCCACTTTTTTTTTTTTTTTGCAAGTGGGAGAAAGTTCAGAACATGCTAATTGGGCAAGCTTGAAATTCTAAGGATCTGCAAATGGAACAGGTGCAAATGTAACTGGCGATAATTGATGGTTAATTATGCAAGCAATAACACACCCCAGGGTATGGGCTTGTCTGCCAATATATACAAGCCTTAGGTGTGAGTTTATTAGAACACAAACACACCCTGGAAGTTGTATTGCACAGAGAAAGTACTTTTGAAAATACAAAGTTGTTTTAATCTTTTAATCAGCACTTCATCATTCTAGCCCCTCCCATTATTCCTGCTTAATCCAAATATTCATTTGGAAAAAATAAAATGTTTCATTTGCCTTTAAAAATATCCTATAATGAACTGAATTAGCATTTAGTAAGAATTCATAATGTGACACTAGGAAAATTATTTCCCATAAAGAATTAATTATATTTGACCACTAAGTAGTAAATTACTTCCTAATCTCTTTATTTTGAGGACAAAGTGTAGGCCCCAGGAACTGATATTTAATGATAACAACCAGGAAAGCAATGTTCTTATCTGACAATAAATTTGGAGGAAAATTATGAACGAGTACAATTATTCATTTTTTTCTTATGTGTAGAAAAATGTCACCAGGACACACTTAACAGATGGGGCAGTTGTCCCAACTAAGCATTTTATGGAAGAAGGAGTAAAATACAAACTAATCAGGAACACTGGACTTTGGTTCTATATTCAAGTTACAACTCAAACCTCATCACTCCTTATCATCTCCACTGATATCAACTTAGTCCAAGATTTTATCATCTGGATTAGTGCTCTGGTGATACCACCACTTCCATCCCTGTTCCCTTTAAGTCTATTCACATCAATCGGACTGATGCTATTAAAATATTTGTCAGATCATGTCCCTCCTTTACTCAGGATTCTCTAAGGACTCCTATTTCACTCAAGTGAACACTCAATGCTTGTATTAACTAAAAGTCACAGACCTGGTCTCCTACGATCTCTGCAACCTCCTTTCCTCCCTACTCTTCCTCTTTTCACTCTTCTTCAGTCACACTGACTTCTTTCCTGGTCCTTGAAAATACTAGTCACACAGGTACCTAAGGGACTTTGCTCTGATTGTTCCCTGTGTCAGAATACTTTTCTCTCAGATATCTGTATGACCTAAACTTTTACCTCTAATCAGGTAGTTGCTTAAAAAGCACCTTTGCAGTGTGGAAATTTCCCTTACCATCCTAGCACCCACTCCATATTAAATTCTCTACCCATTTTCTTGGATAATTCTTCCTCATATTCCTTTGAAATTTATGATAAATTCTATGATTCAGTTTGTTACTTACTATCTCTTTTTCCCTACCAGAATATGAGTTCCATGAAGGCATGGATTTTTGTATGTTTGGTTGATTAATATAAATCCAATACAGACCCTCATGCATAGCATTTGGTTAATGAATACTTATTGAATAAATGAATAGAGAGTAGCATGTAGAGTTTGGTTAAAGCATATTTATTAAATTAATGAATGAAATAAGAATATTTTCAGAGAAGTTTCTAGTACTAGTGGAGATTAGATTCTAAGACCTGTGCTCTGAATGCTGGTTAATCTTTTTGAAATCTCTTGTATTTGTCAGGATCATTGGGTTCACAAGAGCATGTAGATTATTGTACCCCAAGATATTCATATTATCAGTCAGCATGGGTTTCATTTCTTAAAGACATGGACATTTGTTGGTTCATCCAATAAATAAACTGAGAAACCAAAAAGGACATATTGAGATGCTAAATCTAGGGGTTCAAATCCCTCTGTCTTCATATCTCTTTGTTTGGCTTAGCTGCATTATGCATAGATGTGCTCTACTTATGCTGGGTGAGATTGGTATAGGTGACAGACTCACATTCTTTATTCAGCTGAAAGACTCATTTCATCCAGTTTCTCTCTCTTGGGGACAATATTGATTAGCTCTCAGTGGGTCCAAAATCCACTTGTAGAACAGGATTGTATCTATGGATAGACTATAATGATTGTCTCAGTCTGGATCATGTGTTGTGGTAGAGATAAAAATAAGTGGGTTGTGTGTGCAGCAATGCAATTCACAAACTTACTAGTTTCTCAGGTAGTAGATGATAAATGCCTTAAGGAAAATACACAGAGAGGTAAAAATAGTACTTTTACTTATAAAAATAATAACCACCATAAGTTCATTTCTGTTTGGTATATACGTTTGGCATAAAAATTTTAAGAATTTTCATGAAAGCTATCTGGTGCATACTTCAGAACTAATTAAGATAAAACTTTTCCATGACTTTTTTTGCAGTGTACTATTGTGTACCCACTCAGAACACATTTTCATGAATCCTAAAGACAGAGGTTGGTCTCAGATAGGAAAGAGTTTTCTAATGTTACATGAGTCTTTTTGGAGTCAATGGGGAAGATGTCTAACCTCTCTTTTACTGACAAATATAGTTTCTCATTAAAAACTAATACCAAACCAGGTGCAGTGGTACATGCCTATAATCCCAGAAACTCAGGAGGCTGAGGCAGGAGGATTGAATATTTGAGTCTAGCCTCAGCAACTTAGTGAGACCCTGTCTCAAAATAAAATAAAAGTGACTGGGGATGTCGTTCAGTGGTAGAGTGCCATGAGCTCAATCCCTTGTTCAAAACAAAAAAGTAATAATAAGTAGAGGGATAAAATTATAGAATCTTTAGAAAGCAAACTATTAATAAGAATCAAGAAAATCCTACAAGGTAGTATAATGTACTTAAAAAATGTGTTAATATTGTCAGGGGTAATTTGAACTAATAATGTTAAATTTCTTGGAGGACATGAGATATAAAATTTTTCAAGAAGTAGAACTTCTTAAAGATCTGTGACACAGACAACAAAATGAGTATCTTTGGTGAAAATTATGTGCAAATTAGCTTTGATCTAAAGGTTCTCTCCCAGGTGAAGAGTTATGCTTGCTTTTTTGACTGTACCAAATTCTGGGACTCACCTCAAACCAAACATTTTGCTGCAGATTAAAATTGCTTTGTCCTTCTAGAAAAGTCCCAATGTCCAGCATACAAGTGAGATTCATCAAATAAATACTTATATGAGAGATGCAGGCATCTGGATTTATAGATTCCTCAAAAACAGAATGTGCTCTTAGGGCTGAGAAGAACTGCCTTATTAAAATGAATATCTAAAGGTGTGTCCAAGTGTTAATATTATAGAAAAGATCCATAGGTGAATCTAATCTAATGTGCACAAAGGGTTTAATATTATTGTATAAGTTCTCAAATGTTATTGTGAATGAATTGGGAAATCAAGGGGTTCCCTATGGGAAACAATGGCTGTTAAATAATCTTGCAGAAGATCTTAGTGTATACCCAATATTTCTTTAATTTTTGTGTATACTGTGGTCATGTGTGAATTTTGCTGAACTTTCAGACTGACTAAACACTCCAATCCAAAGAAGCAGAATATTGGAGAAAGGTGTATTAATTTGAGTTTCAAAGAGAACCTCATGAATTTTTAACTCATTCTCAGGGTACAAATTTCTACTATTATTCTTCAAAATTAAGAAAAAACTGCATTGGTACTGCTAAAAGAGGAATTGTGTCACTTCTTAATTAACAGGTTTTAGTGGATTCTCATGTCATCCTAAAAGCTCATTTCATTATAGTGGACTATAACACTCTACCCAACAGTGTTCCGATGCTTTCTCTGACCATACTCCCTATTACCCTTACCCTCATTCAATTTCCTTAAACAATAATAGATTCCTTGACACTATTCTGCATGTCAGGAAAGTTCCTATCTTATGATTTTTTTGTCTACTACTCTTTCCTGGTTCACTTTTCCTGTGGATATCTGCATGTGTCACCCCTTTCAAATCTTTCCTCAAATATCATCTTTCCAAAGTGTTTAACCCTAATTACCCAGGAATTTCAAACTCTCAGCATTTCTAATCCCAAATTACTATTTTTTTGTTCCATTGCATTTTCATCTTCATATATAATACTACAAAATGTACTTCATTGTCTATTATCTATTGTCTATTGCTACAACTCTCAAAGGGAAAACATTTTTGTCTATTATGTATATTTGTGTACATGGAGGAATGAGAATAGTGCCTGGATGATGGAAGATAATCAATGTATTTTTTTGAATGTGTAGATGAATTAGAGTTGGGCTTTGCTTCAAGGTAATGGGGTTCTCCAAACACAGAAAGGATGATCAGATTCAGGGAAGCCTGAAGTAGGACAAGTAGTAATAATAGCAGTAGCAGCAATAATGGTGTTATATGAATTCAAGTCATTGCTTTTTTTCTCAGATATTATTGTCATAAAAAGTCTCTACATCTATTCTCTTACACAGTATTTAAACACTGTCACAGTGATATGTCCAGGAAATTAAATCTAATTCCAAATTTATTAGTATTCTCATAAGCAAGAAGAGATTTTCTTTTCTTTTTATTATTCGTCAAAATTTGTGTGACAGGGAAGAACATTTTGGTCAATACAAAATACAAATATTGCTTCATCCTGCCATGCATCATTTAGAGATAATTACACCTACAGAACGGTGATACAGGTGGTAGCTTTCTTCTATAACAATGTAACATATCGTTTAAAAAATTGGCAACTGCCTCTGCCAGGTTCTACTCCATAAGAAATGACAATCAGAAAGGCAAAAGAATTGGCACCAGATTTTATATCCCACAATAGAATAAGAATAATCTTGTTATTTATCTGAAGATGGAGCTAAGTCTTTTGGATGTTCATTTTTTAAGTATTTTTTTCTGCTGTGGACTCATTGTCCATATTATAACCATAAGTTGGTCAAAATAGAAAATACCCACTTGAATGCTAAGATATTGACACAGATAACAGCAATGAAAAATATAATGTCTTCAACAATATATTAAAATATTCTAATTCCAGATGGTGAGAAGACACAATTGCTATTAAATCAACTGTGATTGTTTTAGTCCTTAATGTAACTCCCAAGAAACTTGAATGGGCATTTTGCCTTCCAGAGAGATACACTATATGAACTTATTTTACCAGATTATGTCGTTAAAACTCAGTTGGGTTTAGTGATGACAAAAACTAATGCTTAAATTATAATTTTCATCAGTATGGCAATAAAGGAGTATAAAAATCTCTGTATAACATATAAATATGTCCTAGACAGTTCATGATGTTCTTTCCCACACCTACAGGATTCTGCTCCTGATATCAACCTGATAATATAACATCATAAGGAATGTACTGAATTGCTCATTTATATAGAATTAAGGATACTTTAGTCTCAGGATGGAAAATATGAACAATAGAAGCCAAATGAAAGGATCGATAAACTGGTCAAGTGAATAACCAACTTAATGGGGTCTGATTGAAAGAAAAAGTAATAGAAAATAGATATTGAGGAATCCTTAAAAATCAAAAGCTTAAAAGAGAGGAATAGAGTAACAGCAAGGGGAAATCCATGTGTCTATAAGGAGAAACTTCAGTTAGCTTTCAATAGTTTCCTGGAGCTATAGGCACTAAGGACAGGAAGCCATTGAAAGTACCAGTCTGGGGATATTTCTGCAATAATTACCCTAACTCTGTAGCTTCAGAATATGTTTATTAAGCACCTCATTTGTAGAATGTTCATTAATTTTCATTGTCCATTTCCCCTACAGTTGATTGGTAACAGCAGTGTGGAATTCTGTGTGTAAAAGGATTCTGTAGCATATCTGGGGTCAATGGGAATGGCTGTTTTAATGTCTTTCATGCTTTCCTTACTAGAATTTTCATGAGAAGTAAAGAAGATGACCTGTTTAATAACCAGGCATAAGACCTAGTGTCAATTAGACTATATGATTTAGATGTCCTTTGGTATAAAACATCATAAAACCTAAATATATTTCAGGAATAAAGAAAACTATTTTTTTCATTAACTGAAATATCCAGATATTAGACATGCTTTGGTCACAGTGTGAGCCACAGGTTCCTTATGCCATTAATGTCTCAATTTAATAGTGGTTATCTCAGCTCTCTTCTCCAACCTGTGCCAAATTCTTCCCAGTCTGTCTTCCCTCATAGAAACAAAATGGTTCCACAAGTTCCAGGCTTCACATCTACACATCAATTGCTCAACTTCATTAGCTCATAGTGGAGTCAATTTCTCTAGAGCAAATTAATTGAAGTTGGAGCTTCATACAAATATGCATTACATAATTATTAAATAAACATAAAGTATTATATTAATTAATGTTGTTTTCAGGATGGGTGTCAGCTCTTGTGCTGCTTGTCAAATCTTTGTTTTATTTAGTATTACATTTGTCTAACATTTTAATTTAAAAAGTCAAAACAAATCATAGAATAAATTAACTTATCAATGAACTTGAATAGCAAAGCTGATGTTTCTGCATTAATCTAGCTTTGGAGAACTCAAGGTTGTTTGTCAAATCCAGTCTCCCAAGAAGACTGATCAAAGTCACTTACACATAAACAGCTTTGTAGCCATATGCCTGGTCCTGTCAAAGGAAAAAAAATAATTTGTTCATTACTTACCAATCACAATTCCACCATTGTTTTAACCTTCATATATGATGGGTCATTTCACAAGGTATTCTTTGGTTCCCCAGCCCTAATGGCAGATGTGATTTACTCTCCGTCTAAAGTTGGTAGAAAGCCTAAAAGAAATAACATTTAAGCCCTTCACTTACCTAGTCAGCACTTGCTATGTTCCAGACATTCTAGTATGATTAAAAAATACCCTGTAATTCTTACCAAAAAGTGATGAATACTATGAATACCAGTATACTCAAGTTTCTCAGTGAGTACAGTAGTTGTAACTTTGTAAGGTATATAGATCAATGGTACAGAATAGAGAGCCCAGAAATACAACCAAAAATACAAGATTATTTATCTTTGGCAAAAGCACCAACAAGACAAAATGGGGAAATAAAAGTTTCTTCAACAAAAAGTGCTAGGAAACCTGAATATTCCCACTCAAAAGGTTAAAATTGGAGATCTATCTTATGCCATACACAAAAATCAGCTCAAAGTGGATTAAAGACTTATACATAAGATCTGAGACTATAAATATTTTAGAAGAAAACATATGGGAAAAGCTCAAAGACATTGGCTTTGGCATTGAAGCTATTGCCAGGTTGAAAAATAAAAGGTACATTGAAAATATTTTAGATGGGAATTATCTTGGTTGCTTGAAGGTCCATGCTCATACACATTCATCTGTTTTTCAGAGAAAATAATAATTCTTCAAATACACTTTTCTCAGTACTAGTCACATCATTTGGTAAAAATATTTTTTTCTAAGAGGAGAATAGCACTGAATAGGGTACAACATCACCAGAATGAAAGGGTGTCAGATTGAGCAGGTGATGAATGACAGTCTACAAAAGAAAAGGCTTTGAAAGGGAGAAAGGAGAAGGTTTTTAATGAAACAATTGGACAACCAACCCAATATATCCTGACTTCTCTCCATTGTGTCCAAAAGGAGCTAGTATAAGTGCTAGGAAAGCAATTAGAATGCCAAAATCTGTCATACCAGCCCTATAAATTAGGGTTCTGCTTTTTTGTGCTTTACCCTGTCAAAGAATGAATAAGAAGAAAACTGCCATATCTTTCAAGGTAGGAAAACAAAAGAGTGATTTTAATGCTGTTTTCTGAGGAGTATTAACACTTCTTTGTATGCATCATCACTTACCCTAATCCTTCCATGTGGTCCATCACTGTTTTTGACTCAAGCAAAGTTGAGGAATCAAAGTCATAGTAAAATGAGGGTCTAGGTGTTCCAAAGCAACATTCAAAGACTGAGTCTGAGAAGGGGTTCTGAGAGATGAAGGCTTGTACCATTTTCATTTGACTCTTCCCCATGGACTGGTAGTTTCAGGATATTTTTGGAATTTTTATGATTTCCAAAAATATTAGATCCATGCTAACATCTGTATTACTATGGGTATCAACAATCAAATGAATATAAGGGACAATGTAGGAGATAGGGACTTAGGTGGTAATAATTGTGCCAGTTATTAAGATATTGTCTCTCAGCACTAAGCCTACCCCTTTATTTATCTTCAGAATGTTGAAGTACAGAGAAGAAATGTAGGGAATTATGAAAAACAGATTTATGTTCTTCTAACTGCTGCCTATTAGGTCTAGTAATTAGACTGCTGAAAGAAGAATGGGAGGCCAGATTAGGGAGAAGGGTTGGCAAATAAAATATGGGACATAAAAATAAATTTGAATTTCAGGAAAACAATGTAGCATTTTAGTCAAAGTTTGAACCAAATATTTTGTGAGACTTTTTATATTAAAAATTATTTATTACTGGGAGAAGTGGTACATGCCAGTAATCACAGTGGCTCAGGAGGTTGAGTCAGGAGGATCATGAGTTCCAAGCCAGCCTCAGCAACTTAGCGAGGCACTAAGCAACTCAGTGAGACCCTGTCTCTAAATAAAACACAAAATAGGGCTGGGGATGTGGCTCAGTGATTGAGTGCCCCTGACTTCAATCCCTGGTACCCACCCCACCAAACAATTATCTGTGTATCTGGAATTGAAATTTAACTGGGTATTCTGTATTCTTACGTGTAAAATCTGGAAACCCTAAGAGAGAGAAGATGTGACAATGACACCCAGACACATTTCTTCACCCCAATGGCACCCAGGCACGAGAGTTTTTTCTAACTTCTGATTGTTATGCTGTGACTGATTTAGGACTATACTATAGTGGAGATTTCTATTCAGTACATAGATTCTAAGATAGGATGTGTTAGTCTATAAATTTATGCATTTCTTAGTTGCCCTTTGTATTCGTTAGTTTTTCATCGCTGTGACCAAAGTACCTGGGGGGTGGGGAACAACACAGAGAATGAAAAATTCATTTTGGACTTACAGTTGAAGAGGTTCAGTCCATGGTTGGCTGACTCCATTTTTCTGAACCTGACATGAAGCAGAACATCATGGTAGAAGGGTGTGGTGAAGGAAAACAGCTCAGTTCATGAAGATAGGAAGAAGAGAGGGTGGGGGGAGACCTACTTCCTCCAGTCACACCATACCTGCTCAGAGTTACCACCCAGTATTCAAATCATTAATCCATCAACAGATTAATCCACTGATTTGGTCACAACTTTCATAACATAATCATTTACTCTCTATATATTCCCATATTGTCTAACACATGAGCTTTTTGGATGATACCTCATATCCAAACCATAACAGCATGCTCTGTTAATGTTTGCAGCCACATTGCTAAAAGCAGAATAAGTAGTATGATGGGGCAAAGCACATCATGCTCACCTTTGCCCTTGGTTGCTGCTGAAAGAAAAGGATCATTTCTTTTCATTTCATATAAGAATAAAACAAAAATAAATGGAATTCATTCATGACTTAAATTCCCTTAAAGAGAAATATTAAAGATAATTTAGTTCACCAGTTTATAGATGGAGAAAGCAAAGTCTGTATTTCCTAGCTTATCTTCAAGTCAACACTCTCTCTATAACAATTTACTCCAACTCAATATACTTCAGCAGACATTTATTAAATGTTCTAAGTGTATAGGGTACTGCATTAGATGCAGTACTTCTGGGTAGTTTACAACAGAATGCCTGTTTTTTCCTCTTTCTTCTCAGTACCTAGTACAATATCTTACACATAGTGATATATATGTCAAAACAATGAATTGAGGTGAAAGACATTTGCACAGCTGACTATAAAAGAAGAAAAATTGCCAAATGCACCAATACTTTTTCTTTTCTGATCACACACTAACTAATACACTAAGTTTAAAGTCATTTCCATTTGCTAAAAAAATTTAATGTAGTTACAGCTAACTATCCAAAATAAAGAAGGGAATTGGAGATAATTTAAGAACACATTGAAAGATAAGGAGTTCGTGTCAAGATGTAATTTGTTGTTAAGTGCTAGTGTGGCAAAGATGCATTTCAGATAGTCTTAAAAACTTTGAAAAACATATAAATATTGTTAAAAAAAAGAGAAATGAGGGGAACATTCTAAAACATGCTTCATATCTTAAGCACACATTTCAAGGTATTAATGTTTTATTTGTTGACCTAATAATTTAGTCCATTAAGAGTTGTAAATGATATAGTATAGACAAGTGTAAATAAAGAAGGGAGTAAGATCAAAACTGTAAAGACATTAAAGATCTGCCATTTCATTCAGTGTATTCATTATCATGCTCTCTAATATGCTATTACAATCTAAATAGACATCAAAGAGACTTCCATTACCATCAATATGTGTGGACACAATAGTTCTTTCAAATGTATTTTTATCTCTAATGTCAAAGAGTCTTTAACATGTACATTTCCATAACTGAGGTAGTTCATAACTTAGCTTCTGCTTTAGTTTTTTGACTACAGATTTCCTATTTTGTCAAACTGCAAAAGTATAATTTAGCATAATTTTAATATCATTTAGCAGTTATCTGGGTAGTCTTACATATTATTTACATCTATCTTCACATATACAAGTGATATTCTCATCTGGGATACATGTTTCTACATGTGCACCTGTACTTGCATTAGATATCTTTTTTGGCAATAAATTATATATAGGTCACACATCTAGGAAATAGCAGCAAATGACACCTAAAAGGACCTATATTTCATACACCGTGGGCATTTTTGCTGTAATCCAATGTAATCAAATCAGCAGGATATTTCCACTTATTTAAATTATGACCATTGTTATCACTTTTTTTAACCATTGAATTTTTTCTCCAATCATTCTAATACAATGACTAGATACAATGGAGGCCTTCTAGCCTGAACCATTTACTTTACAATGAGGAAACTAAGTCCAAAAAGAGGAGGAGATACATTGAATACTACATGGTAAAGCCAGCTAAAGTAGTGATAAACTCAATAAACAGTAAATCAGCTCCTAAATTATATAAAAGTAGACTTCAATCCTATGCTTCAATCCACCAGCAAGCTATGATTTGAGAAGTCATTTCAAATCTTTGAATCTCAATTTTCATCATTCCAGACTAAGGATAATAAGGTGACTACTTCATTTTTTCCATTTTGCAAGAATTACATAAGGCATTATATGTGAACACTCTTAGTAAATTATACTGTATGTTATACAAATATTATTTATCATCATATTCACCATTTCCTGACACTTCATACAGGGCTTTTGCTCCAACATTTGTTATTTTTCACTATGTTTATTTTAGCAGTAGAATTGAAACATAATCTTTTATCAAGGCCCCCCAAATAAAGCATAAAAATGGGACTATTCTCATCGAAGTAAGGATAGGGCTCCGAACTCTTGTCAGCCTTCTCCTTTGCCTCATCCCAGGAAATCCAGAAGGGTTTATCAGAACCTAGAGGTTGGAGAAAACATACTTTATACACTAGGTGACCCAGTACCTTCTTTTATACTAATGGATAATGTATTTGTTTTTCTCTGCATTTCATTTCAGATCTTTTGAACTACACCTAAATAAGAGACAATTTTTCTACTTCTCAAAATCAGTAGAAATAACTGAGACAGTCCCATGTGGAATAATAGGTCAAACTGCACAGAACAATACTGACAACACAGTCAGGACTATTTAGATGAGCTTCCAATACAGAAAGAATCCTCCTCCCCTAATGTCTTTGTAGTTAGTTTAAACCCATAGGTCCCATGAGATCTGGAATGTACTATTAAGTGCAGTGACATAAGAAACTGCAAGTGACATTGTATAAATTGATCTAAGAAGTACAATGCTATGAATTGAAGGAATATTGTCATGTTCATTGATGTTCTTCTGGCATTTGTGATCTCCTTTAATCCTAAAACTGACCTTATGAGCAAGCCAGAATGTTTGTTTTCAAGGAGAAGCATTACAGTTTCAGAGAAGTTAGTGAGTATGTGAGCAAGAGAACCTGGTTTCAAAATCAGTTTTAAGACTCTTGTTTTGTTACACCACAACTTATCAAGGATAATCCAATTCATTCATCCAGTAAAAAGTATCCATTGTCACTGTGTTCAAGTCATTATTTAAATAAATACATGAGGCTATTTTCTGTGACAATCCCAGGATAATGAAAACAATAGGTAGGGAAATTTATGTATGAACTTGATTGACATAGTAAAGTATTTCTAAACCTAGGATACTAATGATTTATTTGAGTGACACTACTTTTTCCATCTTCATTTATATGAAATCACGTGTTCTTGAGGTATACTTGAGGAATCAAATGCTCCCATAGTTTATTATCTAATCAGCTTACAGGTCTAGATAACCTTTCTAGAACACGGTTCATTGAAATGCCTTCAAATTATCAGTCTGTTTCAAGAAATTAAGTTATATATACACATATATGTGGGGGGGATGTATACATGTCTGAAGATCTATATAACCCTTGATATGCCCAATTATATGCTGATTTACATTATAGAAATCCAAATAGATACATAGAAATAAAATGAGGTTGATTGAAAAAAAATACATGATATATTATGGCCTTGAAAATCAATGAGTCTAGTAGCTGAACACTGAGGGGTGACAATTTAAGTTATGCTAAATAAAGACTAACCATCACAGAAAGAAATCCATTATCAGGGTTTAAATATGCCCTTTCTCCTAACTCTACTCTTCATGCTGTAATAAACTGCTGACCATTTCTACAAACGTATTTTCAGCTTGTACATTTGGCCTTGTACTGGTTATACATTAGAGATTGGTTTTAGGCCTGACTGACCACAATCCCCAACACTGAAAATTTCCCCCATTTATTAATATGTGTCTATGTTGAAAAATAAGGATACAGATAATCATGAAAAAATTGAAACATAAATATTACTGCCACTACCCAAAGAAAACCACTTATTAAAATAATGCTATATGTACATCCTAATACCTTTCATGTGAATGTGTCCCATACATGAATATACATATATTGGAAACAATCTGTTAGCTCATGTCATTGGAACTTTAGACATACTTATTTTCAGATTCTTATAATTAAGGCTGATGTTGTGATATGTATCTATGTACTTTTATCATGAATATCATTCTAACTAGTATCAATTTTAAAAAATTAAATTATAGATCAAAAGATACTTAATGTAAAAGTACTTTCAGAGGCAGGCAAGAAACTTTCTGTAATGTTTATCTTATAATATTTGGAAGAATTTCAATAAAAGAAAAATGTGCAATTAAAGCACTCAATTGCATTGCAGAACTTTGGGGATGCTCACTCGAACGTAGTAACCTTCATCACTTTAATCTTTAACTCCTGAGTCAAGTAAAAATAAATAAATATGTAAAGGCCAAAAGTAGTATGCTTTTGGTATGTAATTTCTGATGGCCTTGTACAGATACTGCAATTTTGCATTGTATTCTTTCCTTAAATTTTAACAAACACTGTGTCACTATTATTGTTGCTTGCCAATATGATGGTTTTGATTATTATGTAGCAATATTCTTGAATCATGGTGAGTTCATTTGATTTATAGAGTTGAATCTTCTATTACACTAGAAAGTTTTTCTCAGTTATGGTTTTTAAATTTTTGCAATTTTTCTTTATCAGAGACATCAATTATGAGTATATTTGATCACCTTTGTTTACTTCCATATCTCACAATAGAAAAATATCACAGTATGTATACCTTTACCATTAGAAACACATCCTTGGAAATATTTGCCTTTAGAAGTGAGTGAGTTCCTTTGGAGAAGATAATGGTCAGCTGACTCTATGAAAAAAGAATAATAGAAACAAAAACCAAAGACCACATGTTTTCCCTGATAAGTGGATGATGATATGTAATTGGGTTGGGGGGTGGGGGGTGAGAGGAGAATGGAGGAACTTTAGATTATGTAGAGGGAAATGAGAGGGGGAGGGGGAGGGGGAATGAAAAATGGTGGAATGAGACAGACGTCCTTACCCTACGTACCTGTATGATTAACAAGAATGGTACGAGTCTATATCATGCATGATCATAGAAATGAAAGTTTGTATCCAATTCGGGTACAATGAACCAAATGTAGTTTGTAAAAATAAAAAAAATAAAATAAAGAATAACAGCAACATGTGTGCTTTCTTTGCATTCTTCTTCATACTGACCTATATTTTGTTGAACTTGACATCCATATGTTTTATATTTTGAAGCATATGACTATACCTATAAGGCTATTTCTTTAGTTTTCCAAGGATGAAGAGTTGTTCTTATTTTGAAATGGTTTCAAAGATGGAAAAGAATCTGAATTTGTTAAGGCTAGAACTATCACCTCAGTTATTAATTATATATAAAATTCATGTTTCTTGTCAAAATCAAATAATAGGCATTCACATTTGTCAGGATAGATTTTAAATCTATCTTTTTTACCAAAGTTAAACTTCAGGGATCCATGTATTGATGAGAATTTGACAATAAAAATTGATACCAAAATGAAACACAAAATCACCTTCTTAAATGGAAAGCTGTACTGTTCCGCTCTTTGAACAACAGGATCTTGACATTCTTGTCAGACTTATCCACATCTGCTAGTTGTGTACATGTTGTTCATTTTGAGTTCTGTAGCATTGCCACTTCTAAGCTTTGAAAACAGATACTCCTTGACATTTTGCTATTTCATTGTGAGGTAAGATTTTAAGTAAATTCACAATTTTCCCACATAATTTTTTCTGATAATGGAAATAAAACATATGCATTATGTATAAAACAGAAAGGTATACAAAGAAAAAATAATTATTCATACTATCTTAAATTGAATTTATTGACAAATTCTTAAAGTGCTATCCAGCCGTGTCTCTATATCCTCTTTCCACATACTCTGACCACTACACTACCACTTTTATTAAAGTCTAATATTATTGGGTCAAAATAATATGCAATTTGGAAGAAGTTATACAGCAATGACAAAAGAAAAATTGTTTGTCAAATCATCCATTTTAAGATATCTTATTACTACCCATTTTACAGATGGGGAACTGCTCCTAAGTGATGATATTAATTTGCCAACATTACTTATTGGGTAAAGAGAAGGGGCCATGATTATCTCCTTCTTCCCCTTCTTTCATTCCTTTCTTCCTTCCTACATTCCCTCTTTCATCCTCCTTCCTTTATTCTCTTTCCTTCTCTCTGTGTCTTCTTTTTTCTATCTTTCATCAATACTATCCTTCCATCCACAATTTCATATCCCAAATACTGCTAGACACTGGGGTTACTGATATATATATATAACATCATGTATACTCTTTAATGAAAGTCATAGATTTATAAATAGATAACACAGAAAGTTTAGATGTATGCAACAGATATTGGGGTATTGATGGGAGGAAGGAGAGTATATTAGTTCAGGTCATCTGAGAAGCAGAGGTCAAGATGTGATCAGACGTGCATGTGATTTATTGTGGAAATGCCTATGAAACAAAAAGTAGAAGATCCATTAGGAGTATTGAAGGGAGCCAATGGTTTAGATGAAGATACAACTGCTTTCAAATGAATAGGCTGAGTATCAGATGACAGAGCAATTTTAAAAATTTGGTGAGGCCAATGAGGAGTTGTCAAGCAACTCAACATCACAGAGTTTGTGTAACTTGCAGGAATGCACCTGCTTTAGCATTTCTGGAGTGCTCAATCACTGATTGAGTGAAGCCCATGGGAAGTATGACCTCAATGCAAAGGGACGGGTGTATATAGAATGCAGTTGCTGGGGTCATTTGTCAAATATACAACCTGGACCAGGAAATCTGCTTGGTACATTTTTTATGGCCATAGCAGACAGCTTCTTTACCTGGGGAACTCACAGGAAAAGATGATGGGGGTTAGAGTAGATTCATTTTATACTAGTAAACCCGAACAGGAGAATCAAGAAGGGGTATTGGAAGACGAGGTATTAGGTACGTGTTTTTTGGGTGTGTGTGTGTGTTTTCTGCATGCTTGTATGTGTGGGTGTTCTTACAGTGGGGTTTGACATAAATCAAACAAATTATTTACAGAAAAATTATTAAATGCAACACTTCCATATATTTTATGTCTTAGTGTAATCATTGTGGTTTGTTAATTTTAAGACTGAACCATTAAAATATTTCAATGACTCAACTCAGCATTTCTCAGTGTTAATTCACTAAACAACAGCTCTATAGGTCGGTAAGGTTTCTTTTTTTGTCAAATAAGTTCTGGAAATATTAAGTTATTTTAATAAAAATATTCCAGCATAGTTGATGGGGATATATGCACTTATGTGTCTTCAGTAGATTTTTTTCAAAGTCTGGGATATGTGTATTTGTAAGGTGAATCTCCATGAAGAGGATTTATTGTGCAGTGTGTCGTAGATGTATTTGTGTAAGGAAATCTATTTTCCTACAGAGCAGCTCTTATAACTCGTGGTTTTTCAGAACATTTTGAGAAATGATGATGTTGTTGAATAACCTCATGTCATTGAGACTTTTTTTCACACTTTTTGAGGCAATGAAGAATTAGCTAGAGCCTTGAACTGTCATTTTCGTAATCTAGGAATTCTTTTCTATACTTTGAAAGATGTATTATAAAGGAATGATTTAGGGCATAGTTTCTGGAATCAAATGATGTGAAGATGCCTATATTTGCTACTCACTGGCTGTGTGACTCTAAGCTGTGTCATCATGACACTCTGTGTCTGAAGGTCCTTAGTGAAAACTGAGAATATGAAGATTATATTCCCAGTAGAGTTATTGAGAGAGTGAAATGAAAGCTTATAAGTATACAATAAATATAAACTGCTGTTATTAATTAAAGAACATTTCATAGAATCCATTGTTACCAATGTATGGAAATATATCACAAAACAATTCATTCCTATTAGAGGTAGGTCACTAAGATCTTCCTTCCCTCCCTCCCTATCTCCCTCCCTCCCTATCTCCCTCCCTTCCTTCCTTCCTTCCTTCCTTCCTTCCTTCCTTCCTTCCTTCCTTCCTTCCT
>JAJEJO010046975.1:24273-53388 GCA_020662805.1 Glaucomys volans
CCTTCCTTCCTTCCTTCCTTCCTTCCTTCCTTCCTTCCTTCCTTCCTCTTTTTCTCCCTCTCTTTATTCCTTCTCTCCTTTCTGTCACTCAGATTTATCTTAGTATGTACTATGAGACTGGAAAGGGCAGTAAGGCTAAGAAGAAAGATGATATTTAAGGACTCTGAAGCTTAGTGGTTCTGGAGTTTGTCTTTTTGAAGAAATAATTCCTTTGAAGAAGAGAAAAACCTTCTTGGGACTGGAGGCTAAAGTAAGTCATTCCTACTGAAGCAGACAGGAGGGAGCAAACTGAAAACATTTGAAGAAACATACTGGGAGTGATGGTGTGAGCATGGTCCTTTGAAGCCAGATATGCCTGAGTTATATATACTTATGTTATGATTTATTTGGGCATACTTGGTCTAGGCACTTAAAGTTTCATTGCTTCAGGTCTCATGTTATAAAATGGTTAAATAAAATGAACATAGCTGGGCTATCATAAGGACTAAATGAGATAATGTATGTAAAATATCTCATGTCACAGTGAATATATAGAATGTGCTTAGCTAATGTTAGTATGCTTTAAAATATTTATATATGTATTTTTATAGCAATTTAAAAAGAAGTTGAGCATGTCCAGAGGGGCTTATTTAATCTAAAAGAAAGCATTGGAGAGCATTCCTTGCTGGTATTTTGGTATTTTGTAGAGACTAAGAAGGAGAGAAAGAGAACTGGATTTGTGGTTCAGTTGTTGCCTAGCATGCATGAGGCACTGGGTTTGATTCTTGCACCCCATACAAATAAATAAAATAAAGGTCCATTGACAACTAAAACTATTTAATAAAAGAATGAGAGGAAGAAACCAGCCTAGATATTGTTGAAATAGTTCAAACACACACACACACACACAAAAAAAAAAAAAAATTATGGAATTTTATATTCAGTTAGTTTTTCTCTTTCTTTCTTTTCTTTCTTTTTCTTTCTTTCTTTCTTTCTTTCTTTCTTTCTTTCTTCTTTATTTCTTTGTCTTTTTCTTTGGAAAACTGAGGTCTTCATTAGTAATTAAGGAAGGGTATTTATGGGAAAAGGGAGTATCTGCAGAATGAAATCACGCCACGTGACTGTCAGAAGTAATAGCACTGGAGCAAGTGAGAAATGACATTTAAGAGCTTAGAGTTGATTACAGTTGTTCCCTAAATCGTTAAAAATTGATTGTTTAAAACAACAATACCAAGTCCCATCCATAGAGATGTTAATTTAATTGGTCTGAGACAGAGCTGGGCATAAGTACTTTTTACAAACTCACAGGAAATTCTAATGTGAACCCAGAGTTGAGAACTAGTGCTCTAGTTTATCAAACCTCCCAGAGCTCAGTGGATATGATGTGAAATCTATTCATCCTTTGGGTATAACCTGTTTCTCTTCTAAACACACATCTAAACATGCTTATCCTACCACTTCACTGAGTGCAGCAATTCCCTGTAAAGATTTAGATAGTATTTTTTTTAATTTGTGGGTCATATGTGTCTCTCAAAACTAATCAAATATGCTATTGTGGTGAGGAAGTAGTCATACACAATGTGTGGAAAGAGAGCATCACTGTTGTCCAACAAAACTTCAAAAACAGGCAGCTGGCTGGATTTTGCCGTGGGCTATAACCTTCTAACTCATGGTATACAGGATGGACACACTTATGTTGTTTGACATTATTATGATCCTAATATTGTTCATAAATGAAATAGGGATTTGATATTCAGGACAATAATAATGCCAGTGTGAAAAGATTGATAAGTAGAAGAAAACATACATAGCTCACAGTTTATATGGGAAATATCACCAGTTGGTAAGTTGGTATGGGAAATATCTGTGAAAAAGATAATACTGAACTTTAAGAGGCATCATGGGATGATTTAAAAGCCCTGGGCAGGTGGACTACTTGGGAGTATACTTTGGAATGAAGTAACTACAAGCATACTGGTAATTTTTGAGGATAATTTCTCTGCAATATCAGAGAACAAAGAAAGAAATGGGTGCTTAGAAAATGACTCTTTAATCCACTTACCTTAGATATTGATTTTTTAAATTTTAATTAAAAAATTGAAGGCCACCAAAGTCGATGTTGTTGAACCAAGGAGAATGTGGTGAGAATTACAAATAAATTTGCACATTAAACCAATTTTCCTGAAGAGGAATCTAGGTGTGTATAAAAATACTAGCCAAAAAAGTAAAACATACAAGTTTTAGTATTCTAAGTGTTGGAGACTACTGAGGAAGGCAAGAAAAGGTCAAGTGAGCAGAAGTTTTGAGTCATTCTAGATTCTCAGAATGAAAGGTTTGTAAGATTCCAACTGGATCCTGTAATTGGTTGCAAAATGTATTCTTAAACATTTTCCTAACACCTAAAATGTGGAAGGAAAAAATAAGGAAGAAAGTAGTAGTTAGTGTTTTTCTGCTTTCATGCCTGAAATAGGTGTGCACTGAATTGCAGATGTTATGTAAAAGAGAGCTAAAATATTCTCCATCTACTACAGATCAATTCACAAGTGTTTCCCTAGCTGAGATTAACACTGTATGCTAAAGAACTTGTTTTAGTGGCATCACCTTAATCTCAGAAGTCTGTATTTCATATATTCCTTCAATAAATAATTGAAGAAGACTTTAGAAGTTAGAAAGATCTCCTATATGCTTGGATAGACAGAATTAACATTGTCAAAAAGACCATACTACCAAAAGTGTTACACAAATTTAATGCAACTCCTATTAAAATCCCAATGACATTATTCATAGAAATAGAAAAAGCAATCATGAAATTCATTTAGAAAAATAAGAGGCACAGCATAGCCAAAGCAGTCCTTGGCAAGAAGAGTGAAGATGGAGGCAACAAGATACAGAGCAATAGTAATAAAATGGCATGGTATTGGCACCAAAATAGATATGTAGACCAGTGGTACAGAATAGAGGACACAGAAACAAACCCACATAAATAGATATCTCATACTAGACAAAGATGCTAAAAACATACATTAGAGAAAAGATAGCCTCTTCAACAAATGGCGCTGGGAAAAATGGAAATCCATATGCAGGAAATGAAATTAAGCTCCTATCTCTCACCCTGCACAGAACTCAACTCAAAATGGATCAAGGACCTAGGAATTAGACCAGAGACACTGCATCTAATAGAAGAAAAAGTGGGTCCAAATCTTCATCATATTGGTTTAGGACCTAACTTCCTTAACAAGACTCCTAAAGCACAAGAAGTAAAATGAAGAATCATAAAAAGTAAAATGAAGAATTCCATGGAATGGAATGGAATCCATTCCATTTTGGAATGGATTCAAACTAAAAAGCTTTTTCTCAGCATAGGATGGACAATATCAAAAATTTAAACTTATACCAAGATATAAGTAAGGCACTTGATATACATATGTTCAGTGAATAAATTATTTTCATGTTTACATCACTGTGACCAAAAGATCTGACAAGATCTTAGAGGAGCAAAAGTTTATTTTGGCTCACAGTTACAGAGGTTCAGTCCATGGCTACCTGACTCCATTGCTCTGGGCCCAAGGCCAAACGTCATGGCAGGTGGAGGAAATGATGTGGTGGAGGAAAGGAGCTCAGGATATGGCAATCATGAAGGAGAGGATGAGTGAGACTGCTTACAAAGAACAAAATAGAAACCCCAAAGACACATCCTCAAAGACCTACTTCCTCCAGCCACGCCTGACCTGTCTACAGTTACTGTCCAGTTAATCCATATCAGTAAATTCATCCATTGATTCAGGTACAACTCTTATAATCTAATTATTTTACCTCTGAAAATTCTAGCATTGTCTCACATATGAGTTTTTTGGGGACACCTTATACCTAAACCTTAACACAAATGGAGGAATAATTATTGAATTCTGAGTAGATATACCACATTATAAGTATACTGGGTCTCATGGTTAAAGTTACCTTAAGTAGTTTTTCAACTATGTTTGGTCAATGCAACCAATTTAATGTAAATGAAAACTCCCTCAGTATATGACTTACAATGAATTAATGCTTGATCAGGAAGAAAAGAATGGTATGTACTCCAACTAGGATGGAGTAACAATCCTGTGAGAGGCACTGTGATTTAATATAGCTCACTTAATTAATTAATTCTAATAGATCCTCTGGCCTTAATGCTTTCATTTAATGATAATTACCCTCTTCCTACTAGGGAATCCCTTTTTTTGGTAGATTTGATGTGTGTGTATTATTAAATCATTATGGGCAAAGATGAAATGATAGAGAATTTTCATCTGTCCTCCAGTATTCTATCAATTTGAAAGGTATACATCAAGGAGACTTTCGAGAAACTATTAAGTTTCAATGTTTGATTCAAAAAGTGATCAGTGATATTAATTATCTGATAGGTGTGGTTTATTTAGAATAACTATGTGTAACATTATATTAAAATGAAACTTTAGGGGCAAAGACAAGGTTGATAAACAGCAAAAATTAAACCTAAGCCCCCAGACCTAGATGAAAAGCGGGTGTGAAGAACTGGTCATAAAATTCTTAAAATCTTTACATACATTGAAGACTGTCATAAATTAGAGTTTAGACTTTGAGAAAAAAGACCATTGAGAAAGATATTGGTGTGCAATGAGTCTCATTTTCCAGGAGTGAGAATGAGGTGCTTGCTCATCACCTCAGACCTGAGAAGGACTTCAGTGACATAATGAAGCACATAAAAGATTTTCCTGATACTTGTCTGGGAACACAGAGGGGCGAGGAAGATCAATGAATGATAGAGTGGAGGAGAGTATATCAAGAGCCTCAAGGAAATTGCATAGAGAGGTCTCTAATAATGAGGAATGGGTGCCTCTGGAGGATCCAAGAGGCACTAAAGAGTATAGGGGTTCCAGTTTGCCACTTTGGGGATCTTGCATGTGTCTTCAGAGTACACATAGGCAAAGAGTTGCTTTGTTTTTTTTTTTTGCTTTTTTTTTTTTTTGGTACTGGGGATTGAACCCAGGGGCACTCCACCACTGAGCCACATCCCCAGCCCTATTTTGTATTTTTATTTAGAGACAGGGTCTCACTGAGTTGCTTAGGGTCTCACAAAGTTGCTGAGGCTGGCTTTGAACTCACAATCCTCCTGCCTCAGCCTCCCAAGTGTCCTGCATAGGCAAATAGTTGAATTGCAGTCTATCAGAATCTTGTCTGAATGCTTTGTGTTGCTCCCAGACACAAGAGAACAGGAAACCTGTGAGTAACAGTCCCAATAACAGTCTCCCATTTTCTTGTTTATTTTCCCCTGGGAGGCTAACATGTGAGTTTCTCACCAACACCCAGATTGCCCTAATAATTTGTGATCCAGACAATTCTTTTACTTTCAATTTTGATTTCATTTATAGGGCATGCAAAATGTCTAATGCAAAGTTTCAGAGAAGTTTATGGGTTTTGGCAGCTGAAGACTATCTAATTGAAAAAGTTCAAAATTAGACTTCACATATATTCTTGTTGCTCTTCCAGATGTGGATTATAATCCATTTACTTCTCTATGAAATGATCAGGAGCAAACTTAAAGCACTGGGTTAGTAAAAAGCGACAGATCTAACAGACCTTACTATTTGTATTTGTTCTTTATAGGTATACATGACAGTAGAGTGTCTTTTGACATATTATACATACATGGAGAATAACTTCTTCTAATTAGGATCACATACTAGTGGTTGTACATGGTGTAGAGTTACCCTGGTCATGTATTCAAGTACACAGATAGGAAAGTTATGTCTGATTAATTCTACTATCCTTCCTATTCCCTTCCCACCATGTTAACCCACAACAAGGGAGGGTGGGAAAGGGAAAATAGAAGTTCATTGGATTAGACAAAGGGGAATGAAGGGAAGGGAGGGAGAGGGAGAGGGGAATAGGAAGGACAGACCTCACTTTCAATTTTACTCTAGATCTTATCTCTCAACAAGGAGGCTAAATTACACCTCAGTCATAGTCACAGCCAAACACAAGGGGAACTCTCCCAACAGGGCAGTTAAGGACATCTGGAACTTCCAAGGGAAAGGTCATTTTCCTATAGGAGGACTGGCAGAACATCCTGGGCTACTTTCAGAGATGGTCCAACGGCTTAGGGGAAATTGTTATTAAAACCACCAGAAAGTTTCAAGACTAATGCACATGCTCTAAATTAAGGAAGAAATCAAGATAAAAAGCAAAAGCCTTTGGGAATTTCTGAGCACAACAGCTTATCTGAAAATTGAAGAGTAGACCCCAGTGTTCATGTGCATATACTCTGTGGACCTGAAACCAGAAAGTCAGAATATTTCAAAGTCACTGATATGCAAATAAGTAACTCATCAGGAATAAGAGAACTTATATAATTGCACAGGAGAGATGCCTTTCAAGTTATGAGTTTCAAAGGAAATTTACCCAAGACCCATAGAAATATTTTGAGAGGTGAGTGTTATATGAAAAGCTTGATGAACTGATACACAAAAGTCTATACCTGATCCCTACAACGTATAAGAAACTACAATCCAACAGAGGAAACTCAACTTTATTAAGTATTTTGTAGTTGTTGCTGCTTAAGCAATGGTTAAAGCACAAATGTCTGTTGATCTCTCTTTAAAACAAATAACACAGGATGGGCTTGGGATATCTAAGAACTCATATAAAGTAGTACTGGCTCAAAAAACAAGTCTAGAAGCTCTTAAGGAAGCCATGAATGGTCCTTATCCTTGACAAGATAGCAATGGAAGGGAGACAGAACCCCACAATTACTTTCCTCTCCCGTGATTACTTACCTTTTGCTTTCTTCTTTACTATGAGTGAACACTAAAACCAATATGCTACTTCTAGCACTATGTGATATTAAGGCTAAAAGTTAACTGGTTTCTCTTAAGTACCTAAAACTTTTTTCTAATCATAATATTAATCAGATCCATGGAGGCATACCAATAATCAATAATAATTCAGTGTTGCTTTCAATACTACAACAGAGACTGGGCTACAGATATAATCAAACTAATGGAGTCCTTTTTGCATTGCATTTACAATTTGTAATGGCATGTTTTAAAATTAAGCTTTTTGTGGTATAGCCTAAGGACTTAAGTATGGAAGAACAGACACTCAAACGCACATTCTGTTTCTCAATTTCAACAGAAAGAAGAGAACAACTATGTAACAAAAAGTGTTTCTCCTCAGAAAAGATGAACTGTTGATTGAAGTCTTATCTCTGAACATTCAGTCAGTTTAAATTTTATGTCAAACTACAAATTGTCATTGACACTTATCATCAGCATAGAAATTTTCTACCAAAAAGCCACTTTTCCTGGCGTGAATTCATCTTCTGCCTTTCAGTAAAACTTCAAATATGTTTTCAAATGTGCAATATTCAATGACTCTCATAAGCACTCCGACACTAAAGAAACCCCACAAGAATTGCATTCCTAAGCATAGCTAATGTGAGGATGAATTATAATTCCATGTAAGTGCCTGAAACATTCTTGTGAACTGTGAAACTGTGTAACTTCTTCCAAGTCTTTAGAATGAGACTTGGACCCTGAACATAATTAAAAGTCCAGTTTTTTACTTGTACAATGTAGCATATATGAAACCTATTGACTGCACCAATGAGTAGGTTCAGGTGTAATTTGAACTGTAAATGAAATAAGGGGCTGGGTTGGGGATATAGTTCAGTTGAAAGAAAAAAGAGGAGGGGCAGATGGCAGAAAACTGTATAACATCCTTTGCTGTGTCTTCTAATTTGCATTAAGTATTTCTGCTAATGAATGTGTTTATAGCTTAGGGGATAGTGCTTTGGATTGGGAATTGTGCCTAGATTCTAGTCTCTGCTTTGTAATTTTGGCAAACTGCAACACATTTCTGTTCAGATTATTATTCTAATCCAGTCCCAATCCAAGCATCATTTGCCACAGACCAGCAGCAGCAAACATGGTAGGTGGAAGAAAAGTCTCCTCTTGCTTCCCACCTGTTCCTACTTTAATTCTGACCCACTCAGGTATAGAAATAGGATACAATTTCTCTTTAATAATTCTGCCTCTGTACCTTTAAGCATGCTATTTGAAATTAGGTCAATTTGCATATTCTGAACTTTTTCTCAAGGGCTTTTCTCAGACCATTCTCACTGTTTCTGAATTAGACAACCCGGGGGAGGATCTCCTGCCCCAATGAAACCTTGAAGGGCAAAACTTTAACTTAGTGACTACTTTGTCCCCTGAGATAGGTGGGAGACACTATGGGACTCAATTTTCTACCTAGATCAGTGCTATGGTGACTTTCTGTTCCCTTCCTAAAAATAAATTATTCTTTACTTATATGACTATATAAATGGTAATGTCATAGATATAATCTTTCTAAAATGTTCACACATTTAAATTACACATATTTTGCTTATATGTAACAGAGGGAAATAAAGGATTTGGTAAGGAACCCAAAAGCAAAATCCTTTGTTTACTTAATTATATCAGAGGGAAGCAATAAAATATAGTATCTTATATATGTCAAGAAAATTTTCTTGATACTCAGAAATACATATTTAAGGAAAGAGACTTTTCACCTCTTTTTGTAAGCAAGGGGACCACTTTGGGGAAAGAACTGTCATGTACTTTCACCTCTGTTCTCCACACCTTTAATAGTGTCTCTTATGGCAGATGATGATAAAACTTTAATGTTTCAAAGTCTAATGCATCTGTTACCACATCCTTTACTGCTGAGCACATTTATTGGTCCTTTAAGGGCTTGGTTCCCAGTGGTCTTCCTTGTTCATTTCTTACACAACTTTATATGAAATTTTCATTCAATAAGGGAAGATGCATTAAGACTATCAAGACCTAAAGATAAGTAAGGTAGTGGTTGAGTCATAAAGTAGAAGTTGACTGAGGCCCTTATGAAAAGGTATGAAGTTATTATGTAAATGCAGTTGTGATTAGTTAGTGATTTCTTTTTTCCCTGTGGAAGCTCTCAGAAATTCTTGGGAATCTTCCCTTCTCCAGGAAAAACAAACTTTTTCTTTTATTGTTCCAACATTGAATGACAAGTTCATATGCTAATGTGTTAGCCTTGTGCAGAAAATAGTTTGTATCATAGGGTATCTCACACTAAGAGAATGTGTAAGTCTCTTGGGGATAAATGTTCACAGCACAATGGAGCCCAAGTCATCAAAATACCACTTCATAACTCCCAATTCTCTTTTCTCAAATTATACATTTAACCAATACTCTATAATTTCAAATGCAGCAGTGTTTTCATTCACCTGATTACCAATTGCTTACCTTGAATTTCCAACCCATGGTCATCAATTCCCACTTATCTTCGTACTACCTAAGCTTTCTTCTTTCCTTTGCGACATAACTAGATAGAGAAAGAAATAAAACAGAAATGAAACATGGGTATCCACAAAGAAAAGTGATGCTCAGAACATTTCACCTTCACTTACACATCAATGTCATCCTTCTTTTACATGGTCACTTTTTCATATTATAGGTAGACAATGTCAGTGCTTTAACAAAATCCCATTAAATTTGTGCAACACTTTACTATTACAAAGCTCTCTCTTACTTACAGTTTATTTACTCTTGGATGTATGGGAATAAGTTCAATCCCCTAGGTAATTTATTCTATTCCAATATAAAATATATATTTCAATGTAACATTCATTATGACTAACATCCTAAATTTGAATATTGTCCATTGGTATATTTTAGAGGGTTGGATCAAAACCAACTTCAATTTGCGTAATCTGTATTTATTCTCCCAGTACTCCACCAATATGCCAATGTGTGAAAACTACAGGGAAATATAGTCCAGTTCAATGTAAGAACAGCTTTTCCAGAGAATTATTGTTTGAAAATGGTGTATTCTATCTCAAGATACAGTGAACTTCTTGTGTAAAAAAGCATCCAATCAATGGCTGGTTGATTACTTGGAAGTAAATTGTAGAGGAAATTCTCACATTAGATATAGGCATGATTTAGGTAATTTTTAGTCCCTTATATTTCTAATCTCATGAAACTAATTTTCCTATCAATTTAGCCTATGGCCTATTATTCTCTACCTGAATTAATGGTGCGCAATCCCAATCTCTCTCATGTTAGAAATTCTTATTTATTTAGAGTTTGGTTTCTAGGCTAAATCATTGATTTTCTGGTCTCAAGATCATTTAACCATTCAGGAACTTCCTTCTGCTTTATGCATTTCAGCTTTGGGTATAAAATGATAAATTTCACCTTTGTATGAGTGGGTTTTGAATATTTGCATCATAGTATGTTTCTTTAATCTTCAGATGAGAACAATTTATAGTACATCTTGCAAGAACTAAAAAAGAAAACAGTCAGTGTGAAATAAGTTGTAACAAAACAGGAAATACGTAGGAAATCAGCATATCTTCAAGTCTTTCCAAATTAACATACTGTTACCATAATAAAAAAATTTATCTTGTTTATATGCACATAACAGCAACAACCAGCCATGTTTCAAGGTTTGTGAACCTCCCAAAGCCTTTTGGCATGCCACTTTTCATAGGGAAGGACTTAGCCTTCACCTGTCTGCTTGGTATCATAGCAAACCCTAGGGTTAACTATTTTTGGAAAAGACTATATTCTAAGGAATGCTATACCAAGATCTCTAAATTCTGACTTAAGCCAGCACTTATGATACATTCACTCTAGCCAAAACTTTTCAATATCCACTTATTGTTTACACTCGGGCATATCTGATAGCCTGTTACTACAGTTTTTATCATCCTATAGCCATCCCTTCAGTTACAACAGAAGATGGTTCAAGTCCTCTATGGTGTTTTGTTTGATCCACAATAGAGTAGCATATCTCTTCTGTGCATAACGTGGAGAGTACCTGCTTTGTCATTTCTGACTCCTCTCTGTTCAGTTGTTTCTATCCAATTCCCCTTTTCTTATTCGAAATAGGCACAGGGAAGAATTAGCAAGTCAATGCCTATGTCAGTGGTTTTCAAACTTTCATGTTCATCAGAAACCCCAAAAGGGCATTTTAAAACACAAATTATGGACCCCAACTTCAGTTTCTGATTCAGAAAATCTAGAATGGGAATGGGTAATTTGTGTGTCTAACAAGTTCTCAGGTAGTAATGATGGTGCTTCAAGAAAATTGGCATAAGAAAAAAATCTAACAAGGTGATTAGATGTTTGCCTCTCTCACTGAATACACTGCTAGTTTCTGTGAGTGAATTTATTGTGGCCCCTTCACGTATTTTCTGAGTGAGGAAGTGCACCTTTCCCTTCCCAAAAGTGTTAATTTCCATAAGGCTATTAATATGTTTCTCAACTTTCTGCCACTTGTTTCTCTAGTCATCTACTTAGGCATACTTGGAGCTGATGAACCTGTTCCTACTTTTAATAGGATCTGAGGGGTGGATATCTGTTCACTAGTGCTACAGCAACAACATACCACAAACTGGGTGGTTTAAACAATAGAAATATATTGTCCCACAGTTCAGGAGGCTAGATACATAAGATCAAGGTATCAACAAGTTTGGTTCCTTTGGAGGACTGTGTAGAAAATTTTGTATCATGTTTCTCTGTAAACTTTAGTGGTTTGCTGATAATCTTTGGCCTTACTTATCTTGCGAATGGATCACTCAAATCTTTACTTTCCTGTACACTTGGTGTTCTTCCTATGTTCACGCCTGTGTAAAAATTTCCCCCTTTAATAAAGACATTAATAATACTGGATTGGGACTCATCCTATATCATTCTAAATAGTTATTTCTGCAGAGAATCTTATTTCCAATAAGTTAACTTTTTCAGATACTGATGAATTGTGGAAGGACACAATTTAACTCAAAGTGTCAGGTTTCCATGAATATCCAGCCTTCTTTAAATTACAGGTTGTTTCAAGACTCTTTGCCCTCAGTGTTGGAGACTGGTCACCAATCTGGGGCTACAGATAAAGAGCTGATCCACAACCTTTTACAAAAAAATGCATAGAAATAGGCAGGGCCTACTGAAAAACTGTTTTGAATGCAGTTTATAGTGAATTAACCTTAAGTACAAAATGATGTTTTTTAGGGTAGGCATTCCCTCATTCCTCTTCTATTGCTAGAATTTCCCTGGTGATTACTGGATGTCTATTTTTAAAAATATTATCAATAGAGTTATACAATAACAATAAAGACAAAAGTGAAAAAAGAACAAGAACATTTGTGAAATCTACATTTTGTACTTTAATGTGTGGGAGAATCAATATTTTTATGACATCAAGTCTTCTTATTCAGTTTTTCATTCTTTAAGACTCCATTTTATGTTCCTTTGCAAATGTTTGTAATTTTCTAAAGATAGTTTCTATAATATCTTAGTAAGTTTACCCCTAAATTTTTTAGGTAAAAAATACAATGGAGACAATATTATTTTTATTAACAACATGTATGGGAGTCACATAGACTCCCATAGAAAGGAGATTTATTCACATAGAAAGGAGATTTCTATTTGTGTCAGGTTAAGTGATTTGATAAACACATGAAAACTGGAACATGAGGACACAACTTTTGGTAAATATATGGGAGTATGAACAGACAGATATGCTCGGAAATGAGATAAAAAAGTATTTGCTTTAGAAAAGAGGGAGAAGGAAGAGTGACATATCAATGCGAATGGAGCCTTGGTTGAGAAGAAGATGGAAAATTGACTATATCTAGAGAAAAGTAATATTTAATGAGGACTTACTACATTGCTTGTTCATATATTCTGAGAAGAAGATGTTCAAATTATATGAGATATATACAAGATTTATCAGAAGAACCACATGTAAGGGGAAAAAGTGGAGAGTCCTGGAGAAATGGGTAGTGTTTTCAGACCATAATAATGATCTGGAACTTGTAAGGGAAAAAGGGAACACAGGTAGAATTGTAAGACAGTGATAATTTACTGCTTCTGAAAAAGTTTCCATCAGGTTGCTAGCAACATTATGAAAAGTATTTAATCATTGCTATTTCTCTGTGGCATAAGATGACTTTTATTCTAGATTTTGAAATATTTGACTTACTTAGTTTTCTTGCATTAAAAGAATTACATGATAGTAAAGAGACTGCACTGTGGAGTTCAGCAGACTGGAATTCAGTTCCTATATTTAACATTGGGCCAATTATTTTATATTTTTAAACTTCTCTCATCTATAAACTGAGAACAATTGTAGGATCCACCTCATGAATTTTTCTAAATATTAAATGAGATAATACATAGTACCAGTCTCTGTAATACTAGTGTCTCTTCTTTTTCTTGAAAAGACTATTATCATTATAGGAAATTTAACCATACACCCTCATCTAATTACTTTCCAAGGAATCCATCTTCAAATACCATCATATTGAGACTAGAACTTCAACATATGAATTTTAGGGGGGCATATTCAGCCCATAACACATCTAGTCATTGTTATATGAGTTTTTTATATAGCTATCTGCACCCATACACACACACGTACAAACACACTCACCACTTACCAACCTGTAATTAAAAAAACATCTCCAAAGGTGAATTTAACTTAAATATTTATAAACTGCTAAAATTTTCAACATTTATGAGTTGAATAAATATCTCACGAATGTCACAAGCATTTGTCATATTTTGTGATAAATATATTTAATAATCAATATTAAAATGAGAATTTTCCTGAATTTTATTTTTAATCAATACTTATAAGCTACCACAATAACTATGAGCACAGAATTTTCTGATGTTATAAAGAGAACACACAATAGATTCTCAACAAACTCTAGCTGAAAAAGATTCATTTTTGTCACTTAACATTATGTTGTGAGAACATGTGGACTACAAATATATGTAGTTAATGTTAGCATAAATTAAATGAAAAAATATAGCTCTATGTTGGAACTAAACAAAATATGCCAACTGAGTTATTTGTAATTACATATATTTTGTTCTTCAGCATTCAGGTAGTGGTGTTGCATATATAAAATGAATGACAGAACTGAATAAGCATGTCCATGAAATGTTAAAG
Source organism: Glaucomys volans (assembly GCA_020662805.1). NCBI lineage: Eukaryota > Metazoa > Chordata > Mammalia > Rodentia > Sciuridae > Glaucomys > Glaucomys volans. Next base: position 38,254 of record JAJEJO010046975.1, read on the forward strand.
AGAACATGACCTCTACACATTTGACCATGTTCATAAGTACTAAAAATGGTGTGAAAAACTGCAAAAGTTCAGGGGTAAGGAAAATTCCTCACATTGTGATGAGTTTATTGGACTATAACTCAAAAAACAATGTGCAAAAGAAGCAAAAATCTGGACTAGAGATTAGGAAACCTAGCCCTGGCTCTGCTCCTACACAGCAATAAAACTTAGTTCAAATGCCTTCATCTATAATATGAAGGAACTGATCAGGGAGATCTATAAATGTATTTCTAGCAACTGTATGTTAGTGCTCTCAAATTATAATGGTTAGCATTTTCTTAACTCAGCTGGTTAGGTCACATAGTAAAAGAAGATAAACTAATGGTTTTGATCATTCTTTAGGCTCATTATTCTACTTCCAAATCATTTTGTCCATTTGCCAGATACCCACTACACAACTAGTATGAACTGCGCATTCTTTCATGTGTTATTTACCAGTAATTTTTAAATGGTTGCAGCAGGGGCAGAGTGAATTCCATATTTCCAAGAGGCTTCTATTACCATGAGAAAAAAACAGATGATACAAAATTAAAATAAGTAAAATAAGTAACATTAGATAGAAGTAAGCATTAAGAAGAAACAAAGGAGAAAAGAAGAAAAGAGGGAAAGGGGTTTCTAGGAGGTTGAGAGATTGAAATTATAGATAGCATCTCCTATGTTTTAAATATGGAGCAAGCATGTTTTCAATAGGTTCATATGTTGAAAACTTAGTCTCCAGATGGAACTCTTCAGGTGGTGGTTCTTAAAGAGTTGGGTCTAGTGAAAGCCGGTTAGTTCATGGGGGGCCTGACAGAATTAATGCTGTTCTTTCAGAGGGAGTTAGTTTTCAAAAGAACAGGCTGTTACAAAGCAAGATCATCCCATGCACCTTGCCTTTTCTGCATTTGGCTTGTTCCCTTTCCACTTCTATGCCATGTTGTAGTAACAGCAGGAAGACCCACTTGATGCTGGTACTATGTCCTTAGACCTCTAAACTGTGAGTTAAATAAATGTTTATTTTCCTTTATGAAATACCCAGTCTTAAGCATTTTCTTATAGAAACCAAAATCGACTAAGACAGTGTCCAAGGAAGAGCAACTACTAAGATGTTTTCTGTGAGTACGGAATTGTAGAAAAAGAGGGACAAGCCATGAAACATCTTTAATAATAACATTTTAGGCAAAAGAAAGTACAAAGGTCTTGAGATGAAGATGTGCATGATGGGTTTGAGGAATTTCAAGAAAGTCAGTATGTGCAAACCAAAGGGAATAGGGAAGAGAGGGAGTAATTTGAGACCATGTCAAAATGATAATTTTTCATTGTGGGAGGGGATTCTATAGAAATTTCTAAGCTATTATAATTAATTGAATATGATGAGAAGGAAACAAGAGAATTTTGGGATATGTTTTCCAAATCAAGTCAAAATAATTCACTGGCTAATTGGATGAGGCAAATGATTAACGAAAAAAGAGAATGTAAGGATGATCAAGAATTTTACCTTCAGCAAATGGTAAATAGATTCTAATGTCATAGATTAATTTCAGAGGACTTGGAAAGAAACGGATTTTATTGTTGGAGAAGTTAGGAATCAAAATTTGTGTTTAGCCATATTTAAGTGCAGATGACACACAGCCAAGCAAACAGCTAGTTGTATTTAGAAATAGGCAAAAAATCCATTAGCATGTAGATGACATTTACAACCATGGAATGGGACTGGAGAAGAGCACATAAAGAGAAAGTTAATAAAAAGGGAAGATTATGGGGTCTATAGCATGTAGAAGTTGAACAAAGATTGAGATAGCAAGAAAGACTAAGAAACAGCCAGTCAAATAGGAGGAAAGATAGAAGAGCATTGGTTTACAAAAGCCTTGTGGAAAAGTTTTCAATGAAATTAATGATGGGCTGTGTCAAATGTTATGGAGAGGTCAACTACAATGAAAAGCAATGATCAACTCTTCCATTTGGCACTGTGGAGATCATGGACGTTTTATTCTGTTTTGCATTGCTATAAACAAAATATCTGATAAAATCATCTTAGAGGAGAGAAAGTTTCCTTTGTGTCATGCTTTCAGAGATTTACTCCATATTTGGCTGTTTCCACTGCTTTGGGCACAAGGTGAGATAGAACATCACTGCAGAAGGGAGTGCTTCTGGGAAGCTGAGACATGAAGGAGCAAAGGAAGGCGAAATCTTCCAGGGCACAAGTCCAGTGATCCACCTCCTTCAATCACATTCCACCTGCCTACAGTTTACATTAAGTCAGTCCATTCAAACCAGTAGGGACTGACTAGGTTACACCTCTCAAAATCCAATCTTTTCACTTCTGAAAATTCTAGTATTAAGACAGGAGCTTTTGTGGGGGCATCTGATATCCAAAGTCTAACAATGTTTGACTTCTAAAGCATGGTTTCATTGGAGTTTTTGAGGTGAAAGTTTAATTGGGTAAGTTTTATAACAAATGGGAAGAGAGGAATCAAGGGAAAATATTTAGACATTTCAAGGAGGTTTACTGAAAAACAGAGTGGAGAAAAAGGGAATAATATGAAGGATGGTGTCAGCATTTTTAGATGACATATATTAGGGCAAATTTATATATTCATTAGAATGATTCAGTAGAGGAGGAATCAAGATGACAGAGAAGAGGTAGGTGGCAGATTTCATATAATCCATAGTTTGAAGTCAAAGCAGTCAGAGAAGAACTCACCTATGAGGTGCCTTACAGAGGAAATGCACTGAAATATAGTATTAGACTGTCAGAGAACTGGTGAGACATGAAAATTCTGGTTACTAGAATGGAAATCAGGAAATATTTTCCCCAAATATGCATCTGCAGCATCAGGGTAGGTCTGGAGGGAAGAGGAACAAAGGGACAAAGAAAAAGAGGAGGCAAAGTTGACAGCTTACTTTTGGAACAGTGATAGAAGAGATTCAGACTGAATTACCCTGGGACATGAGTTGGAAAGAGACCTAATGTGTGTGAAATAATTCCAGTTAATCAATTTTGTAGGTGGTAAATTATGGTAGGCAGCCATTTTGTAAGACCATGCCAAAGCTTGCATCTCTGGAAATGTTAAATCCCTCTACCTTCCTCATACCTGGAAATACCAGAAAATATTGTCATAGGGAACTCCTTTGAAATAGGCCACATGAATAATTTGCATAGTTTGATAACTGTGAGTCAAAAACTATCAAATGCCCCCTTACCACCTGTCATTAGCAACAGGACTAGAACATAGAACACACTGCCCGGGAATGTCCCTCCTATAGATCACATTTCTGGTGCACATTTTAACTCTGTCATGGATCATGCATTAAAAACTACATGGGAAAGCACACACACACCAAAGATCCACCTGTTTTCGTCTCCTCAAGCAGGGGGATAGCAAGTGCCCAGATTCATCGTGAAACATTCAAAGTCATTTCAACTTTCCATGAGAAACGCAGGGTGGGGTTTGATAGTTCCTGGCATATGCAGCATTTTGCCTATTTGGTTTCAGGCAACCAGTGGCCATTTTCTGTGACCCTCCAGACAGGACATGAGCATGCCAAGCAACAATAGGAGCCACCTAATTTCACACCAGACGTGCACAGTATGAAGTTTGTGTGGATAGGTACTAGGATCTGAATTCTGTTCAGTTTTAAAGGATAAAATTGAACTAGATAGAGAAAGAATTAAATATACAGACCGCCAACAATGTGGAGACTGTAGGAGCAATTGCTACTTGCACACCAAGAGACACTCTGAAGATATGTAGCTGAGGATGGACATTTATACAACTCCCAATACCTGACAGAATCCAAGACAGGAATGCCCAGTAAGAAATCTCTCCAAATCAAGTACATCAACAAGGAATAATTTTAGACTTGTTAATGTTAGATTTTTATTTTACTAGTATTGTTTCCTGTGTAGGTTTGATAGAGTTTCCCTTCATTATTTGATATTGCATATTTTAATTGAATTTTATGTATTTTATTAATGTTTTAATGTGTAAATTAGATTTATTTCTTCTTTTTCTTCTGTCTCATTTTTATACAATCTTCATTTCTCTCCCTTTATCTGCTTGCATTTTCTGCCTCTGTCTACCCCAATTTATTTTTTAATAATTTTCAGCATGTTTTCTTTTCTTTTCTCCCCTGCACTACATAGTTCAATAGTAATTATCCTTTCTTTAATACCTAATTTTTCAGCAAATTCTAGAACATTACTCTTCTACATTTGGACTAGTGCAGTTGTGGAGAACACTATCAATAAGTTTTTATGGTGTATTAATATATTGGTTGCTGTCAAGTAGTCAGTTACTGATGATTATTATTTCCTTTCAAAGTAGCACTAGCAATTGATCATAAGACTGTCATCACATTAAATGGGTGATTTGACACTGAGATATTACTCCATCTGAGGGAATATAGTAAAGAGAAAGCAGCTCACTCAACAGGTCCTCAAATAACAGTAATTTGGAAAGATATCCAACCAAGCATGCATGTAAATCTCAATACAGAAATCCAGGAAATATGAGAAAAAAAGGCAATAAGGCACTTCCAATAGTTCATAACACTCCAATAATTGAACCCATATATAACAAAGTAGAGGAAACACCAGAAAAAATAATTTAAAAAGTTGATGTTAAAATGAATGAATTTTTTAATGCATGGAGCTAAAGGAGAAAACAAAGGAAATGAAAAAGCATTTCAATAAATAGAGGTCCTGAAAAGGAACCAAATAGTAATTTTTTAAATAAAAATCTCAATTAAACAAAAAACTCAATGGAGAATTTTACCAGTAGACCAGACTAACCAGAATAAAGAATATCAGGGCTTGAAATAAGTTGAGGAATAAGAGCACTCAGGCAAGAACAGAAGAAAATAAGAAACTATGAACATAATATACAAAGGCCTGGGACTACATTAAAATGGCAAAGTTAAAACTTAAAGGTTTTTAGAAAGGAGAGGACAGGCATGCTGATGGCATAACGTACTACTTCATTGAAGTAATAGAAGAGAACTTCCCTAATCTTGGGAATGAGGAGGGTATGAAAATACTGGGTGCATTTAGATTGGACATGGTGATACATGCCTATAATCCCAGTGACTCAGGAGACTGAGGCAGGAGGATTGTAAGTTCAAATTCACCCTCAGCAATTTAGTGATACCCTGAGCAACTTTAGTGAGACCCTCTCTCAAGGTAAAAAAAAATAAAAATAAAAATAAAAAGGACTGGGGATGTGCCTCAATGGTTAAGCACCCCTGGGTTCAGTCACCAGGGGGAGAAATGATTACAGAGAAATTGAAATCCAAATAGGCAGGACCAGAAAAGAACCTCTCCATGACATATTACAGTTAAAATGCCAAAAATTCAGAACAAAGAATTTTAAAAGCTACAAGTGAGAATCAAAAATTCACTCACAAAATAAAATCATCAGAATAACAGCATATTTCTGCACAGAAACTCTAAAAGTCAGGAAGATGTGGAACAATGTATTTAAAGTCCTGATAGAAGTAACTGCCAAATCTATCATTCATAATCAAAGGAGGAAAACAGTCTTTCCAATATAAACATAAACTAAAGGAATTCATTTCCACAAAACCAGAAGATATTTAAATGAATCCTACACACAAGAAAAGATAAAATAATAAGGAGAACAGAGAAAAAATAAATTACTTTAGACAAATAAAACAGAAAATGAGAAATAAATGACTCAAATACTAGAAATGAAACAAAATGACAAAAAGAATTACATACCTCTGCCAGGTGTGGTGGTGCATGCCTGTAATCCTAGTGGCTCAGGAGGCTGAGGCAGGAGGATCGTGAATTCAAAGCCAGCCTCAACAACTTAGCAAGGCCCTAAGCAACTCAGTGAGACCCTATCTCTAAATAATATACAAAATAGGGCTGGGGATGTGGCTCAGTGACTGACTGTCCCTGAGTTCAATCTCTCATACCCACCCCTCCCACAAAAAAGAAAAACACACCTCTATAATAACACAGAATGTAAAAGTTCTCAACTGTCCATTTAAAAGACATAGTGTGGTAGAATGAATTAAAAAACAAGATCCAACTCAATACTGTCTCCAAGAAACATACCTCAAAGGCAAAGCCAGTCACAGAGCAAAAGTGAAAGGATGGAAAGTGATATATCATGTAAATTGAATACAAAACAAGCAGGAGTAGCTGCTTGCATATCAGAAAAAAAACAACTTCAATTCCAGATTAGTCAGAAGAGACAAAGAAGGTCATTACATATTGACAAAGGGAACAATACAATAAGAAGATATAATTATTGTACACATTTTTGCCCCAAATATTGGAGCACCCAGTTTCATAAAACTGATCATGTCCTCCCCTTCTTGATCATGTCCGGAGCTGCTTTCCTACAAACTCTTTGGCTAAGATATTCAGCCTCACCTTGAATGCTGAGAAATGGAGCCAGCTCTTTGGAATAATACCTCTAAAATCATAATCCCCCAAATAAACTTTTTGTTTTTAAAATTGTACTTGTCAAGTCTTTTGGTCACAGAGTGAAAAATCTGACTAAAGTAGACATCTACAGAATATTCTATGCACCAAAACCTGAATACACTTTCTAAAAGTTGCTTTCAGAACTTTCTCCAAAATTTATCCTATATTAGGCCATAAGGCAAGTCTCACCATTTATAATACATTGAAACAATTTATTGCATTTTTCCAGTTGATAATGGAGTGTTCCTACAAAATAACAGCAAGAAAAACTACAGAAACTATACACCTACAGGGAGATGGAATAAAACACTTTTGAATGATGCACAAGTCATTGAAAAGATCAAGAGGGAAATTTTAAAAACATTTAGAATTTAAAAAATGGAAACACAACATACCAGAATATGTGGGATACAGTGAAGGTTGTTCTAAGAATTTCTAAGAGAATGTTTATACCTTGAGTGCACACACACACACACACACACACATACACACAACAATGCATGACAAAGTCTTAGAGTGAAAAGAACAAATCAATATCAAAACTAGTAGAGAGAAGGAAATAATAATGATAAGAGCAGAAATTAATGAAACAGACCCTAAAACAACAATACAAAGAATCAATGAAGCAAAGAGTTTGTTCCTTGAAAAGAAGCATGATGGAAAACACCTTACCTACACTAACCAAAAGTAATAGAATTAAATACAAAAATAGGAATAATATAATGGACATAACTAAAATCCAGAGAATCACTAATAAATTGTAAAATCAAGAATAAATAAATACATTTCTAGGCACATATTACTTATCAAACTGAATCAAGACACCATAGAAAACCTAGATAGACCAATAGCAATCAAGTATCAAAACAGTACTAAAAAGTCTCCCAACAAAGAAAAGCCTACGGCCAGATGGATTCACAAGTGAATTTTTTTACTTGTTCTTTTTAGCTATACATGACAGGAGAAACCTTTCTGATATATTAATACAAGGATGGAATATATTTTATTCTCATTAGGGCCCCAATCTTGCTGATGAACATGATGGTGGGATTCACTGTGGTATATGCACGTAGGAAAGTTATATCAGATTCATCCCACTGTCTTTCCCATTTCCAACCCTCTGCCCTTCCCTTCATTCCCCTTGTCTAATTCACCAGACTTCTATTCTTCCCCTCTCCCCTTGTTGTGGGTTAGCATCCACATATCAGAGGGAACATTCAGCCTTTGGTTTTTTGGGACTTGCTTATTTCAGTTAGCATGATAGTCTCCAGGTCCATCCATTTACTTGCAAATGCCATAATTTCACTCTTTTTTATAACTTAGTAATATTCCATTCTGTATGTATACCACAATTTCTTTATTCATCTGTTGGTGAGCATCTAGGTTGATTTCATAGCTTAACTATTGTGAGCGTCTAGGTTGATTTCATAGCTTAACTATTAGGTTGCTATAAACATTGATGTGGCTATGTCTCTGTAGTGTGCTGATTTTAAACCCTTGGAGTATGTACTAAGCAGTGGGACAAATGGATCACATGGTGGTTCCATTCCAAGTTTTTTGAGGAATTTCCATCCTGCTTCCCAGAGTGGTTGCACCAATTAGCAGCTCCTCCAGCAATGTATGAATGTACCCTATTCCTTACATCCTTGCCAACATTTATTGTTACTTGTATTCTTGATAATTGCCATTCTGACTGGAGTGATGTTAAATCACAGTGTAGGATTAATTTGCATTTTTCTAATTACTAAAGATATTGAACATTTTTTCATATATTTGTTGACCATTCTTATTTCTTCTTCTGAAAAGTGTCTGTTTACCAGACTTCCCATTTATTGACTGGGTTATTTGGTTTATTTATTAAGCTTTTTGAGTTATTTATTTATCTGGAGATTAATACCTTCTCTGATGTGCAAGTGGCAAAGATTTTTCTCCCATTCTGTAGGCTCTCTCTTCACACTTCTTTTTTATTTATTTTTTAATTTTTACAGACTTCATTTTGATTCATTGTACACAAATGGGATACAACTTTTCATTTCTATGGTTGTGTATGGTGTACATTCATATCATTCTTGTTAATCACACATGTACATAGGGTGATGATGTCTGTCTCAGTCCACGATTTTTCATACCCCATCTGCCTCCCCCTCTCATTTCCCTCTTTGTAATCTGAAGTTCGTCCATTCTTCTCTCATCCCCCAACCCCAACCCAATTATATATCATCATCCACTTATCAGGGAAAACATTCAGACTTTGGGTTTTTGGGCTTGGCTGCTTTCACTTAGCATGATATTCTCGAATTCTGTTTCCTTTGCTGTATGTAAGCTTTTTAATTTGATGCCATCCTATTTTATGATTTTTTATTTTACTTCTTGCACTTTAGTTGTCTGGTTAAGGAAATCAGTTCCTAAGCTGACATGATGAAGATTTGGGCCTACATTTTCTTCTAGTAAGTGCAAGGTTTCTGGTCTAGTACTTAGGTACTCGATCCATTTTGAGTTGAGGTTTTTGCATGGTGAGAGGGGTTAAATTTTATTTTACTACATGCAGATTTCCAGTTTTCTCAACATCATTTGTTAAAGGGGCTATCTTTTCTCCAATGTGTGTTTTTGGTGATTTTGTCTAGTATGAGATATCTGTATTTGGGTGGATTCATCTCTGTGTCTTCTGTTTTATTTTATTGGTCTTTATGATTCTTTTGGTGCCAATACCATGCATTATTGTTAATATAGCTCTGTAGTATGATTTAAAATCTGGTATTGTTAGGATTCCTGCTTTGCTTTTCTCACTAAGAATTCTTTTGGCTATTCTGGGCCTCTTATTGTTCTGAATAAATTTCATGATTGCTTTTTCTATTTTTATGAAGAATGACATTGGAATTTTAAATGAAATTACATTAAATCTATATAGTGCTTTTGGTAGTGTGGCTACTTTGACAATATTAATCCTGTCTATCCAAGAACATGGGAGATCTTTCCATCTTCTAAGATTTTCAATAATGCCTTTCTTTAGTGTTCTATAGTTTTCATTGTGGAGGTCTTTCACTTCTTTTATTAGTTTGATTCCCAAGTATTTTTTGAGTCTTCTATGAATGGGATAGTTTTTCTAATTTCCCTTTCACCTGATTTATCAATTCATGAGTGAATTCTACCAGATATTTAAGAACTAATTATAGTAATCCTCAAAGTATTCCGTGAAATAGGAATGGAAGACTTCCAATCTCATTGTGGAAAACTTGTATCATTGTGCTATCTAAACTAGATAAGGACACTTCATGGAAAGTAAACTAATATTGACTCTTAGTTTACATAAGTGCTAAAATTCTTAATAAAATATTAGCAACCAAAATTCATCAACCCTAAAAAGATCATACACCATATCAATTAATTTTATTACAAGAAAGAAAGGTTTTGTCCATATTTCTAAATCAATATTTATCATATACCACATAAGAGAACCAAGGAAAAATACCATATGATTGTCTCAATAGATGCAGAACACGCATTAAAAAATTCAATGTTTTTTCATGATAAAACCGTCAAGAAACTGGGGATAAAAGAAATTTGTTTCAACATCATAAATACTATATATAACCATCCCGAAGCAATATCATATTCAATGGGGGAAAATCTGAAAGCATTTCCTATAAATCAGGAACAATACAAGGATTTCCATTCTCACCAGTCCTATTCAATATAGTACTTGAAATTTTAGTCAGAGCAATTAGGCAAGAGAAAAGAATGAAAGGGATAAAAATAGGAAAGGAAGAAATCAAATTATCCTTGTGTACAGATGATTTGAATCCACACTTAGAAGACCCTAAAGATTCACCATAAGACTTCTAGAGCTGTTAAACAAATTCAGGGAAGTAGCAGGATACAAAATTAACACAAAAAAATCAATAGCTTTTCTATAAACCAATAATAAATCCACTAAGAAATCAAGAAAATGTTCATATACAGGATAACTTTGAAAATAATAAAATACAAATGAATAACTTTAATCAAAGATGTGAAAGACCTCTACAAGGGAAATTACAGAATGCTGAAAAAAGACTCTAGAAGATCAAAAGAACTGCCATGTTTTCTACCAGGCAGAATTAATATTGTTATCATGGCCATATTATCGAAAGACATCTTTGGGAAGTGATATTCATAAAATTATATTGTTATATTGTATTTATGTATGAATATGTAACAAGAAATCTCATCAATATGTACAAATATAATGCACCAAAATGTGGTGAAAAAGTTATTTATAGATTCAATGCAATCTCCATCAAAATAGCAGTGATATTCTTCATAGAACTAGAAAAATGCAATAATAAAATTCATATAAAAAAAACAAAGAAAAAGAAAAGCCAAAACAACCTTGGGTAAAAATAACAAAGCTGGAGAAATCACAGTATCTTAATTCAAATCATACTACAGAGCCATAGTGAAAGAAAAAGCACTGTTACTATCTTAAAAACAGACATGAAGACCAATGGAATAGAAGAGAAGACACAGCAACTCAACTTAGGTACATTCATTTGATCCTTGTCAAAGATTCCAAAAGCATGCACTGGAGAAAAGACAGTGTTTTTAACAAATAATATTGAAAAAAATGAATTTCCATATGTAGAAGAATGAAACTACATCCTTATCCCTTATACGATGATATAAAAGCCAACTCAAAATGGATTAAATATCTAGGTATAAGACTAGTAACTTTGTAACTGTTACAAACAAATAAAATCATATGAGTGACACTGTAATACACAGGCACGGACAACATCTTTCTGAATAAGGACTCCAATAGACACAGAAATAATAGCAAGAATCAACAAATGGCATTGCATCAAATAAAGAGTTCTGCATAGCAAAAGGAACAATTAACAGATTGAAGAGATAGCTTACAGAATGGTAGAAAATCCTTGTCAGATACTTTTCTGACAGAACATGAATATTCAGAATATATAAAGCACTTTTTTAAAAAAATTCAACACACATGTACAAAACAAGTCATTCAATGAGTAGACCAATGAACTGAATAGACATTTCTCAAAAGATGTACAAATGGCCAACAATGACATTTAAAAAATATTCAACATCCTTAACCATCAGGAATATGTGAATCAAACCAATACTGATTTTCCATCTCACTGCAGTCAGAATGTCAATCATCAAGAAGACAACGAATGTTGGCAAGGATGTGGGAAAGGGGAAATACACTTTTGTGGAGAAGTTAAATTGGTACTGCCACTGTGGAAATCAGCATGGAATTCCAAAAACAAATAAAAAATTAAATAAAGAACTACCATATGATACCTAAACCCTCCTTTGTATTTATCCAAAATAAATATTAAAGTTAGTGTAATATAGTGAAACATGCCTAACAATGTTTATAGCAGTGCAATCCACAATAGTAGAGTTATGGAACCAGCCCAGTTGTCCATCAATAGACAAATAAATAAAGAAAATGTGGTATATATACACAATGAACTTTTACTCAGTAATAAAGAAGATCAGAATTATGGCATTTGCAGGAAAATGAATGGAACTGGAGAGCATCATTTGGAGTGAAGCTAGACACACTCAAAAAAATATCCTTTGTTTTTTCTCTTATGTGGAAGCTAGAGGGGGAAAACAAGACATCACTAAAGTAGTCGGAGCCCAAAGGACAGAAAAAGGGAAAGAGAGAGAGGGAGGAGGGGACATTAAGGAGAGGGATTTTGGAGTAAAATTGATCAAACTGTCAAACTGTGTTTTTATGTATGAGTGAATATGATACAATGAAACACAATTCTTCAAACTTAATATGTGACAATACAAATTTAAAAACACAATTCAATAGAGAAGGGAAATTCATGATGCATAAAATAAAGAAATTTATCCAAGAGTGAAATCCTTAAACAAAAAAGGGGGATAAAATTCAATGCAAGAATTAGCCTTTGATAGAGGAAAGTGCAATGCATTTTAGTAGATGGATGCAAATGCATTCATCGAAGGACCATGTCTATCCTCCATTTTGATTATTTATACTGGCTCAACGATATCAAAATCATGACTATCAATCAGTTAAGAATTTTAATAGGGATGAATGTGAAGAAGGTTTGAAGAAAGTGGAGAATAGAAAATAAATTGACTAGGAACATGTTATCACACTGTGCTGAGGACCCACATGAGGCTGGGAGTTATACATTAAATGCAAGACCAAGTAGTATAGTGTTGTGTAATAACATAAAAAGAGACTCATATATCAATGGAATATAATGGGGAGTACACAAATAAACCAATGCTTACATGGTGAACTAATATAGAATAAGAGTACCAGAAATACAGTCTTCTTGATAAGTTGTGCTGGGATAACTTGATATCCACCTACAAAATAATGAAATTGATCTCTTCTCTTTTATTATTTATTTATTTTTTATGTTTTTTTTTCAAGCAAGTGTTATTTATTCCTGGGATGCAAGGATAGTTCAACATACACAAATCAATTCATGTGATATAGCATACAAACACAATGACAGATAAAAGTTGTATGATAATCACAGACACTATATAAAAAGCATAAAACAAAACTAAAATGCTTTCATGATTTAAAAAACTCAAAAACTAAATACAGAACCTCAACATGATAAATGCCATATAGAAAAAGTCTACATCTAGCTTCATACTTGATGGTACAAAATTGAAAGTTGTTCTTTTAAGTTCAGGAACAAGGCAAGGATGCCTACTATAACCAACTCTATTTCATAGTACTGGACAATGTTGATTATGAAAGGTAGAGTGTGGAACCCCTAAATTCTGATTTAACACCCACATCTTGTTTCAAGGTCCATTTACCCAACTACTTGATTTCAATTTCCATATCTGAAAAATGAGATTAATATTACCAATCTTTATTGCTACTATGCTACATGGCTCAAATGGATCCAGGAAGATCTATGAAAATATTTTGTAAACTGGAAATACATAAAAAATGTAAGAACTAAATTGCTATTTCAAAATAGCAGTTTCTGGCTTGAAATTGGTCCTGGAAATGTGATAAACTCCTCAGATTATCACTAGAAGTAACCCTGAGTTCTATTTCACCATATACAAAAAAAGCATGACTGCTTTAAAAATCAACAACAAACCCTGGTTAAAGTTGAAAACATCAAAACAGGCTTGCTTTGCATTTACAATTCTCCCAAATCAAGATAAGGTGAAGTTGTAGAACTCACTTTAGGGCAGGTTTGACAGCAAATACAAGCTTCCTCTTCTTCAGGGATGAGTGTAGCTTTTTTTTTTTTTAATTTATTTATTTTGATCCATTGAACACAAATGGAGTACAGCTATTGTTTCTCTGGTTTTACGCAAAGTAGAGTCACACCATCTGTGCGTTCCTACACGTACACAGGGCAATGATGTCTGTCACACATTCTGTTATTATTCTTACCCCCACCCCGCTCCCACCCCTCCCTTCCCTCTATGCTATCTATCCTTCCTCCATTCTTGCCACCCTTCCCCCCCACCATTATGCATCATCATTCATTTATCAGTGAGACCATCCGGCCTTTGGATTTTTGGGATTGGCTGATCTCAGCATAACAGTCTCCAACATCATCAATTTACCTACAAATGCCATAATTTTATTCTTCTTTATGCCTGAGTAATATTCCATTGTGTATATATACCACAGTTTCTTTATCCATTCATCTACTGAAGGGCATCTAGGTTCGTTCCACAATCTAGCTATTGTGAATTGAGCAGCTATGAACATTGATGTGGCTGCATCACTGTAGCAATCTGATTTTAAGTCCTTTGGGTATAGGCCAAGGAGTGGGATAGCAGGGTCAAATAGTGGATCCATTCCAAGTTTTCTAAGGAATCTCCACACTGCTTTCCAGAGTGGCTGCACCAACTTGCACTCCCACCAGCAATGTATGAGTGTACCCTTTTCCCCACATCCTCGCCAACACCTGTTGTTGCCTGTGTTCTTAATAATAGACATTCTAATTGGGGTAAGATGAAATCTTAAGGTGGTTTTGATTTGCATTTCTCTTATAACGAGCGATGTTGAACATTTTTTCATAAACCTGTTGATTGCTTGTAGATCTTCCTCTGTAAAGTGTCTGTTCATTTCCTTGGCCCATTTATTGACTGGGTTATTAGTGTTCTTGGTGTAAAGATTTTTGAGTACTTCGTAGATTTTGGAAACTAGTGCTCTATCTGAAGTGTGTGTGGCAAAGATTTTCTCCCACTCTGAAGGCTCTCTCTTCACATTGCTGATTGTTTCCTTTGCTGAGAAAAAGCTTTTTAGTTTGAATCTATCCCAATCATTGATTCGTGCTTTTATTTCTTGCGCTTTGGGAGTCATATTAGGCAAATCTGGTCCTGGGCCAACATGATGAAGATTTGGACCTATTTTCTCTTCTATTAGGTGCAGAGTCTCTGGTCTGATTTCTAGGTCCTTGATCCACTTTGAGTTGAGTTTTGTACAGGGTGAGAGATATGGGTTTAGTTTCATTTTGCTGCATATGGATTTCCAGTTTTCCCAGCACCATTTGTTGAAGAGGCTGTCTTTTCTCCATTGCATGTTTTTGCCTCCTTTGTCAAGTATGAGATACCTGTATTTATGCGGGTTTATCTCTGTGTCCTCTATTCTGTACCATTGATCTACCTGTCTATTTTGG
>JAJEJO010046978.1:0-46297 GCA_020662805.1 Glaucomys volans
TGGGCAAAAGTAGGAGGTGTAATCTAGCAAGAGCTATTGTTCCTAATAAACTAATTATTAACCACATAGTGTAAGCTTATATGTTGTTCATAGAAATGACTTCAGTGCACGATGTTACCAGTAAAAGATTATATAGAAGAATACTTAAAAATATTATGAAGAGTTGATAATATTTAATCTGCTAACATGTTTTGCCTGTTGTCTTGTAGTTTGCGTCAGTTTCCTTTTGTGCGGCCTCAAGATATTGTACTCATGCTAGAAGCTAACATATAAAAATGGTGTGTGGAAAAAATAAAGTCAGAACACAACTTAGCCTCAGATCACTGAGTCTGTGTTGCCTTGTTCTCCACCTCGCCGACGCCATCCCAATCACCAGAGAGCACCACGACCCTTTGTGCTAGGGCTGGACCCCGGCATCTTTGAACATCATTTTAGTTTCTAACTTTCCTTTTGTGTAACAAAGTGACCAAATGTTTTCATGTTTCACGATATTAACCTTTAAACAATCAGGCTCTCACTAACTTTTAAATACATTTGCATTTAAATTTTGATCTCAGCATAAAAAGTAACAAATTTACATATATCCTATTGATAACAGGTCCTGTTATACAGGACATTAAATGATAAATAAGTCCACAATAAAATTTGCTATGTCTATAAGTTTAAAATTACCAATACAGACAAGTTTAGTTTGGAGAACAGCAGCTTAATAAATTTTCTGCTCTAAAGACTTGTGTACCTGGAAGATTCAAACACATTAATATACAAAGAAGAGTAATAGCACAATTATCTTGATGTTACCCAAATTTAGTTTTTTTTTCTTTAAGAAAGAATTTAGACTCTGTAAATTAATGTTTAAAGAAACCCTTGTCAATTTAGTATATAGATTACACACTTTGGTTTGTATCAGTCCATTAATATTTGACCTTAAGGGAAAACCTTAAACAGTTTTTAATTGGCCATCTCATATACATATAACCAACTTAGTCATACACAAACTTGGTAAAAATTTGTCCTTCACTTACACACAGACTTTTTAGCACTTACTAGACTCTCATGTATTTCACCACAGAAAGACTTTCTTACCCAGAAACATTCTTTTTCCTTCTACTGAATATGTTTCCACACCTAGAACCTTCTATTTTCTCTTTCCTATCGGTTGACTCCTTTTGTTTGTATTTTGAAACAACTCTTAGGAAATTTCTGAATTTAGATGAATTATTCCATTTTAATAAGATGAAATATTTTATTATTTATAGTTTTCTAATTGAATCACAGTTGAAACCTTTGGATTCCTTTGTATGTAGAATGGTACTTGTTATGATTTCATTTAGTAACCTTGTTTGTAGTGATGGACACAAAGCAAACTTAAACCTCTATTAAGAAGAGAACACCAATGATATTTTAATTATGTTACCCAATGGAATTCAAACATTAAGAGTACTCGATGTTATTCAACAGCATTCTAACTTAGCAAATTAACCAGATGTCTCTAACAAGCACCTTTGATTAATCCTATATACATCACATCTAATTTACTTATTTTACTGTAAAAAAAAAACAAGATATCAGACATGTATATTGAACAGTATCTGCCATCTCTTTTCTGTTGAAGAAAAATCCTAGAAATAATTGATTAATATTAATTAACATTTTTAGACAACATTTTTAATTGTTTGACCACTTAAAACATGTTACCTTTATTGGTTTACCCAATTTAAATTGAACCTTTTTATTCACGTGAAATAAAGTTGGATCCACTCTTAATTTTAATACCTTTGAGATCTCTTTATAAAATCAATTTAATATGCACATAAATTTGACACACAGAAGACAAAACACCAACACACATACACAAAAAACATTTACAGGCACAAGAGAACAAAGACAAGACAACAGTTCACAATCGCTGCACGTTTTTGGCACAAACCGAAAGTACCAAGTGGTGTCGGAGAGCGTAAGTTTCTCCGGCCAAAAAACAAGGTGACGTATCCCTCGGATATGTCCAAAATCCTGAAGAATCGGGTACTAAGGTTCCCTGGGACGTCTCCCAGGGTAGCAGGGGAGAAGTCTGAGTCCATCAACTCCTTCTCGGGCTGCTCAAAGTACAAAGTGACCACGCATGATCCAAATTAACGCTGCGCTCAAGAGATGTGGAAACAGACATGAACAGACATGCAGAGAGTCAAGAAAAAATGACAACACGACAACGAGCTCGAGCTGGCCAGCTTACCTCCCAGTAGTTCTTCCAGAAGTTCCTCGGGCAGGGATTTGGGGCAGCAAGAACACCGATCTTGGTGGGACCTCCAAATGAAAGACCCTCCGTCCCCCTGTCCAAGGAAGGTCACGCGAAGACACTGGCTGCAAAAGCAAGAGGCTGTTTATTGGTACACAGGCACCTGCGGGTGCTCAGCAAAACCTCAGCCGGAGCTTCGGTGAACTGGCACACCGGGCTTTGGGGTACAGGTTTTTTATAGGGTAAAGGGGCAGGTTTAGCGCGTGCGGTAAGCAACAGGTTTCTTATTGGCTATTTTGAATCCAGCACATAGGTCACCTAAAGGGTGGGGTTGTTTTTTTTGCTGCTTGTTCAGGCATGCCCTGGGACCAGATGATCTGTGCTTTCTTAACCGCCCTGTTCTTTCTCAACCTGTTTATCAGTTTAACGACCTCCGGGTAGGTCGTGCAACCTTCCCAGGGGGGTTGGGTAGAGTGACCTAGGTCATGGGTTTAAGACATGAAGCTGGGGGGGACTCCAGCCTGTCTTCAGGACACCCTTCTAAATGAAGCCACCTGGTATCCTGTCTGTCTGGTACGTCGGCTATCTGTGTAGGGAAGCTTGGTGAGATTGGACGCGATCGCTTACACCAGTCCCAGGTCAGGGCGAAACGTCGCTCCTGGCTCCTGGTAGACCTCCTTGTGAGGCCTAGTCTGGTGGGCCCCTCGTGGGTCCAGTCTGGTAGGCCGAATGGGGCCTAATCTGGTCGGCCGATGTCTGTCTGTCTGTATTTGTTTGTTAGTCTGGTCTGGGCCGCGTGGGGTCTGCTCGGCTCGGCTGCCACGTGGCTGGCTGCCAGCATAGCCGCCTGGGGCCCTAGTCTACTGGGCTGCCGCGTCTGGCTTAGGCCTAGTCCGGGAAGCCTCTGTGTGGAGTTTGGTAGGACCTCCATGTGGGCCCAGTCTGTAGGCCGCGCCCCGGGACACATGCCCCGGGGGCAAGTCGTGGAATGCCAAGATGTCGCCCCTTGTCTCGCGCCTGCTGGGAGCTGGGGGTTTTGTGGCCGCTGCCATGGCCACTGCCTGCCTCACGGCACAGCACCCACACACGGAGGGCACGGTGATGCCCGCCGCAGCTGGGGCAATCCACGGGAAGGGCCCAATTGGCGTCCAGAGTCACCTTCACCACTGGCCCCCAGGGTGTCTGGGCCATTTGTGTTTTCTGTGTTTTCTTCCTTGCTTCCTGTGTCGCCTCTCTTCAGGACAGTCTACTATGGGACATAGTCAACCGCATGCCCCACTGTTCTAACTTGTTTTTTTTTTTTTAAGTTTTCAGGACTTCCAAGAATGTGCCGCTGACTACGGAGCTTTTGTTAATGGATGTAACTTAAGTTAACTTAAGTTAAATTAAGTTTTGTAAATCAAAATGGCCTTTTTTTTAGGTTGATTGGGGGCCCTCAGGGCATTGGGTGGCCAAAAACCATCTGGACCAGGTGCCTTTCATTCAAATTTAAATTACGGCTTAAAAATTGCCTTTCAGATTCCGCGTCCTCCAGTTCGGGAACTAGGAGAGGCTGCACCCGTTTAATGGCTGAGGCCAGACCAAACGTAAATGCAGCTCGCACTGCTCCAATCCCTCAAGACTCAGGTAACTCTGCCAAAAGCCATTTCCAAATCCAGGAACCAAAGGAGGGAAAAGATGGCTCCGGGGGCACCTGCCCTCTCGCCCTCCTGAGGGGGAGGAGGAACCAGGTCCAACCCCCCCAGTGCTACAGCACTCCCACAGTGAATTGTTTACAATATGTAAATGACATGTGCCTCCATCCCGGAGGAATAACAAAAGCCCATTACAGAGCTCTTAAGCATTCAAACCCCTCCCTGATAAAAATGGTTAAAGTGCCTGAGATATCAGCTTTCTGCTGGAACCAAATCTCAAGTAGAACTTATTTTGAAATGACAGTAGAGGAAGCAAAAAACCCAGTAGGAGACCAATTTCCAGCCCAAGGAAAAAAACAAAAGAGTGTTTTATTTGAAAATAACTAATGGCCAGCCGAGTACTTGTTGAGGCTCATAACTTTTGGTCAGCTCCTATTTTTATTCAACTTAGATTTTTGAACATTTTCTTACATTGCCATGGAGAAAAACCTACAAGGCCTTTGTTTAAGTATATTGTGTCTAAAATTTATGTACATGATATTAGAGGTTAACATAGTGCTAAAAGAAAAACTGGATCCAGGTATATTTGATTCACGTGATTAAAAAGGTTCAATTTAAATTCGGTAAATAAATGAAGGTAAAAATATCTAACCTCACAAGTCTCTAGGTGATCAATTAATAAAATATTGATGTATATAAAATGTGTAATGTCAATTGTTTTTTTTAGGACTTTCCCACAGGAGAGAATTGGAAAATACTATTCAAAATACTTGTCTGATCTTGGTTATTACAGTAAAATAAGTAAATTAGAGTTAATATATTACACCTTAAATTCCATGGGGTAACATGCTTTAGCATTATTGGTGTTTTTTCAAGGACTGGTAAATAAAGGGATTTGGAATTGTTTTGCATCATCCCTCAGAGCAAGGTTGCTAAGTGAAATCCTAATGAATTATCTAAATTCAGAAATTTCATAGGAGTTGTTTTAGAATACAAACAAGGAAGGAGTCAACAGATGGGAAAGGGAAAGTGGAAAATTCTAGGTATAAAAATATATTCAGTAAAAGGAAAAGGAAAATATTTCTGGGTAAGAAAGTCTGTGTGTAGGTACAGGGCAAATTCCAACAAGACTTTGTGTAACTAAGTAGTTATATGTATGTGAGACCATCAATTAGAAATTGTTTAAACTTTTCCCCTAAGGTCAAATGTTAATGGGCTAATATAAATCAAAGTGTAGTCGATATGTTAAAATGATAAGGATTTCTTTAAGTTTTATTCTTTATTGGGGTTAAATAACTGGTAGAGTATTGTGCTATGATGCAGAGCCTAGGGTTTTTTTTTCCTTGAAAAACTAGGTTTGGTTGCTGTTTGTACATTGATATGTCCATGTCTTCTGGGTATGCAGGTATTTAGAGCAGGGAATTTGTCGGGCTGCTGTTCCCCAGGTTAAACTTGTCTGTGTTGGTAGATTCAGGCTTGTGGGAATGGCGAATTTTATTGGGGACTTAATTTTTATCATTTAATATTTTGTAACAGAACCTGCTATCAATAGGGTATAGGTAAATTTGTTGCTTTTTACACTGAGATCAAAATTTAAATGCAAATGTGAGAGCCTGATTTATTTAAAGGTTAATATCATGAAGCAAAATATTTGGTCACTTTGCAACACAAAAGGAAAGTTAAAAGCTCTCAGCCTTTCCTTGATTTGTTTTAAATGCAATATATTGTGTTAAGTATTCACATAGATTCAGGAAACAATACATATAAACTGTGTAAAATGATGTCCTAAGAGGAGGCAAAAATAAATTCAAACCTGGAACACTCTGCCTAAGACTGTAAAAGGCCCTGCCTTACCTGAAATAAGGGTCTGCCTCCCACCCTGCTACAAGTCAGAATATTTCCAAAATAAGTCAGCTTTCAGCTCATTTAAAGTTATATTCAAAAGATTGTTTTTTGTTGTAAAATTGCTGTGATATCAAATAGGAAATATAGTGTATAGCTCAGGCAGGATTTAGGATGACCATTACACAAACTAGTGTAAGAGTCCCTCAGGCTAAAGGACATGAAAGAGTTAAATGGTAGGAGAGGGTTAACTAAAAGAAGCCAGAAAATGGCCCAGAAAAGATAATGAGACCCCCCCAGCATCTTGTTGTAATTCTGTGACTAAGACAGATAAAGGGAACTGAGCTTGGGAGCTAACCTTGTGTAAACATCACCAAATTGCTAGTAAATCCATAAGCTGTGAATCCGTAAGTTGTAAATCCATAAGTTGTTCACCCAAGGAAACTGCCCGTTTGCTTATTGTTATAAAAAGCTTGCTGTACTTTGGCTCAGGGCTCTCTGCCTCAGTCCTGCTGTTAGGACATGTAGGGAGCCCCAAGCATGCTTGGACAATAAACCCTGTGCATGTTGCTTGAGAAGGTCTCTTGGAGTCTTCCTTCGCGGGCAGTAGGTGTCTCGACCCTAACATTTGGAGGTTCCACCGAGATTTCCCTGCTGCCCGGGTCGTCTCCAACAGGCTCTTCTCGGGGTAAGTTAGGCGCCTATATTCAGGATTTTCTGTTCAGGTTCAGTCGGGTTCTGGCATTGCTGTGGCTGTTGAGTGTAAGGCGTGAGCCTTCCCCGACTGTGGTGGATAGACGTGTCCTGGAGCCACAGGTCACAACCCTGGGGGACGCCCCAGTGGTGGGAGAGCTCCAGGGACGCCTGGATGTCTCCTTTGCAGTAGGTTCTGAAACAGTGACTCTGTTGCCAGAACCATCAGTAAGTCTGTTGCCAGAACAATCAGTAAGACCGGTGCACCATTTGAATTGTTTGTTAATATTTGGGGACCCCAGCGAGATCTACACTGAGGTAAGCTTCCTCACACACCGTGCACCCCACATCTGTTTGAGGTGCATCTTTCTGTCTCTTTCTTTCTGGAGGGTAAAATGGGCACCCGTCGGCTACTTAAATGCAGTTAGTGCAGCCGCCATCCTTCAAGACTCGGTGAGAGGTTTCCCAGCCTAAGCAAGTTCCGATCACCTGCTCTATGCAGAGTAGGCATGTTGGGCTTTGCTGAAGCTGTTTCCTACTTTTCTGTCCAGGCCCGGAGAGCAATTGCCGCCAGTACACAGTGTCCTGAGTCCTGATCCACCTCGGATGCGTGGAGGAGGAAAAAGGGGTTGGAGCAACTGCGAGATTGTCTGGCCTGGGCTACTCTCGGGCGAAATCTCAAAGTTTCCTTCTCTGGACTCCCCTCCCGACTGCCCTAAGGGGTATCTAGGGTGATCAGTTGATGGATGGCACTGAAGGAGAGCGCCAATGACCTTTGCCTCCGTTTGCGTCGTACCACACTCCCGCCACATCCACTCCCTCCACATCCACTCCCTCCTGGATGTTTCCCTTCCCTTGCCGAACAAACATTAGGAATTCAGGTTGTAAGATTAAAAGAAAGACCTGGGATAATGAGTATTCAGTCAGCAACAGCCATTTAGAGGAGATTACAAAATTGGCACATGGTCTAATCAATCCCTAGATGATCTTCTCCAGCTTGCATCTTCCATTTTTATAATGGAAATCAAAAGAAAAAAAAAAGGTTAAAATGTCCTAGGCAACAAGTTTCTGCTGGAACCAGATCTCAAGTCAAGGCTTGCATTGAAATGTAAATAGAAGAAGTCAAGGCCCAGTAGGAGACCAGTCTCAAACGGAAGGAAAAAAAAAAAAGCAAAAAGAGTCTTTCACTTGAACTCCAGCAAAAGTAAATTATACAGTGCTTTACTAAAATAATTAATGGCCATTATCATTTTTTCTCCTAGGACTCTTGTTTTGTTTTTCTTAAATATTATGTTTTTGGAGCTCCACAATTTCAATCCTACATAACTAGCTTAATACTTTTTTGATCAGTTATTTTCAACTCTAGAGTTATTTTTGATCTATAACATTGCAATGGAAATTCACGTACGAAAAGCTAAAAGTTTTTTTGTGTATGTGTGTTGGTGTTGTCTTCTGTGTCCAAAATTTATGTGCATATTAAATTGATATAAAGAGATCTCAAAGATATTAAAATTAAAAGTGGATCCAATTTTAATTCACGTGAATAAAAGGTTCAATTTAAATTGGGTAAACTAATAAAGAGTAACATGGGTAACATGTTTTTAAATTTCTTAACTCACAGTGCCTAAGTGGTCAAACTAATAAAAATGTCTATAAAATGTTAATTAATATTAATCAATTATTTCTAGGATTTTTCTTCAACAGGAGATGGCAGATACTGTTCAATATACATGTCTGATATCTTGGTTTTTACAGTAAAATAAGTAAATTAGACGTGATGTATATAGGATTAATCAAAGGTGCTTGTTAGAGACATCTGGTTAATCTGCTAAGTTAAAATGCTGTTGAATAACATCGAGTACTCTTAATGTTTGAATTCCATTGGGTAACATACTTAAAATATTATTGGTGTTTCTTTTTAATAGATTGATTAAAATAAAGGGTTTGGGATTGCGTTGTGTCCATCACTACAAACAAGGTTACTAAGTGAAATCATAACAGGTACCATTCTACATACAAAGGAACCCTAACAGTTTCAACTGTGATTCAATTAAAGAACTATAAATAATAAAATATTTCATCTTATTAAAATGGAATAATTCATCTAAATTCAGAAATTTCCTAAGAGTTTCAAAATACAAACAGGGACTCAACAGATATGAAAGATAAAATAGAAGGTTCTAGGTGTGGGAAACATATTCAGTAGAAAGAAAAAGAATGTTTCTGGGTAAGAAAGTCTTTCTGTGATGAAATACATGAGGGTCTAAGTAAGTGCTAAAAAAGTCTGTGTGTAAGTGAAGGACAAATTTTATGTATATGAGATGGTCAATTAAAAACTAAGGTTTTCCCTTAAGGTCAAATATTAATAGACTGATACAACCCAAAGTGTGTAATCTATATGTTAAATTGACAGGGGTTTCTTTAAACATTAATTTACAGAGTCTAAATTCTTTCTTAAAGAAAAAAAACTAAATTTGGGTAACATCAAGATAATTGTGCTATTACTCTTCTTTGTAAATTAACGTGTTTGAATCTTCCAGGTACACAAGTCTTTAGAGCAGAAAATTTATCAAGCTGCTGTTCTCCAAACTAAACTTGTCTGTACTGGTAATTTTAAACTTATAGAAATAGCAAATTTTATTGGGGACTTATTTTTATCATTTAATGTTCTATATAATAGGACCTGTTATCAATAGGGTATATGTAAATTTGTTACTTTTTACGCTGAGATCAAAATTTAAATGCAAATGTATTTAAAAGTTAGTGAGAGCCTGATTGTTTAAAGGTTAATATCCTGAAACATGAAAGCATTTGGTCACTTTGTTACACAAAAGGAAAGTTAGAAACTAAAATGATGTTCAGAGAGGAGGCAACAATCAGCTTCAGAACTAAGACACTTTACCTAAGATTGTAAAGAGCCCTGCCTTACCTGATATAAGGCTCTGCCTCCCACCTTGCTGCATGTCAAAATAGCTCCAATATAAGCCAGACTTTGGTTCATTTAAAGTTATATTCAAAAGATTGTTTGCTGTAAAATACTGTGATCTCAAACAGGGAATATAATATATAGCTCAGGCAGAATATAAGATGACTATTACACAAGCTAGATATGTTTTTACTGTTAATTGTATTTTGTATTTTCCTTGTAAGCTCTATAACTGCCTGATTAATGTTTTAAAAGGTACTGCTTCAAGAACAAATCTAAATTTGAGATACTAAGCCATCACCTACAGAGCAGATGAGATAATATAACCCTAATTAGATAAAAGGTAGTAATAATTGCAAAGTTATAGACATTGGAGTTAAAGCCCAGTACTCTTACTTTGTGATTGGTGAAACTGACTTGCTGGATGTTTAAGATCAAACGTAGAGATCAAGATTAACACAGGAGGGCCAAGAAAACCAGTTTTGGCTCTTGCCCTCAGAGTCAGCCTGAATCCAGGGAAAAGGAGAGCTTCTCAAAAGAGCTTTGCAACTCTGGGTCACACAACCTTCTGATCAGGGAGATTGATGAGACTCACTAGAGGATGAAAGCCAATCAGTACACCTGCTATGGAGGAGGGTCATTGCAAAAGGGAGAGACATCCCTAATGTTTCCAAGGGAAGCCACCTCACCTCATCAAGGAGACCCACCCTACCTAGCCTATGGCACTAAAGGAACTAAGAAGCCACTCTCCACAAGTGACCCCTGTGGGAACTTAGCTGACTCTTAAAAGACAGAAACAGGTCAATTTGACCAGCTTGATCTTAAACACCTAGCAAAACAGTTAAATCAAAACATATAGTCATTCCTTGTCATTTAAAAAGGAACTCTCTGTGAAACTCACGAAAGGGCGACCGGGCCCGGTGGCGGTGGGCGAAAAGGAGTGCACTCGCCAGAGTCAGACAATAGTGGTAGCTTGATTTTATTGGAATGTGTGTCCCAGGTGAAATCTCCAGCCCCCCCCCCCCAGTAAAAGTCAGAGTGGGAGAGCCAGGAAAAATCGCACATGGCTTTGGCTGTTCAGGGTTTTTATACAGAGGAAGGGGGTCAAGGGGTTCTGCCCAGGAAAAGGTGGACCCAAGGTGGACGTCAGGGTCAGCAGGTCTGCCTCACTGGTCATTTCTGGCACAGTGTGTTGCTTGGTGACCGTGCTCCCTCCCCCTGCAGCCGCCCAATTAGACCTAACACTGTCAAAGTCAGAAATTTTCACTCAGTTTAAGGCCTTTCTAAACTGCACAGGTAGGCTTAATCTGTGTTCGCTAGCATGATTATCTAGCCCTAAATAACAGAAATACAGAGATCTCTACTAAACACAGGTTATACCAATAGAAGGATGTTTTACAAAAATCAGATGACATTAAGTAGCTTAACTATGTTTTCTGGGGACATAAGTAACATTGAAATTAAAAATTTTGCTTCCATGCCAATATTAAAGTTCCCAAATAAAGGCCTCGACCCCTCCAGCGTTTGTTAGGCCTAATTACAGGAACAACTTCTCAGTTTTTCCACCTGGTGAGAGATTGATTTCTATTCATTGACATGTTCCAGATGCAGCAACATTTATTCTGTGTTAATCTCCTTTCAGTACTCATGTCTTTTGTTTCTCTCATAGAAGCACCCATCCCCCAGATGACTTTACAACCTGCTCTTCCCCAAGCAGGCTTCTACGCTGGACCCCCCAATTGACCAGATTTCTAAAAAGGAACTCAACTGCTTGCCCCCCACTTCGCCCCCTTCCAGCTCAGAAGCAGCCAGAGTGGTCTTCACCCACTTTCCTTACAGCAAGCAGTTAAGTTCCTAAACCACCTCAAGCTGGCACCACCACAGGGACCAAATTGGAATGTTGCTTTTATGCTGACCACTCTGGAGTGGTCAAAGAATCTATGGCTAAGTTAAGAAAGCACTTGGAGGAACGACAACTTGAACGAGAGACCCAAAGAGGATGGTTTGAGTCTTGGTTTACCCAATCCCCCTGGCTGGCTGGTCTTTGGTTATTTTGCTTCTGATTTTAACTATAGGACCCTGTATACTTAACAGGATCATAGGCTTTGTACAAGAAAGGATAGGAGATGTTAAATTAATGATAATTAGACAACAATACACAGCCCTGGGGGACTCAGATGGTCTCTAGGATTAGAGACCGGCCCAGAAAAGGGGGGAATGTAAGAGTCGCTCAGGCTAAAGGACATGAAAGAGTTAAATGGTAGGAGAGGGTTAACTAAAAGAAGCCAGAAAATGGCCCAGAAAAGATAATGAGACCCCCACCAGCATCTTGTAATTCTGTGACTAAGACAGATAAGGGGAACTGAGCTTGGGAGCTAACCTTGTGTAAACATCACCAGGTTGTTAGTAAAACCATAAATTGCTCAGCTAACCTTGAGTAAATATCGCCTAATTGCTAGTAAATTCATAAGTTGTAAATCCGTAAGTTGTAAATCCATAAGTTGTTCACCCAGGGAAACTGCTCGTTTGCTTATTGTTATAAAAAGCTTGCCGTGCTTTGGCTCAGGGCTCTCTGCCTCCGTCCTGCTGTTAGGACATGTAGGGAGCCCCAAGCATGCTTGGACAATAAACCCTGTGTGTGTTGCATGAGAAGGTCTCTTGGAGTCTTCCTTCGCGGGCGGTAGGTGTCTCGACCCTAACACTAGATTGTTAATTCTATTTTGTATTTTTCCTTGTGAGCTCTATAGCTGATACCTAATTAATGTTTTGAAGAAGAATAGTAGGCCATCACCTATGAAATAGATGAAATAGTAACTGGTGAAACTGGCTTGCTGGATGTTTAAGATCAAAGTTAAAGATTAAGATTAAAATAAAGGGGCAAAAAAAAAAAAAAAAAAAAAAAAACAGTTTTGGTTCCTGCCCTCAGAGTCAGCCTGCATCCAGCGAATAAGAGTTCCCCAAGAAAAGTTCTCTATGGAACTTTGCAACTCCGGGTCAACACTGCTGCCCTTGCTGCTGCCAGAACTGAGTTTTCGTCCATGCAGACAGTGAACAAAAGACACCGCCTGGTTTCTATGTTGCACAGAAGACATCACTGTGTCGAGAGCTGAGGAAACACCAGCTGCCATCGGCCTCCAGGTTGCGGGAACTGCAACAGCCAGAGCAAAAAAGCCACTGAGGCCCAGATGCCAACACCACCATAGCTTGGAACCATCCAGGACAGAACCCAAATCTGAGTGGACGCTTCTCAATAACCCGTGCATTCCAGGCTTGTCGCCCAGAGTTGGAGATACAGCAACGATTGCTGAGAACAAGGAGGTGCAACAATGGGTCAGACAGGCTTAGCTCCTGCCCTCCTGGGGCTGATGGGAGCTGTCAACTATCCACAAGGCAGAAGCCACTGCCTTGGAGCTGCTGGAATCCAGGAGGAGCGCTGCCGCCCACCCCAGAATGCAGAGTCTGCTGGAATGAGGGAGCTAGGGAATGCAGGAACTGCCACCACCCAAGCATGAGACTCTCAAATTCCCCACGAGTGACCCCTGTGAGAACTTGGCTGACTCTTAAGAGACAGGAACAGGTCAATTTGACCAACTTGATCTTAAACACCTAGCAAAACAGTTAAAACCAGACCAAACCATAGACATTCTTGGGCACTTAAAAGAAACAATAGTTTAATGTAACTTCAGATGTACTTGTGTTAGCCCCTAGAATAGGACTGGAGGCAACAAAAGAAAGATTCTCAGGCAAATGTACCTGATAACTCCAGTTCCCAAATAAAGGCCTCAACCTCTCCAGCCTTTGATAGGCCTTGTTATGGGAACAACTTCTCAGTTCTTCCACCTGGTGAGAGATTGACTTCTATTCTGTATTAATCTCATTTTGGTACTTATGTCATTTTGTTTCCCTCTCATAGAAGCCCCCACCCCAGATGACTCTACAACCTGCTCTTCCCAAGCAGACTTCTGCTCCTCATTGACCAGATTTCTAAAAGGAACTTCAAAATGCTTCCCGAGAATCCGCCCCCTTCCAGCTCAAAGCAGCAAGAGCGGTCGGCGCCCCCTCCCCTTATAGCAGTAAAAGGTTCCTAATTAAGGACAGGCAGTTAGTGTAAAAATAAGAGATCTGGTCAAAACTGAGAAATAGAACCCATCAGAGTCTGGGAAATTGGAAACTGAAAAACCACTAGTTTCCTAAACAAGGATTTGTTAATGTGGATAAGAGCAGTGGGGAATGTGATAGCCACAGAAAACAGATTAGAATGTTCATGTTCCCCAGGGAGATTCTCCATCTTGATTGGGAGAGTCAGCCCCAGTCCCAAATCCCCTCCCTATAGCCCACCCCAACCCCTTCCCCTCCCTATAGCCCCACCCTGGTCCCTTCCCGTGCCCTATAAAAGTTGGCAAAGAAAGACCTGACGCACGATTTCCCCACACCCCGCTTTAGGGGTAAGGGAGGTCGTCGCTGGCCAGCTAAAATAATAAAAGGCTTTTGGCTTTATGTGATCAGCTTGGATGACTTTACTTCTTTGGGTACAACAGGGGTGCTGGGAGAGCTGGGACCCTTCAGTAATGGGAGGGCTGTTAGACTCTGATGCCTTTGGGAAACAAAAAGAGAGAGCAGCACTGTTATAATTTACAAACGCAGTGTGCCTGGTAGAGCCCCAGGATGAATGGAATGAGTGAAATGGCTTTTTTGTGGTGAGGAACTGGGAACCCTGGACTAGGGCAGCCTTGGCTGCATGAGGGGACCTTTGCCAGGGAGCTGAGAACGCGTGGTGAAGGAGCTGGGAGAGGCCGGAGCTGCCTGGGGAGAAGGACAGAGAGGCCAAGAGCTGCTCCTGGGAGAGGGGTGAAGATGCAGCACCTCCCAGGGTCCTCAGGGCTTCAGCAGCTCTTCTGTGGAGGGGCCTCAACTGGAACCCTGGTGTCTGACCTGGAGGAAGCTCCTCTGGTCTGGGCTTCTTCCCTCCACCCTGAAATGCTCCTGGGCCCCAGTTGCAACCTTGTTTATCTCATCACTGTTCCTGGAAAAACAGAGGAGGTGCCCTTCAATGGAGGAAGATTGAACATGCTAAGTAGTATCTGGAGCACCCGGCCATGGAATATTAAGGGTGTTCTGAGAAAAATTTCCAATTTCCATGACATCAGATGCATGCATTCTCATCAGCTAGAGCCAGGAAACTGAACACCATGAAATCGTGTTTCATAAAGGAGCAAGCAGCCTCTACACACCCACGTGTTTATGGTTGAACATGTGGAAGAAAAACAGCGGTGGCTAACAGACTACAGGAGGTGAGATTGTGCAGGGAAATATGCAAGGGGGAAAAGAGAGGATGGGAACTTAAAAGGGGAATGAAAAGACATATATCACACTTATGACATCAGGGACTTGCGTTTGTATAAAGAAATCAGAGAAACACTAATGAGACAATGAGACCTAGTGAACTGACTCTTGGTGAAAACTTCTAATGCTTTTTTTATTAATCCCAGCTACTAATGAACTTGCAGGGATTTATGAAGTTTAGTGGTTTAGAGAGCACTTGCGAAACCAGACTTATTAAAAAAAAACCAAAAAGCTATGCAGTAGTAAAGGATTGGGTCACAATTTAAATAGGTGACTTTTTAGGACAGCAAGGTGTACACTTTGCCATTTCTACAATGTTGTTTAACTGGAGAATTGTCAAATAGTACAGCTTTCTTCATAGGTACCAGGGTTGGAAGATTTCAAGAGGAAAGAGAAGAATAGGAGGGAGGGAAAAGGAAGAAGGAGAAGGAAAGGAAGGACTTAGAAATTCTCATTTATTGAATATGCAACCTGAGCCCAGAGAAGGATAGTGGTTCTCTCAAGGTCACACAGGAACTGGGAAGGTTGAAACAGGTTGTTCTGTAGGCCTGACCTCTGCAGAGCTAATGAAGCAAAGCCCCTGGCAGAGGAGATGGTCAGAGGCTGTTCTTGGAAGGAGCATCACCTCTAAATTGCTCTGCATCTTTGCTGGAAGCCTGAAGTTCCACAGTTGTGTTTTTCTTTGGTTTCTGGTTGTCCCCTGCTCATTCACCCTTGCCTGGGGGAGAGTGAAGGGTGGTGACAGAGTGATGGTGAGGGTGGTGATGAAGAACTTCCCGTATCCATGGTTCAGAGCACAAGCCCTTTCCTGCATGTGGTTTGGAGGGGAAGTGTGGAAGGGAAGGGGAACCTGAGGACAGCTTGTTTCACACTGGAATTTCCCAGAGACACTGGTGGCTGCAGTCCTGGTCTTGAGGGGACCCCCAACCTTGATAGCAACAGCGTTTCCTGAATGCTGACCTCTGTGTGCTGGCAGGGAGCTAGAGAAGGTCCGGGTCACTGTGAGCCCCAGGCAGAGAATTGGAGACAGTGCAGAGGGCATGGAGGAAGGTAGTTAGGGCTTCATGCATGAGTTGACAGGGAGCTGCTGGTGGCTTGGGAGTGTGGTGAGTGGGATAGGACACACGGAGGAACAGTGCTTTGTATCCCTGGTTGCATATTAGATTTTGTAGTGTGAAGTGTAAACTCCCACCTATGCAACGACTTCTCTTCCTTCCTTAGGGTGAGTGTCCTCTGTAGGTCAGAGAGCTCCTGCTGCCTCCCTTCTCTGTCTCCCTTCATCCTTGCTGATGATACAGTAGCATACCGGTGATGAGTTCTGCTTCCTCTGGTGTTGCCAGAGAAGCACGCCAAGGCAAGCATGTTAAGCCAGCTTTATTAAAAAGGAGTAACACAAACTTCTCCCAGGTGGGAGAAGGGGGCCATGGATGATGTTCTGGAATCCCCTAGAAGTGAGGGCACCCACCCTCTTTTACAGGTTAGGGTCTTCTTTGTTCTGCCCTTTCCTCTGACCCTAATCTCTCCTTCCTGCTCATAAGGAGGTGATGACACAGCAAAAAGGTGAGGTGTGAATGGCAGGGGAAGGGCCACGTGAAGATTCAGGAAGGGGGACCTGGAGGCATTAATTAGCAACTCCCTGCCTGCAGCTTTTGCAGAGGGGTAGTTAAGCAGGTAGCCTTGGTGATCAGAGGGCTCTGGAGGCAATGACACTCCAATTTCCCAGGGGCATCTACAACTTCCCAGACTCCATTCCTCAATTTGACCAGATTCCCTGATTTCCACACTAACTGCCTGTTAATTCTGGCTTCACTGACATGATCCACCATTCAGCCTCAGGGGCAGATTCTCCCACAGGCTGAGGGCTGAACCCCCTCTGTATTTGTGGTGCCCTCTTGCAGGAAGTGGGAGTCTGGCCAGGCTGGCTATCCAAACCTTGTCTAGCCACTCCCAGTACGCCTGTCCCCTGCAGGGGAGGGCAGTTGCAGGGTGAGACTCCAGCAGCTGCTCAGGTCCCAGAGGGATCAGACAGCAGTGCAGGGAGGGGCAGAGCTCCCAGGAAGGGCAGGGAGATGGGGAGAGCTGATGGGCAGCATCCTGGGCTCGAGGCCTGGCTCTGCCTGTTACCCAGGACAAAAGTCCACTCCCTTGGGGAACCCGCTCCTCTGTAACAGGAGGGGCTTATACAGATCACCTCTGAAACACCTTCAAGTGTGACTTTCAGTGCTCCCATTCAGACAGGACTTTTCTATGGCCACTGCAGGCCTTTGCTCTGTTTTTCTCATCCTGACCTGTCCTGAGAGGGAGTCACAGCTGGTGAGCCTACTTAGGACTCCTTGAGAGAGGAGACCCTGGCTGTTCCCGTGGTCATTTCTTCAACCTGCAAGGGAGGGAAGGAATCCTGCTCCTCAGCCTCCTCCACCTGCCCTTTTGTCTTCTCTGCCTCTGCTCCTGAGGGGGATCTCAAGGCTGGTGTCCTCAGATCTCCTGCCCAAGGACATCTCCCTCCTCACATGCTGGGCAAATGTGGTCTGCAAACCTTGCTTAGGAGGCCATGTTGCCACTGTGCCCTATAGAAGAGGCTCATGAAAACCCCTGCCAGACCTTTGAAGTGCCTGTTTGGCATAAAACACTAGCTGCTCTCTGAATGTCCCCTCTACCAATGCTGGCAGGGAACACATTGTTGTGACCACAATTATCTCATAAGATCCCTTAGGATGGCCTGAAATACTGTCGTTCAGAGCATCCCATTGCCCTGTTTCCCCCACTGGGTAACAGGCTTTTTCTCTGGTACTGCATTAAATGGAGCAGTTCCAAGTACTGACGTGATTGTACTGACCCCCAGCAAGGGCTTGCTGTCCCATGTACAGAGAAACCAATACTGCACCAGGCTTTGCAAGAACAACTTCATGGTCGTTCCCCTGACAAGGAGAGAGGAGGCATGCTCACTCCTGTCTCCCAGGGGTGAGTAGGAAGGAATTTAAGGCAGGAATGAGAAACAGAAGGCCAACTGGCTGTCATTGGGGGTCTTGGCAGAATGATCCACACCAGGTACCCAGGTCCTGGTGGAACCTGTGGATACTCACCAAGTGCAGTTTCTGGTCTCCCTGATCCTATGCTCCCTGCTGCTGTGCGTGCAGCTGGCTTCTAGTCGAGGTCCACAAGACCCTGTTCTGGTTCTCAGTTTCCAATCCTGGGAGACTTTGGTTCCTCTCAGCTCTGGAGGTCTGCAGCCGCACCCTGAGAAAGCAGCTTGTATAAGAGTTTTTAGAAAGAGGGAATTTGTGGTGCATGGCCTGATTTCAATACCCAAATGACACATTAAACATGCTGAACTCTGATTGGGCTGATGACCAGAGCGAAAGGATACTTTTATTTTGCTCATTGGTTGATGAGGGGACCAGAGGACATCACAACTGTTCCAAGGGAGAATCAGTGTCCCCTCTGCAGGCCAGTGGGAAGGTGGGGAGGCATTTATGAATAGTTGCTGGGCTCACAGTGGCGTGTTTCTGGGAACTTGTCATTTTTAGAGCTTACCTGAGGGACGGGGCACACCTGCTGTCACTTGAAAACTCCACAACTTGGACAGTTGTTTTCAACGTAACACACAACACTTCTGTATTACAGAGCAACTCAAGAAAGGGCAAGATGGGCACCAGAGTTGATGATGTAAAATTGAAAACCTTAGTTCAAGCCCCTCCCGGCTGCACAGGTGCCTGTGGTATTGCTGCTGGTGGCTGCTTAGCAGCGAATTTCCTTTGAAACTCCAGGCTTTGTAAACAGGACAGCTCTGGCTGGACCTTGACCCCTTGACACCATAGATTGAACCCACAGGATGTCTGAATCCTGTGTCCCACCCTGTCCTCAGGAGGAGACCCTGAGAGGAGCAGCTGGAGGGGAGGAAGGGATGCCAGCCTGGAGCTGGGAATGTCTGCTTCTGACCCAGGTGTGCTGGGGCAGTGGTGCTCACCGTGACAAGGACACCAGCCCATGTTAACAGCACAGTTATTGAACACTGTGCCAAAGTTTCCTCTGCTTAAATCCAAAGAACAATTCAATGAAGTAAGCACTGTGACTTCCATTTCACAGATGACAAAGCTTAAGCCAGAGACGTTAAGCACCTGTTCAAGTTCACACAGCCAGGAGTTGGGGGACCTAGACTAAACTCAGATTTCACTGATGTAAAGTTCAGTCTTAGAACCACTCTTTTATACCATCCAGCTGTGTAGCCTAGCTGACACCCAAATAATTTTAGGTTGATCAAAAACTAAACATAAGTATTGAAACCACAAAAAGAACTTGAAAAAAATCTACAAAAAATGAGAAACATACTTTTGAAGTGAGGGCTATGCTTCCAAGCAAGATAAGAAACCAATAAATACTAAGGCATTTGATACCTTTGACTTCATGAAACAACATTTTCACTACTGGGTAAAATAAACTAATTGATTTAATGGAATTCATATCAAAATTCCAATGACATCTTTCAAAGAAATAGAAAAAACATCTAAATTTGTATGGAATCAGAAAAGCCCCCGAATAGGAAAAGCAAAAAGAACAACACTGGCTGCGTCACACTCCCTGATTCCAAAATGCAGTGTGATTGCAATCAACACAGCAGGGACTGGCATAGAAACAGACACACTGACCAATGGAAATAGAGGAAGTTCCATAAAGCAACCCAAGTGTTTGCAGTCAGTTGATTGGATGTTGGACAAATGTGCTAAGAATATGCAACAGGGAACAACAGTGTCTTCAGTAAGTGCATTCGGGAAAGTGGGCTGTCCACATGCAGAGGAATGAAATTCCACCCTGCCTCACCTCACATGCAAAAATCAACTCCAAATGGATGAAAGCCTTAATCAAAAGACTTGGAAGTATAAAGGCTCTAGAAGAAAACATAAAGGAAAAGTTCCGTGAGCTTGGGTGGCAATTTCTCTGTTAGGATTCCCAAAGCAAAGACACCAAAAGCAAAAAGTGACAGAATTGCATCAGTTAAATCTTCTGCACAGCAAAGGAAGCAACAGAGTGAAGAGCAACCCGTGTCTTGGGAGAGAATATTTGCAGACCATCGATCTCTTAAGGGACAATATCCAAAATGTATAAAGAACTTGAGTAAATGAATAGCAAGGAAACAAGGGACTGGATAAAAAGATTTGTACAGGTATTTCACAAAAGAGAAACAAACAGCCAACAGATCTACAAAAAAATCCTAAACATCTCTCATCATCAGGGAAATGAGAACTTAAAACACAGTGAGATGTTGCTCCCTTCTGTTCGCATGGCTATCATCACAGTGATGAATGATAAGAGGCACTGGCAAAGATGGGCAGGAAAGGGAGCCCTCAGACTCTGTTGGTGGGGATGTAAGTTAGTGTAGTTGTTTTGAAGAAATGGAGGGTCCTGAGAAAGTAAAGCTAAGCCTCCCATATGGCCCAGCTCCCCACTTCTGGGCCAAACCCTTGGAGCTGGCCTGTCAAGGGTGATTCTGCATCGCCATGCTCACTGCAGGGCTGTTCCCAACAGCTGAGTCATGGAGGCCACCCGAGTGCCTGTGCATGGGTGAGTCGGAAGGTAGATGTGCATGTGTGCACTGGGATGTTATGGATCCTGAGGAGTGAGAGACCTGACACCAGGGGGATACACCAATTTGGGGAGAGCACTGGGTGTGCCACACCCAGGTGGAGGCTGGGATTCTTAAAGGAGGGATTGTCCTTCCTCAAGGACAAGGCAGTTGTGATGCACTTTCTTCTGGTGGGTTCCATCCTACCTGGTCTCCAGGAAGAAGAGAGAGTCCCCAGGTTCACCAGGGCTGTGCCTGATGGGAGCAGCAGGGTTGCTGGAGGCAGGGTGGAGGCCACCGTGCCTACTGCTCAGGGCTGGCAGCCACTAAGGAAGGCTGGCAGGGGCTCCAGGGACTGCTCAGGGACATTCTCCCTTGGTGGCAGGGACATGATTCACCTAACAATTGCTCCTCCACATTTTCAGTCCCTAGTATCATCTGGTCACAAAACACAAAAATAGATTGGTCCCCCTTGCAGTGCTGCAGGGAAAAAACAGGTGTGAGTCTCCTGCCTCCCTTCCCTGCTCTGGGAACTTAGGAGGCAGGAGGACCCTGTGGAGTTCCCAGGCTCAGCGTTAGGGTGGTGGAGCCCACGCCTATGTGCAGCACCACCCCTCCCACACTGTCCCTCATGTAATATGAATGAGATGTGAATTTCCCTGCCCTAAGTCTCAGAGAAGCATAATTGATTCCACATCACGACCAATACTATCTGACTAACACACTCTCTAGAGGAAGGGGAAGGGGAAGCTCCTTCAGGGAATGTATTAATTATGTTGAGTGACCTGTTGCCCCATAACTGACTGTCCTAAAGCAACATTGTGCACTGTCTCTCAGGTCCTGGGTGTCAGCACCCAGGTCTTCTGTTCCCGGGTCTTCCAGGATGATATCAAGATGTCTCTGGGTGTCATCACCTCAAGGCTCCACTGGGAAGCTTCTGCTCCACGCTCATCCTGTGGACAGGTTGCAGGTCCCTGTGGCTGCTGGGTGGAGGCCCAGTTCCTCACTGGCTATTGGTTGGGGCTGCCCTCAGGGCCTTGTCACGTGGGCTTCTCCACAAGGCAGCTGCCACCATGGCAGCTGGCTTCATCAGAGTGAGCAGGAGAGAGGGTGGAGGAGAGGGAGCCTGAGTGAGCCAGGAGGAAACCATTGTCTGGTATAAGATGCTTGTATTAAGTGACACACCATCACTTTTCCTATCAGAAGCCAGTCTCCAGGTGCACAATTTTAGGGAGCAGATTACACACAGGTGTGAATACTAAGAGGGGGATCATTGGGAGACATTTTAGGAGCCACCTCCTACACTTGCACACCTAGCATGTGCCAGATGATGTGCTAGGAGCTTTCAATTCCTGGTCTCTTTTACTTCATATCATCATCTCAAGACAGATAAGGAAACTGAAGGTTAGTCCAGTGAAGAAACCCACCCAGAAATACACTTCAGTGGAACTACGCTTGATCCCAGAATTGGCTTCTATTCACTGTAAAAAGCTGGGATCTGGGAAAGGTGCTGGATGGATTGGTTAAGAAGAAAATTTTTGTTTCACTTGTTCTCCTTAAGGACATATCCATGCTCTCGTTCCCAATGCCCTAGGTGCCTGCAGCACTTTAGCCAGGAGCTCTGGAGCTCATCCTTCTGGGATTAGAACCCACACTAATCTGAAGGCAATCCGAGGAGGTTCTGTCCTGTTGCATGTGATCCAGGAGCCAGGAGAAGATCCCAAGGTAGTGGAGACCTCCTGGGGCATTGGCGCTTAGTCAGAGACTTTGTGCGTGCTGAGAATCCAGAATGGGAAAGAAGACCCAGAATGGTTCAGCCTTCAGGACAAGCACAAGCAGAGGGTCCAGGTGCCCAACCTGACATCTCTGAGGATTCACAATTTGACCTCACAGGACAGTGGGCAGTACTGGTCCCAGTTAAGATTTCAAACAGGAAGAGAAATTAAACGAGTTTTCCACCTCGATGTTCATGGTAAGAGACACCCTCACCCTAATCCCATGGCCTACCTCCTTCTTTGGAGTCTAGGAGTCTCTTCAGCCACACATTGCAGGATCCTCTTCAGGTACCAACACATCAGTAGAGCTGAGATTTTATACCAGGGAGAAAAGTCATAGCTGTGTTTTGGGAGAGAAAATAGAAATTTGGCAATTTCCGCAGTAGCATTTACTGTTCTTTATAAGCCTACATTTACAGCTTTTGTATATTAGTTTTCCTTTGCCATTTTAACAATGCATAATTGTGGTTTAACAGAACCCAAATTTAGGGTTGGGGTTGTTGCTCAGTGGTAGAGCACTTGCCTAGCACGTGTGCGGCACTGGGTTCAGTTCTCAGCACCACATATAAATAAATGAATAAAGTCAACGTCTATCAACATTTAAAAGATATTTTTAAAAAACAGCACAAATTTGTATTCCTAAATATTACAGGTCAGAAGTCAGACATGGTTGGCACTGAGCTAAAATCCAAGTGAAGGCAGAGCTGCATTTTGTTCTGCGGGATCCAGAGGGAAATCCATTTTCTTGCTTTTTGCCCCTTCCAGAGGCTGCCAGCATCCCTTGACTTATGGCCCCTTCCTCTACTTAAACTAGAAATGGTGGGTGGAGTCCCTCATGCAGTACATCCCTTACACCTGCTCTCTGCCTTCCTTCTTCCACCTTTTTTTCTTTTTTTCTTTTTTTTTTTTTTTTTTTTTTTTTGCTACCAGGAATTGAACCCTGGGGTGCTTAACCACTGAGCCACATCCCCAGCCCTTCTTTACTTTTTTGTATTTTTGAAACAGGGTCTCACTAAGTTGCTTAGGGCCTCACTGAGTTGCTGAAGTTGGCTTTGAACTTGCAGTCCTCCTGTCTCAGCCTCCTGAGCTGCTGGGATGGCAGGCGTGTGCCACTATGCCTGGCTTCTTCTTCCGCTTTTAAGGATCCTTGTGATAACTCTGGTACTATCAAGATAATCCTATTTAAAGCTCAGCTCTTTTCCTCAGAACCTAGCATATTCACAGGTCCTGAGGATAAAGATGTGGCCATCAGTGGGGACATGATTCTTCTCCCACATTTGGTATCCACATATATCTAGTTCACCATCCCCAATCCTTGCAGTGAGTGGCCAGTGAGAGGACAGCCTCCCTTACACAGGACTCCACAAAGCCTGCTCTGCAATCCTTGATAGGGTAGGAGAAAGGTTATGATGCTGAACATTTTAGGAAATCCATTGACCAACTCTTGGACCCTACAGTCCCTCTCTGCATAGGGAAGCACATGCTGTGGGGAGAGTGGATTTGCAGTTGCAGGTCTCTCTGTGATTTCTAAGACTAGCCTGTGAATCTGACTCTTCTCTTCAGTCTGGACCAGCCATTCAGCACCACTTTCTAACTATTTGCAGAGTTGTCACCTCCAGTTAAGCCACTGTATCTATCACAATGTCCCTTCTTCTGAGCACTGAGCTTGTCTCTGTCCACCCAGAGCTGGCCTGGTGTCCTGCCCCAATAGGGCTGTGCTGTCCCAGGCATGGTCTCAGCTGCAGACACAGGGCAAAGGACCCTGGCCCCAAACTAGCTCTTATGTCTCACCCTTCCTCTCCTTGCAAAATGCCCTGTTTCTTGAAATGTGATCCCTGGAAAGTGGGATTCAGCCATCATTTTTTTGTGGGAAAAAAGAATTTGAGGACTTGTTTAATCTAGTAAAATCACACAAGGCTTGCAATGTGGCTCTTGCCACTTGCTCAATATGTATCTTTGGAGAAATTGTGTTTTATTTCAAGTGCTCCCAACTTCCTTACAGGGGGTTCCTATGCTTCAGTGAGATGGTGGGTAGAATGTGTGGCATGTGTGAGGCTCTCTTCTTTGTCCCCTTCTTCCTCAGATCCTGTGCCCCCTGCCCAGATCCGGATCACATCAGCATCTATCACACCCAGTTGGTGCAATGTCACTCTGGATTGTGGGTCCATAGGGGCTTTAGAGGCCCTGATTGTAACCTGGGTGAGCAAGGGCCTCCCCAGGGAGCTGGAGCAGAGAGGGACACCAGGATCCCCCAATCCCTGGACCCTGGCCATGAACCTGCCTCTGAGCCAGTCCAGTGTCTGCCTCAACTGTGTTCTCAGTAACCAAGAAGAGCAGAAAAATGCCACCTTGGACCTTGTTGACATCTGTAGCCAAGGTGAGTGCAGCCTGCAGGAGGGGAGGGGCATCTTGCAGGAGCTCAGGTGGCACTGAAGTCTGAGGGTTCCTGGCTTTTCCCCTGCTCTATTTATTAGCAGCACCCGCCTTCCCTTGGTCCCTCCAATCCAGAAGTGTGCAGTCATAGCCAGCTCACATCTGCCTTTAAATATCTCTCCCTTCCATGCCCTTCCCACAGGTCCAGGGAGCAGCCTTCCAGTACCTGTCCCACCCATGCACCACCCACTGTGTCCAGATCAGATTGTGGCCTTTGTCTGTATCATGTCTGGGAGCTGACCCCCAGTTAGTCCCTGTAGGATTCAGGGCTTACAAGACCCTCTGCCTCCAACGTTGGCCTCATTCCCACACTGCACACACAACTGCTTGCTAAGGTTTCCTAATGTGTGAAGCCATTGTCAGCTTTTAAGGCATAGCCTCTTCTGAGGAGCTGTCTGTGGCCATCCCTCCTGAGTAGTAAGATGCATGTGAGTATTTGAATCCTCCATGAATGGAACACCATGAGGGCAGGGGGCACATCCTTTTGTCCTCTCCACCCATGTGTCAAGCACAGTTCTGGGCAAAGTCTGCTCCCAATAGGTGTTTCATTGGGATGCCTTG
The DNA here is from genome assembly GCA_020662805.1 of Glaucomys volans. Taxonomy (NCBI): domain Eukaryota; kingdom Metazoa; phylum Chordata; class Mammalia; order Rodentia; family Sciuridae; genus Glaucomys; species Glaucomys volans. The sequence continues at coordinate 25,004 of JAJEJO010046978.1, forward strand.
GACCTGTGTGCACCCCTGTGCTCTCTAGATCTCCCTGCAGGAGCTGCTGGAGGAATCTGACTTGTCAGTGTCAATCATCATCCCTTGTCATGTCCCCACTCTCCTCCCATCCTGGAGTCTCAGATCAAGTTCAGAACAACATGACCCACAAAAACCTCCTGGACCCAGCTTCTGCCCCCCCTGGCCTTCCTTGCCTACAGCTGCCACCTGTCCGTCCCTCCCCTGCTGGAATGCTCACTCCACACTGAATATCTGTGAAAATCCTGCTGCTCCCCCATGACACAGTGGGCTGAGCCTGTCCTTGAGAGTACTCACTGAAGACCCTGTATAGAGTTAAACCTCATTTGCAGTTCATCTCTACCTGGATATTGAGAACTTTTGTCTTCCCCCCTGGGCAATGACCTCCTCAAGTCACAGAGTCCACCTTGGTCATCACAGCCTCCCCTGAACCACACAGGATCTGGGTCACTGGTTGAAGGAATGAACCTGCCATGCTCCTTCCTCCCTTTTCAGCTTCTGAACCAGGCTCCTTCCAACTTTTCTACATTCTTTCTCTCCCTCCCCTTGTCATTGTGTATCTCAGCTTCTCTTCTGCCTTAACGTTTTTCACTCTCCCATTGTGAGGTAGAGAGACCCACATGGAGAGCACACAGCTGTCCTCATGGGAGGCATCCAAATGAGCTACGTGGCTGTGATTTTGATCCTTGCAGTTGGAGTCTGCCTTTGGATGATCTATGAGATGGTGATGGAGATGAGAAGAAGCAGGTTGTGTTTCTCCTTCTGAGCCCAGATACCTCCCTCTCTCCCTCTGGACCCTGGGCTCCTATGTTTTGCTGATAGGCAGTGGGCATTGTGGGGAAGATGAGGAGTGTAAACATGACAGCCTAGGATTCCTGGCAGATGGGATAGTTCGAGGCTTCCCTGCAGAATCCAGCTGCAGTCTGGGAGGGCTCAGGCCCAGGGCTGCAGTAGGGCCATGTGGTCAAGGATAATGGCATCCACTATGCAGAGCTGATGCAGCAGGGGTCTTGGCAGGACAAGAACAAAGTAAGAGCTGGGAGTGGGGGCCAGCCTGGACACCCACAAATCTCACACTGCCCAGGCTTGGGCTCCCCAAAACCAGGCATATACTATTTCTGTTTTGACATCTTTATGTAATACCAACATAATTCACAAAGAAAATTCATCATTGACAAATGTAGTGCTGGTTTTTTAGGCGATTTCATAAGCAGTTTGTATTAATGAGTATTGATTGTCGACCAGGACCTCTGGGGCCACTCTCCTCAGCTCTCCAAGGAACACTCTGTCTTGCTTTCCCAGGAGCTGATCAACAATACCTGGAAGAGAAGGGGCCCTGCACTTAGTGTCTATAGTGAGGCCCATAACTGAGGACAGGCCATGAAGGTCATTTCACTGAAGGAAGCAGCAGAATCTGGCACTTGTGAGAGACTTGTACTCTGAGCCCGACACACACTGACATCTACCTCCTCCAGCTTCAGTCCAGCTCCAGATGCTCCTGGAGATTGCACATCTTCCTGAGCACACGTGGACCTGTTACTTCTGATGCTTCCCAAGCTGCCCTCACACTCAGGACCCTCATGGCAGCCAAGCAAGGGCTCTTCCTCTGTGCTTGACCTAGCTCCTGACCCCTGTTTGTAAGAAGCCTTTCCAAAGAGAGCCCTGCCTGACTATGCAGGTGGCAAATCCTCACGCCCTCTGCTGGGTCACTGGTCTGTTCTTCTGAGAACACCTGCACAGGTGAGAGGACTGTGAAGAGTTGTGGACCTTGCCCCAGAGGAGGGAGTTAAGATGGGTTCTGCATATGCTGAATTGGGGTTGGTGGAGACAGCATGCATTAGGGGAGCCCAGGCTCCTTTGCAGACCTGGTGTAGGACTCCTTTGGGAGCGTCAGGACCTGTGTGTGTGTGTGTGTGTGTGTGTGTGTGTGTGTGTGTTTGTGTGTGTGTTGGGGAAGTTTCTAATACACATAATACACCAGGTCACAGCTACCCTGAATTTAAGCTGTTGCCTAACGCAAACTCATCTCCACGTCAAGTAGAAAAAACAATCCATAATCCCTCAGGCTCTTCTCAGGCTTCTCTTTCCCTGACTGGACCCCAACACAGTTTGTCTTAGGAAATCCCCATCAACACTCCATGCTTGGGATGAAGGCCCTGGTGAGAATGGGTGTGCAACGTCCCCCCACGCCCCTTGGTGAGACTGCTGTGGGCTCCGAGGTGCAAAGTTCATGGGAAGTTCTGACCCAGCTCTCTCAGGCTCTCCTACTGACCCTCAGCCCCCTGAAGCCCTTCTAGCCCCAAGCCCAAGGTCAGCCCTCTCAGTGCTCACACGCATCTGTGTGCCTTCCTTCTCCATGTTCCTGCCCCACACCCATCCCTGTTGAAATCCTACCATCCTTCTCATATCTCTCTTTTCAAGCCTCCTGTTCCAAAGAGCCTTGTCTGGATCCCTGAGTTTTGAAGATAGGCTCTCTCGTATTCAGTGTTTTTCAACATTTGAAAATCACTCAGGCCTCTGCCACAGTCTGTCCTGGATTGGAGTCATTTCTTTTTTTCTTTTTCTTTTTTGCAGTGCCAGGGATTGAACCCAGGGCCTTCTGCTTGCGAGGCAAGCACTCTACCAACTGAGCTATATCCCCAGTCCTGGAGTCATTCCTTATCCACTGGACTAAGCTAGGGCTCCCTCAGAAGGGTCATGGGACTGGGGGAGGCCAATTCCAAGGAGAACATACACCTCTTGTCGTGAGGAATCTTGACCCTTCTCCCCATTTGCTTGGGCCTTGAGCATTTGCTCAAGGGATGGTGGTGTTGTTGCATAAAAAGCCCTCAGTTACAGCCAGCAAGAAAATGAGAAACTCAGTTTTATAACAGCAAAGAACAGAATCATGGTGACAATCTTAATGAGCAGGAAATGGATTCTGCCTTAGAGTCTCCAGAACGGAACACAACCTTACGTTTATGACTGACTCCCTGATTTTATTCATCAGACTTTCGACCCGCAGACAGTAATACAATAAGTTGGTGTCCTGTTAAGATGCTCAGGCTGTGGTGATTTGCTCTGACAGAATGAACAAATGTCATGCCATTTTATGGTTCTATACACTTTGGGTACTCTGGAGTTTCTAGCCTGGGCATCTCCACTGGACTCCATGTTGTGAAAATCCAACTCTTCGCATGACATCTCCAGCCTGACATGCCTAAATGTAGACTCTCTGAGCGTGTGTCCCACACAGTGTTCCCATCTCAACATCTGTCACCTCTATTCTTCCATTTGTTTCAGCCACAAAGCCATGGTGACATCTCACTTTCTTCTTCTCACACCACACAGTCTGTCTGCCAGATATTGCTATCAATTCAATCAATACACAAACCACCTCCCCGATTCAGTGAACTCTCACCTACACCATTTTGGAAACTTCATAGTCTCAATGCTTTTTTTTTTTAACTCTTTAAAGTTTATCTTCAAATTCATACCCACAGTGATCCTTTCAAAATCTACGTTGTGTCCTGTCATTCTTCCATAAGTAGTTATGTTCTGGAAAATATATAAATAAATAAAATGACCTCTGTGTGTGTGTGTGTGTGTGTGTGTGTGTACACAAACCATAAAACCTGACAGAAAATATTAAAAACAAGTATTTTCTCCTCCAAGAGTTTAAGGACCAGGTCCTATTGCTGTTAGATTCTTCAAAACATTAAGAAGTGTACTCTTTTGGTGTGATAACAAGTACATTTTAAAACATGGCAGATGAGAGAAATACTTGTTTCGTGACTTAGAAAACTTGACAAAGCACATTGAAGAAATAAGCTGCACTCCAGTGGACCACACTGTTTGGACAGCTCTCACTTCCCTTCTTCTGCTGCAAACTCTTTCCTGATGAGCTCAACTCCCAGCCTCCCAAGGAACATGAGGAGCTGAAGGTCCTTTGTCAGCACCCTCCCAGGCATGTCTCTGTTGGGTCAGACACAGAGAAGGGCACAGGGCTTCTGTGTGATTGGGTAGCAGGGCCAGCCTTGTGTAAGGGGTGCTCAATGCCAGGCACCCTCCTTGACCTGATTATGTCTCTGGGGAAATGGATCTTTGGGGCTGGGAATAATTCTGCATGATTTTTCCAAAGGGAGTTTCTTAGCATCTAAGAATGTCACATTGCAAGGAAACTCACCATGAAGTACAGCCCCATCCTGGGCTTCATAAGTTCCACCAAGTAACTGTGCCTGTACTTACATTTCAGAGTGACAGGGACTCCCACTATGTCCCAAATGACATGTTCTATTTTTTGATAACTCTGGCTACAGAAAACTCTCCTCTAATGAGTTAAAATGACCTCTTTCTATCTTCTTCAAGTTTCCACCTTGAAATCACTTGTCACATTTAGGATTCCTCATGCACTCAATAACCCTTCAGGTGGGAGTCGGAGCAAAGCAGTGTTGCAAACAGGTGCCATATAATTGTTCTTTTCTCTCCTTAACAGCCCTGATTCCACCCCTACCCACATTGTTCCTGGAGCCCATATAAATTTTTACCATCTCTGAGTCTTCCCACCTGGGAAGGTTGGCAGGAAGATCATAAACCAACTTTCTCCCGTGTCCTAGAAAGGTGTGTCCAGAGACCAAAGCATACCCATCATTCTGTGGATGTTTTTGAGCTCAACATAATTCCCCATATACTAAAGTGGCATTTTTCTTGTTCACATGGATGCTTACCACACAAGTAAGGCTGATATTAGGCTGGATAAGGGGCAGACTCGCAGCCAGGTTGCAGGGATCAGAGGCTGGTCCTAGTGACCCTCTCTGATTCAACTCCCTGAGGATGGTCCTTGCTCTCTCAGACAACATTCAGGTCCTCTGGGACCCCTGTGACTCTAGACACCAGGTTGCTAATGAGCTAGCCTAGTGTAATGGACAGTGACTCTGCCAGGATGCTGGGCTAGGAGGGAACAAAAGAAATATTGCATCTGTAAAGCACGTTCCTACTCCATTATCACATTTAGTTTCATCACATTCTTCTGAGAAGGGAGAGCATTTTACAGTCAAAGAATCAGGTTTGCAGCCGTGAAGGTTTTCTGAAGTCATATAATGAGAAAGTGATACCGAATCCCAGTTATGGAGAAGAGCAGATGCAAGAGTTTCTCAGTTCTCTCCATGGCCTGCACACTTAGCCCACACTACACAGTTGAGTTCACATCCATTCACTTTCCACATACATGCTGAATACTTCACAAACACTACAGCATGTGGAGGTCATAAGAAAACTTGGAGATTAACTTCCATGCATAGCATTTGCAAAACAGTCTCTCAAAACTGGTCTCACTCATAATGAAGACATAAAAAGGATAGATTTGGAGAGAAGGGGAAGAGGAGTCTCTCTTCCCTGCTCCATGGCTGCCTGCCACTCATCTCAAGTTTGGTGAGAAGGGTTTCGATGAGACCATTCAGAAAGGTACCTCCTGCAGCTCAGAAATATCCTGGACAAGTGAGTGACTCACACCTGAGAATCCAGAGGGGGAGGTGCTGCTGAAACACCATGGAGGCAGAGCCAGGGCTGCCAATGGGAAAGAAGTTGTGTGGCCATTGATGTGTCAAGTGACCACATTTTTCATCAATGGGAAGTAGGACCTTAAAAGAATTTTGTTGACAGATCCATGTGGGGAGCAAGGAACCCCAATAGAGAGAGTCTTCCAGATAAGAAGCACTTGAAAACTCACTCTGGAAGTCCCTTCTACTCTGACCATGGAATTTGCTCAATAAAGATAACAAAATGTTTTAATTATGCAACTTCTCAGGTTCAGGAAAACTCCAGGTACAGAAACAAGAGGGAACACAGTGCTAAGGGGGCAAGTGGAATTTGAAATTCTGGAGGCCTAAGTGACACTCAGAACCAGACCCCTACCTGACAGGCCCATGCTTGATGAGAGGACACACTCTGGGCTGTGGCTCGTTGGTAGTAATAGGCACGCTGCTCAAGCCAGATGAGGGGCTGGTGTGGGTATTGGAGGAGAAACTATCTGTCCTCTGACCTGGGAAATCAAGGTGGGGGCTGCACCTGCCCTGCAACGTGGGTTGAACCTAAGAAATTGGAATTAAGTTCTGCGCCATGACAGAATGTGGGTTTGACTACCACTGTGTGTTGGAACTCTGGGACAGGACACTGCCTGAGAAACATGATGCCTGTGGGTCACAGCAGAAGAAACAGTAAACTGACTGGTGAGGAGACTTCCTCAGCCCAGGGACCATGTATAGTTTCTCACAGAGAATTACTGCGAGATAGGATAACAGAAAATAATGACCACCACATTAGGAAATGGACATGTCTGAGAGAGAGATAGAAAAGGCCAAAACCCAGAAGCCAGTCTTCAATTTCACCAGCATGCCATAATTGGGGTGATATTTTATGAACCCCAAGACTCCCGTGAGGGTTCAGTCCATATTCGCTGAGTACTAACTGAGCTGAAATTGACCTAAAAGGCTTTTTGGTGGTCTCATTATGGTCACGACACCTCCATTTGGAATCACGACTCCCTGTTAGATTTGATAAAAGATAGGAACCCCTTCCGATATGCATGTTGGATAAAACATGCATATACCTAAAATGCAATTCAAAAATAAATCATCTGAAAATGAGAAAGGTATCTCAGAAATAGAAAATGGAGCTCAAAGCAGGAATAAAAAAATTATCCAAAAGCTAAACCCCAAGCAGATGATAAAGGTCACCATCAATAGTGGTCCATCCTATAGATGGTTGTAAGAATGGAACTTCTGTGGTATTCTCCAGAATCCATAGTAATCCCAAACTGTGTCACCTGGTGGAAGTAGTGCTTGTCAGATAACTCCACTGTAAATTTATAAATTTACTCTTCTTCCATCTTTCCACAAGGTGCTCTTTGGAAGGAAGTCTCACAGGCAGCCCACACTTAAGGAAAGGGAAGTATACTTCACCTGAAGAAAGTATTATCTACCCACAAATTTTTTTTAATTCTTCTGCATGAAAAATTTTTCTCTTCATTCCTCCATTTATTTATTTAGTCATTAATTTATTTGAGTTACACTGATATTTCTTTTATACTTTAGGATATAATCCAACACTGCTTTTTTCCTTTGCACAAGAGTGAGGAGTTGAGAGTGGATTTCTCATCCAGACAGAGAATTCACTCAAGTCTATGGGTCTGATATTTTTGGCCTGAGTTTTTGGGACATGAGTGGACTTGAAGGGCACAAAGGGATTAGAAAATGGTCATCAGCATCTTTAGATGTGATAGTGGTGAAAACAAAAACCACTAAAAAAAATGTAATTTTTCCCCAAAATAGGAAAAAGGAGACAATTAGGAAGGGAAGTGGTTATAGATGGGAACTTTAATATCCCCCAAAAAATTTATATTGTGAAAGTTTGGTCCCCAATGTAGCAAGTTTGGAAGGTGATTTCAGGCAATGGTTAGGTTATGAGAGATGGAACCTTATCAGTGGAATAATCAGTTTGATGGACAAATAATTGGAATGGACAACTGGGTGGCAACTATAGGCCAGTGGAAAGTGGTTGGATGGAGGAAGGAGGACACTGGGGGTGTGGTCTGAACTGTATCTTGTCCCTGATGCTTCCATGCTTCTTCCCCACTCCTACCCCCACCCCCCTCTCTCTCTGTCTCCCCAGCTGCCAGGACCTGGGCATCTTTTCTCTTCCATGCCCTTTTCCATGATGAGCTGCTGCACCTGGGGTCCAGAGCAATGGAGACACCACGTTTCTACTGAACCTCTGAAACCATGAGCCCAAACTAAACTTTCCCTCCTCTAAGTTGTTCTCATCAGATATTTTGATCACAACAGAAAAAGGCTGAATAACACAGAATTCATGGTGTATTTCAAGGCCTAAAACCCAGACTAACCAATTAGGAAAAGATATTTTTCCCAGTGGGAGTGGGCTGATTAGTGATTGTTTAGATTCTGGGAGGGTGGCCCTCCTAGGTCTGTCCACCCTACAGAGAACAAGGATGGTGACTCAGCCCCTTCTGCACACCTTCCCTCAGCAGAAGGCCCAGAGAAGGAAAGAGGACAGAGAGCAGAATCATTAGGTAAGGGAATGTGCAGAGGGCAGCTGTCACTTGAGGTTCTACTGACACCCAGAGGCAGATCTAAGCAGATGGAAGGGTCCAGCCCAGGAGAGAACTCTCTGTGGAAGGGAGGCTCCTCATTTCCTTGTTGTGGGTGGGCACTTTGGCAACAGATGCAAGGTCCTTTTCAGGGTCCCTTGGACTTGGAAGCCCAGTGGGGGAGAAGCAGCCACTGCATTCTGGAGATGGTGATCTCCAATGAGATCCAATGCTGCTCTTTGTAACCAGTCCCCAAGCAGGAAGGAGGGGCCTCTGCCTCCTCAGGACACTACTCTCAGCTCCAAGGACAGCTTTGGCTGGGGAAGCCCTTGGGAGCACTCAGTGCCCTTAAAAGTCACTCAGAGACTAAAACCCTGGAGCATTCAGTTATTCAGTTGCCCCGTGATTTATCCTGGGACATGTGTGAAGTCATTGCCTTTCTGGTTTTGTGTCCAATTTGCCTCTGGCCTCTGGCCTCATTTACTGTCATTCACTCTGCTTATCCTCTTGCACAGTTTTAATGGCATTGCTTTCTGATAAATGAAGAATTTGCTGTGCAAAGAGGCAAATGCATTAAAAATAAATATTTGTACTTTATTTTTTCATTGTAAATGAATTTCAGTGGCTATTTTTAAATGTAGAAATAAGCTGGCTGAAGGAAAGGTGGTGTCTGTCATTAGGTGTTTCCTATCCCCAAGGACAGTTTTGGTTTGTAAAAGTAATTAGAAAATGTTTTCCACAGGGGGCCGCTGGCAATATGGTCTAGTAGCAAGACCAGTGAGGTCATAACAGGAAGGTTCTCCTAGATAAGGAATTCCAGGTGAAAGAGAAGGACTTGTTGAGCATTCGCCACTGACCTCACTGAGCAACCTCATGGAGCATGCGCGCAAGACCTCAGTTTCTAAACCCAGAGGCTACCTGAAGAGGTTGCGCGTGCCCATTGTCCTGATAATCCCAGGCTTTGTTAAATTCAGCAGGTTGTCCTGGGTCACTGAGAGAATATGTGAAAAGTTTGATTCAGTTGCAATTCTGCTGAGTTCCAGACACAGTCCTTCCCAGGACAGCCGGCTATGGCACCCGCTGATCTAGAGAGGATTTTCCAGCCTGAGTGGCACTGGGCACTATAGAAGCACCACTGGACTGAGGGTCCCAGGATCAGGGTCATGAGCAAGCCGCCCTGCCCAGAGGTGTTTCAGTCAGGTTAGAAAGTTGCAGGGTGTTCCTGAACCTGAACAAATACTCCCAGCACCCTGGGCATCTTAGGGTCTGAGTATGGCAAGAGCCCTTGTCATTGAAAGAAACCTTGTGAGGGGGGAGGGGCACCTTGATTCTCTGGCTCTGGAGCTGTGCCTTGACAGGGAAGTCTTTTATTATGAACCATAACATGCTGTCCATACTTTATATGTCATCTTCAATGTAATTTTGTCAGCATGAGTGTATCAACAGGAGTCTGATTGATTCTAAATATTTTAATCACTTAAGAATTTTAAACCTGAAAGAGAATAAGGCCATGGACTTTGAGTTTCTTCTTCTGAGCAGTAAAGGGCTTCGATAAATGTTAGAGCCTCTAAAAACAGGGAGAAAAAGATGTGGCCAGGGGAAAGTAGAGGAAGGACAGGGCATGAAAATGATATTTATCAGCATATGGACAAGGGGACTGGAAGGAGTCACGAACAAGAAGAAGGGCAATAGGGCTCCTGAGTGTCTATCTAATGAAGTAGAAACTTATCCTCATTTTACAGATGAGAAAACTGAGGCCTTAATAAGCTACCCACAGTCAAATGTCTAATATTTGACAATGCTGGGCCCTGGACCCTAACCTGAACTTGAACCTGGTTTTTCTGATAATGTGGCACACTTTACATTACACCAAATGGTCTCTCCAAATCTGTGGGCCAGATTCTCACCAGGTCTCATTCCTGTTGTCCTCAATCCAAGAACTACTTAAGCCTTTGGGCAATTCTAAGTGCAGGTATTTAGTGACTGTGCTTAGACTGACCACAGCTCTCCTGGGAAGAATGGAAGGAATGGAAGCAGACACTTTGTTGTAGTTGTGGGTTCTACTGTGAAAGGTGCTTTCTACAAGCAGATTTCATTCCATTTTATAAAAGAGACAGACCATTGAGGATCTCCCCTGATTACACAGGCTGGTGGCAGAAGAACAATGGATTATATGTGGGTCTGTCTTCAAAGTCCTGCCTCCAGCATGCTGAGCTCCCAAAGGAAATGCCATTCTGTGACCTCAAAGAGATCTTAATCTGGCAGTGGGTACACAAGGGCCACCTACCCTTGTGTAGGAGCTGGTAATGCCTAGTGAAGGAGCAGAGCAGATAAGAGTAACTAAGCATTTCTTTGGGAATGATGGTTATAATCAGTGCTTTAGGTAATTCAAGTACAGGTAGTCACTTTTGTATTGGATAGACACATATAGAAAAATGAACTGACACCCTATCTCACACCATATCCCAAGTCAACTCAAAATGGATTGTCAATGTAAAACCTGAAACTATAGAATACTAGAAGAAAACAGAGGAGGAAAGTTCCATGACATTATCTGGACAATGGTTTTTTAAATTTGAACCTGAAATCATAGGCAACAAAAGCAAATATGTAAATGGGACCACATGACTCTACAAAGCTTCTGCAGCAAGGGAAACAACAGAGTGAGGAGACAGTGTATGGAACAGAAAAGAATATTTGTAAACTATACACCTGATAAGGGGTTAGTATGCAAAATATCCAAGGAACTCCAACAACTCAGTGGTAAGAAAAGTGACCTGATTTAAAAGTAGGCAAAGGGGCTGGGATGTAGCTCAGTGGCAAAGTGTCTGCCTTGCATTTGCAAAGCCCTGGGTTCGACCCCCAGTTCCAAAAAAGACAAAAAGTTGTCAAAGGATCTGAAATGATATTTCTGAAAAGAAGATATGCAAGTAGCCAACAAGAATATGAAAAAAATTCCCAACTGCATTAATCTACAGGAAAAAATGCAATGTGTGCATTTGCAACAACATGAATAAACCTGGAGGATACTATATTAAATAAAATAAAACAAGCACATAAAGGTAAGTGCTGCATGATCTCACTTGCATATAAACTCTAAAATTGTTGAATTCATTAGTGGAGAGTCTGAAGTTTACCAGAGGCTCAAAGAGGGGAGAAGATGTTGAACAAAAGACATATAATTTCACTTGAAGAGAAGAGAGAAGTTCAAGAGATCTATTTCACAACAACTACAGAAACAATAATGTATGGCAGTCTAGAAAATTGCTAAGAGAACAGATTTTAAGTGTTCTCACCACAAAAATAAAACTGGGCTTGTAGTGTTATAATGGAGTTCTTTCACCTCAGCTTCACTCAGTCGCGGGGGTAACTGCCAGGCAATGGTGAATAAACAAGAGAGTTGTGAGCTCTTTGTTAGTTCATTTATTTAGGGAATGTTTCATCCTTAAGTAGATAATCACAGTTTATTACTTGTTTGCACTCATGCTAAACAGGGTTTGGAACTGTGCCCAATCAGGTAACATCCAGGTATGCAAAGTAAGGATTGTACCTCATCCAATCACATTTCCACTACTGTCTACTTGTGTCTTTACTTGGGGTCCAATCTGGACCCCCTAAGGTTACCCTGGCAACAGGTATGCTAATTATGGGGAAGTGGTCAGCTTCACTGACCTGCTGCAGTGGAAAGCTCCTTCCTACTGGTTTTCCTGTCAGGCATGCATGAATGTAGGTCTCCCTTACACATTCGAGGCATTCACTGCTGCCAGCCAAGTACCAGGGGCTTCTCCCACATATCTCCCCTTTTTATTAATTTGAACCAGGGATTCCCTTAGGAGGACCTGATTGACCTGTATTCTGTGAATTTTTCTTGAGGTTATACTCCAAAAACATTTCACTATGAAGATAAGCACTATGATTATTATACAAAGAAGTCCCAGCAAAATGAGGTTAGAGGGAGTAATGAGGCTTCTTACCTTATTCCATGTCTGGGTTATAATGGAAGTGTCTATTTGGTACACTCTGATTTTTGACATATTACATATTACATATTGTGTTTTTTATCTGTAATGTTCTGTTAAGGTATTCCTGACACCATTGAGTTTTTAAGTGTGCAGCTAGTAATTCTCTAGCTTGGGTGGCATTTGTGGCAGGCACATCAGTAATGCAAACCCGTATGATCTTTGGGGAAGTTGCACATCTGAGTTGTTGGGTTTTTAGCAGATAGTCTATTTGATAACCCAGTATATCAATTTGAGATTGCAAGTTCAGTATGCCCTCATGAGTCATCTTTGAAAGGGATAAAAGTCCAGCCTGAATATCTGTAGTAGTTGAAAGAGTCTCTTGTAAAGTCTTTGCGGTGGTTCCGGCCTTCAGCAAGGCGATAGTTAAACAGGTAAACTCGATGATGAAAAGAGCTCTGGAGACACTGATGTTCCAATATCTCAGGGGCGTCTCCAACTTCTCAGACTCTGATGAGCTCCATTCCTTGATTTGGCCAGATTCCGTAGTTCTGCACTAACTGCCTGTCTCTAATTCGGGCTTTATTCCCATTTTTCCCTTTTCTTTAAGAATTCCTTACTGCTGTACAGAAAGGGGGCGACGACCATTCTTGCTTCTTTGAGCTGGGAGGGGGCAGAGTGGGGCAAGCAGTTTGGAGTTCCTTTTTTGAAATCTGGTCAACCAAGGGATGCAGGGTATAAGTCAGCTTGGGAAGAGCAGGTTATAAAGTCATCTGGGGGTGGGTGCTTCTATGAGAGAGAAACAAAAAGCCATGAGTACTAAAATGAGATTAACACAGAATAAATGTTGCAGCATCTGGCACAATGTCAATGAATATCTTGAAGATGATAGAAGTCAATCTCTCACCAGGTGGAAGAACTGAGAAGTTGTTTCCATAACAAGGCCTCACAAACACTGGAGAGGATAAGGCCTGTGTTTGGGAACTTTAACATTGTCAGAGTTATCAGGAATGTAAACAAAACATTTAATTTCTAATGTTATCTGATTTTTGCAAAATATCCTTTTATTGGTATAACCTGTGTTTAGTAGAGATCTCCATATTTCTGTTACTTAGGGCTAGATAATCATAGTAGCAAACATAGATTAAGCCTACCTGTGTAGCTTAGAAAGATCTGTAGGCCTTAAACTGACCAAAATTTCTGACTCTGGCAGTTTCTCTTGATAGTTATCAGGCACATCTGACTCAGATTTTTTTTTTTTTTTGTAGCTTTTAATCTTTACTTAATCTAGAGGGCTAACACAGTGTATATCTTAAGTTACATTTAACTATTGTTTCTTTTAAATGTCCAAGAATGGCTATGTTTTGGTTTTAATTGTTTTGCTAGGTGTCTAAAATCAAGCTGGTCAAATTGATTGGTTCCTGTCTCTTAAGAGTCAGCTGATTTCCCACAGGGGTCACTCATGGGGGAAACTGAGAGCAGTTTCGTAGCTCCTTAGGGAAATTCTCTTGTTCCCTGGATTCTTGGTGACTCTGAGAGAAAGAGCCAAATGCTGGTTTTTCTTGACCCTCTTGTGTTAATCTTGATCTCCAAGTTTGATCTTAAACATCCAGAAAGCCAGTCCCACCAGTCATAAAGAGTACTGGACTTTAACTTCAATGTTTATAACTTTATAGTTATTTACTCCTTTTTATTTAGTTAGAGTCTATATATGTTATCTTATCTGTTCTATAGGTGATGGCTTAGTACCTCAAATTAATTTAGGTCGTTCGCAAAGCAATACTTCTGCAAGGCGTTGATCAGGCAACGGTTGTAGAATTAACAAGGAAAATACAAAATGGAATTAACAACAGTAAAAACATATCTAGTTTGTGTAACACCCATTTTAAACTTTGCCTGAGCTTTACGTCATATCCCCTGTTCGAGATCACAGTGATTTTACAACACAAAACACAATCCTTTGAGAATAGGTTTAAATGAACTGAAGTGTGGCCTATGTTGGAGACATTCTGACAATGTAGTAAGGTGGCAGGCCAAGCTTTAGCTTAGGTAAGGTAGGGTCCTTTACAGATATAAAATAAAGCATTCTAATTCTGAAGTTAATTTTCATCTCTTTCACCATAACCAGCATGACCAAGCTTGTAGGTCCAGTGAGGGGCAAAGGAGAACTGAGAAATAAAGATTTACCAACACAGATTCTGAAGATCAAGCTGAGATCAGATGGAACTCTGTTCTCTGATGGCGATGTACATCTGAAGAGTTATGCTAGCAATATTTACCTCCACATGTTTCATTAGCAGGTTGAGGACCAAGAAATCATTATTTTCTATATTCAGGAAAGTTACAGTTGCAAAGTGCCATGCTAGGAGCTCTGTATAGCTCTCAGGAAAGTCTATTGGTTAAAGTTACTATAAAGTGGGCAGGAACTGGAGGAATGGAACTAGTGAAATAACGCTGTTGTCTAGTAAAAGAACTTCTTTTTGCTTGGTAGCAGCATGCCTGATTTTAAAGTTAGGGTTGCTAGGACTTTTGCATAGTACCTCCTGATGTAGGGCATGGCCACAATAGCTAGTCATCCTGTGTCTTTGCATAGGAGCATTCTTACAGCCATGAGGTCGTCAGAGATTCCCAATCTTAGGTATTGTTGTTCTATCCTCTGTTGTCACCTTTTACACTCTTTATTAAATGTCACCTTATAAAGTTTGCATATATTGCTTTCAGAGTTTATATAAGCATTAGCTATCATTTTATATTATTATGTCTAAAATATAAATTAAAAAAAAGGCTAAAAGAACCTTTAACTTCTCTTTTGTGTGCCAAAGTAGCAAAGTGTTTTTATATTTTATAATATGAACTTCTAAATAGTTTGGGTTCTTTTCTTTCTTTAAAAATTCTATGCTTTAAAATCTTACTGCAATATAAAAAGACACCATATACCTTAGTGATAATATTATTTTAAGTGATATAAGTTAACCTGCAATAAATTTTTATTTTTCTTATAAGGTTAAAATTACCATTACAGGCAAACTTAGTCTGGAGAACGGCAATTTGTCAAACATATTCTTTTAAACTTTCTGCTTAAAGGACTTGTACACCTGGAGAATATGAACACATTTAACATACAAAAAGAGTCATAACAATTATTTAGTGTTAACCAAATTTTGTTTTTAGGGAAAAATTAGCCTCTATAACATAGTATAATACTTTAACAGTTGTTGTTTGATCATAATTGTGTAATCCCCAATTTTAAGACCAATTGTTCTAAAGAATAAAATTTAATAGTCACAATGTTAAGAGTAAATTAGTGTTTTTAAAGAAAACCTTGGCAATTTGACATATAGATTACACTTTGGTTTACATTAGCACATTAATATTTGACCTTTGCAGAAAACCTTAAATGGCTTTTAATCAATCATTTCACATATATATAACCAACTTATTTACACACAAACTTGTTGAAATTTGCCCTTTACTTACACACGATATGATTCCCATGTATCTCATCATAGAAAAACTTTCCAACCTAGAAACATTTTTTCTTCTACCAAATATATTTCCATGCCTAGAACCTTTGATATATTCCTTCCCATATGCTGACATTATTTATTCACATTTTGAAACCACCCTTATGAAATTTTTGAGTTAGACAAATTACTCCATTTTAATAAGAAGAAATATTTTGTTATTCATAGTACTTAAATTAAAACACAGTGGAAACTTTTGGATGCTTTTACACAGAATTGAACTTGCTAGAATTTAAATTTTGTAACCTTGTTATTAGTGATGACACAAAACAATTTTAAGCCCTTATTATTTATCAATTTGACAACACCAGGATGTTCAAATATGTGGTCCTGGAATTTAAGGAGTTAAGAGTATCAGATTTTACTTAACAGTTCACATTTACCTTGTAAATTAATCCCTTATATATCAAATCCAATGTACTTATTTTTTCCTGTAAGAATCAAAATATTAGACAAGCACATTTATTCTCTCTTTCTTGTTGAAGAAAAATCCTAGAAACAAAAGACATTAGGCATTTCACAACAAACAGTAGTGTTATCACCTAGAAAAACCTGTGAGTGAAGTAATGTTAGGACATTTTACTTTAATTTGTCTAGCCAATTCAAATTGAACCTTTTTAATTCACATGAATTAAAGATATGTGGATCCATTTTTTGTTTGTTTTTAATTTGTTTAATTACTTTGAGAGCTCTTTATGCCAATTTGATATCATGTACAGGAGTTTGTGGACACGCAATAGACAGACAACACAATATACACTTAAACAAAACAAAAAAAACCTTGTAGCTTTTATCTCCATTGTAATGTAACAAACATTTAAAAATTACTGGAGGTGAATAAAAATTAGGACAGTTCAAAAAAGTTCATGAGCTCATAAAATAAAGAATTCAAGGAAAAAAAGAAAAAACAAAAGTCTAGAAAAATGATACGCCATTGGCAGCATGAGAAAAAGTCTTAAACCCATAATTCCACGTTGTTCAATTGTAGACCTACTAATAGAATTTTGGAAAAGGATATAACGATAAAGTTGAGTTCTGTGGCATTTAAATGAATGCACTCTTTGTAGGCTTTTGTAGCTAATGGGAAAACTTTTGGCATTTCAGCAGTGGTAGGGGGTTAGATTTGGCAACCTCTGAGAGAGGAAAACGGGCACTCTACTGATAGAGCTATTTAGGGTGGAGCGGTAAGGGTGCCAAATCTCAGTCACTGGAGTATTAGGGACTGAGGAGAATATTCCACAGAAGGCTACTATTAAGTCGTGCACTGACCCCAGTGGAAAGGCCCTGCCAAGACACAGCACCTGCCGCAATATTTCCTTTGTTAAGTCCAAATTTTCCTGTGGTGTCCATGGGGGAGAGGAAGACACTGTGGGGTGAGCCTATTTTCCCTGGGATTTGTCCTGCCAAACTGAGGAGTGAAGGTTGCTTTGCACTCACCACTGCAGGGCTTGCCTCCTTGGTGGTCCATTCTCCTCTATGCCCCACCAGTGGGGAGCAGAGCTCCACCAGCGCAGATTGCATGCTTGCTGCACTCCAGGGCAGGCGACCTGGCTATGCAGCCTGGGTTAGTGCTGAGATTGGGTGGGTCATGAGCAAGTATGTGCCTTTGTCCTCCCCACCAGGGAGTGTGCAGGGCGAGGCTGCTGGGCTGGCCTGCTTTGTTGGGAGCCTGTGAGCCAAAGGAGAAATGGTGCAGCTTCACATTTTTCGGCCAGAGAGTACCTGAGGAGTGGATCTGGAAAGTGCATAGCTCCTCCTGCCAGGAGGTGCCAGAGGAGTTAAAGGGACAGGTATCCATTTGGGGTTTGAGAAGTTCCTGTACCTGTGTGCCCATGGCTAGTGTCTCAGTCAAATTTGGGGGAGAAAAGACTGTGTAGCGGAATTACTGTTTCTTAAAACTTTATCTCCTCAGCTTTTTTTTTTTTTTTCTATTTCCTTCTGTGATGGGAAAAACTCTGTAGTCGCCTGTGCCGAGCTGGCTGAAGTGAAGTGAAGTCTGCGTGCTGTATGGTGAGCCCCGCTGGGAGCTAGGGAATTCAAAGGGGAGAGCCAAAGTTTTGGGTTTGTTTACCTCTGGATGGTGTTGGAGCCCTGAGGCTTTCTTTGTAGCACTCCTGATGGAATAAGAAAACTTGCAGGGAGGGGGTGGCTGTCCCATAATGTCCCAGCAACTCTGTAAGGTGACTGGGAAGTATTTGTTTGGTTTCCCTGCGTGGAACTGCTTGTACAGGCATCTAACTTGCAATCAGGGGGTTTATCTTCTATTTGTGTCCTAAAGGTGAGGAAAATCATTGGTTCTCAAAATTGATTGAGGTCTTTTGTTTCACTTTACAGCCCCGCTGAGACCTCGGATTTCAAAGCTGCAAAGTGCAGCATGCAGTGGGGGTGGGGGTGGGGGTGGAGATTACCCATGGTTAGGGAGTGTAATTAAAAGGCAAAGCAATGTGAGAGGAAGTCCTATTTGTGAAATCGGGGGCCTCAAGTACCCTCTCCAGTATAAAGAGGGTGACACTTAAATAACCTCCTAAAAGGATCCCAATGCCTAGAATGGGGGCCCAAGAGGCAGACACGGAGGTCCCTGAGACATAGGAAAGGATTGTGCCAGATCAGATGTGTTGTAGGTTATGGGGGACTTCTGTGATTGGTTAGATCACAGCCCTATGCCCACACTGTGTCTCCAGAAACCATTATCCCTCAGGGGGAGGGAAAGTCACGGTTCTGAAATCTGGGCTGATCAGGCCCTTATGTGAGTTCTCTGGGAGGAACCCAAAGGAAAGGGGGAAGAACCTCTGGAGCTTGGGCGGCTAGAAAGAGGTCCAGTCAGTGAGTGTGCACCTATGCCTTTAAGGAAGACAAGACAAACAAAGGAAAAGGGGAAGTGGGGGTTCAGCACTCACCTAACTGAACTGTAAGCACCCTGAGTGGAAAAGGGGCCCTTACCGAATTACACCACCCAGAGGCAGAAAGAGAAAACACTTGAAAGGCCTTTACCAAATCCAGGGGACCCTCGCAAAGTCCCGATGCAGCATGAGTGATCGAGAGAATCCACCATTGGGCGCCACTAATGGGGTAACGGCGTAGTGCCAATGCCAGGCACCGGGAACTGGTGAATAAACAAGAGAGTTGTGAGCTCTTTGTTAGTTCATTTATTTAGGGAATGTTTCATCCTTAAGTAGATAATCACAGTTTATTACTTGTCTACACTCATGGTAATCAGGGTTGGAACTGTGCCCAATCAGGTAACATCCAGGTATGCAAAGCAAGGATTGTACCTCATCCAATCACATTTCCACTAATGTCTACTTGTGTCTGTACTCGGATCCAATCTGGACCCACTAAGGTTATCCTGGGAACAGGTATGCTAATTAAGGGGAAGTGGTCAGCTCCACTAGCCTGCTGCAGGGGAAATCTCCTTCCTACAGGATTTCCTGTCAGGCATGCATGAATGTAGGTCTCCCTTACACATTGGAGGCATTCACTGCTGCCAGCCAAGTGCCAAGGGCTTCACCCATAGTGTTAGCCACGGAACTCCAACACCCATGTCACTAAGCTCTGTGGACAACTCAGAGAGAGAAGGCCTCCCTCTGTACCTACCAAGTGCTGCATCTTGGGTCCCTCTGGGGCTTGAGGTTTCTGTCAGGGGAGGAGGTGAGGTTGTGCCACACCCTATAGTTTCCTCTGAACAGACAGCTTCATTCTAGATCAGTGATTCTCAGACTTGCCTGAACATTGAGGATGCTGGCATTGGGCTCACAAGGGTCATTAAAATAACACTGTTCTCTGGACATTGTCCTAGAGATTGCTACATAATTGATGCAGTGTCTGACTCTGTGTATCCAGGTAGTATGGTTTGGATCCCAAACGTCCTTCAAAGGCTCAAGTGTTGAGGCTGGGGTTGTGGCTCAGTGGTAGAGCACTTGCCTAGCATGTGTGAGGCACTGGGTTCGAGTCTAAGCACCACATATAAATAAAAGAATAAAATAAAGCTCTATCATTTAAAAAAGAAAAAGAAAAGGCTCAAGTGTTGAGCCTTGGTCTCCAGTGCAGCAAAGTTCAGAGTGGGACTTTTAGGAAGTCATAGGATCATGAGGGCTCTGATCTCATGGATGGGTTAATCATTTTATGGGTTCATAATTGAATGAACTATTAGAAAGTAGTGGAAACTGTAAGAGGTGGGTCCTGGTGGGAGGAACTAGATCACTGAGGACTCTCTCTCTTTATTGCTCTCTCTCTCCCCCCCCCCTTCTCTCCCTTTCCCTGCCACCATTATATGACATTAGCACTTTTTTGCTCTGCCATACTAGCCTCACCATGATGTCCTGTCTTAACACAGGCACAGAATCAACACACCATGGACCAAAACCTCTGAAACCATGAGCCAAAAGAAATCTTTTTTCCTTTAAGTTGCTTTTCTCAGATATTTTGTTGCAGTGATAGGAAGCTGACTTGTTAGTCACCAGGCAATTCTCTTCCATCTCTATTTGAGCTTCCAGAAATCTTTGGTCTCTGATTAGCTGCCCCCCTGTCTCTCAGGTTGTATGTTAAATGCCTAAATAAAATTTACTATATTTTTAATTACCATAAAACATTTGTACTTATTTGTGGGGTACAGTGGCATAATTCCATACATGTATATAATGGATAATGACCAAATCAGGATAATTAGCATTTCCATCTCCTCGAATATTATCATCTATGTGTTTCAGGAATTTCCGAACTTTTCTCCTCTAGTTATTTTGAAATGTATAATCAATTATTGCAGACTATAGTTACTTACCCTATTGTCCTACAAAATATTAGAGCTATCACCCCCAACCTTATTTTGGCACCCACCAACTCCCTCACTCTGTCCCCTCCCCTTCCTAGCCTCTACTGGCTTCTATTCTACTCTCTGCTTCTATGTGACCGATTTCTTTAGCTTCCACAAATGAGTGAGAACATATAATTTTTGTCTCTCTCTGCCTGGCTTATCTCATTTATTGCATTATCCTTCAGTTCCATCCATTTTACTACAAATGACAGGATTTCATCCTTTTTGTGACTGGATAACATTGCATTTGGTTTATAGGTGACATTTTTAATCCATCTATCCATCAGTGGACATCTTGGTTGATTGCTTGTCTTTGCTATTGTAAATAACACTGCCATAGACATGGGCACATATCTTTGATATAATGATTCCATATCCTTGGGATGTGTACCTGGGAGTGGGATAGCTGGATCATATTTTCAGTTTTTTGAGAAACCCTATACTGTTTTCCCCAAGGGCTGTACTAATTTATTTTTTTATTATTTTTCTATAATTTTTAAGAAATTACTTAGAATTTTATGTAATAGGGTAATAATGTCTGTCCCATTCTACCATCCTTCCCATCCCCACCACCCCACCCCTCTCATGGCTGTACTAATTTACACTCCCAACAGTGTGTAAGAATGCCCCTTTCTTTACATCCTCACCACCATTTGTAATTTTTTGTCTTTTATAATAGCCATTCTCACTGGGGTAGGAGGATATTTCACTCTGGTTTTGATTTTCATTTCCCTGATGATCAGTGATGTTGAGCACTTTGTCATACACTTGCTAACCATTTTTGTACCTTCTTTGGAAAAAATGTCTATTCAGATAATTTGCTCATTTTTAATCAGGTTATTTAGATTTTTTTTTTTTTTCATATTGAGCTGCATAAGTTCCTTATTCCTGGCTCTGGAC
>JAJEJO010046978.1:56297-147988 GCA_020662805.1 Glaucomys volans
TAGATGTGGAGATGTATGTGCAAGGTAACCTCCCCTGGCACCACAGCTCCCAGCATGCTGTGGGTATCCAGGCAGGCATGTAACCATATTGACCAAGGCAAGGAACAGACCCAGAACCTGACAGTGGGACAGAGTATCCTGGACACTGTGGTACTCCCAGCCTCTAGTACATGTCAGCTGCCCTGATTCAGTTCCCTTAGACTCACCTTAGGGGGCCTCAGGGGGCTGATCTCTGCATAGGGAGGGTCGTGGCTGTCAAGTCCACCAATCTGCAGGTCATCAGAGTCTGCTCTAGGAGGAGCTTGGGAAGCAGTTACTGAAGCTGGTACTACTGGCAGGAGGGTGGTCCCACCTGTACACAGAAGACTCTCATTGAAAGTGTGCAATTGAGTGACCCCTCACCAGGCCCGGAACAAGGTCACTGTTCCCTGGGATGTAAAAGCAGGTCCCAGACCCTTGTCTTGTTTCTGCCACCCTTGACCCTTCCTTACTAGGCATGCGAGCACCTCCCATCCTCATCATTGCTCCACCCCAGGTTCTGCCAGGAAAGGCCTCTCTCTGCCCATTGACTTTCCCAGCCTGACAACTGTGTCTAGGGTCTCCTACATCCACTGCCCCTCCCCAGCACTCCCATCCCTCAGTGACTCCCCAGTTCCTACCTCTCTCAGTCTCCAACTTCTTCCTCTTCCCGATCCACACTCCAGCCCCCAGACCCACCACCAGAACCGTGGCAAGAACTCCTATCCAAAGCCATTTGCTCTGAAAAGTACCTGAGGTCAAAGACAACCTGGTGTCAGATCTGCTTCAACCAGGCCTGGCAGACTGGTGGGGCTAGTACTACCCAGACTCCATCTGTCTCCCAGTGCCCAACTTTGAGGCAACCTGAAAGAATGTCTTCCCTCATAGTCTCTCCCTAACCCTAACCCTAATCCTAACCCTTTTCCCAGCAACTCGGGAGGCTGAGGCAGGAGGATCACAAGTTCAAGATCAGCCTGAGAAACTCAGTGAGACCCTGTCACAAAATCAAAAAATAAAAAGGGCTGGAGATTTATAGCTCAGTGGTAAAGCACCCCTGGGTTCAATCCCCAGTACCAAAAAAAAGAAGAAAAAATGTAGAGACATAAATATATATACAAATACATATATGTATTTTATATACGTATATACATACATATACATATATTATGTATGCATATATTACATAATAATATATGTATTACATATATTATATGTAATATAATTATATGTAATGTATTATAGTATATGTATTACATATTATGTGTATTACATAGAATACATATATTATGTATAAATATATGTATATTTTTATATACATATATACATATACATAATATAAATATATACATTTTATGTACATATATACATATATACCTATATACATAAATATATATTTTTTATACAAATACATATATATATACTTAGAAATATCTTCTTCCTCTTTTTAGTATGTATTCTCTAATAATTATTGATAGGTTTACATAGATTATCTCTTTCAATTGTCACAACAATTGCTCTGTGGAATAGGTAAAAATATTAACCATCTTATAAATAGAAAGGCTCAAAAAGTATATAATGTATCCACAGTCACACAGACCGAATGTGTCAATGTCCCCACTGCACTGTATGTTCCTCAGGGACAGGGGCTTATCTTATTTTTCACTGTGCACCACCCACTCAGCATATAGCAGGTACTCAGTGCAAGTCTGTGGACTGAGTGCTAAGTGAGAAGTAAGAGATGACAAGGAAGAGGCTGTGAAGTTCCTCCAAGGGAACAAGCAGGGCTCAGGAAGATGGTGGTGGAACAGGGTGGCTGACCTGGTAATGACACCTCCTATTGTACAACCACTGCTCCTTTGTGTGATTCTGGGAAGGTGGAAGGGTTGGTGTTTTATGAAACACAGCTCCTTTGTAAGAGCTGACCACCCTGAAGGCCTTTTATACAGCCCAGGTGAGATCAAAGACCGACTCAGGGAAGCATGGTAATTGGTCACAGTGCCTGCAGGTGCACATACTGTCCAGAGGAGGCTGAAGGTGGTTTCATGGTCAGAGATGGTAGCCGTCCTCAAAGAGGATGTCTGGAGCGCAGAGAAAACACCAGGCATCTATCAGCCTGAATGGATCGTGCATGTCCAGGCCATCCAAGGAGGGGGCCTGATGTGAGTATGGGGGACAGAACACTCCAGGGCTGGGGACAGGGGATGGGCACTGAGGGTTCACGTACTCCTTGAGTTCTTCCCCTGCCTTGCTTGGATTCTGATGACTGATTTAGCCTCCCAGGCTCTGTGATGCTGGGAACTGTGATGCCCACATGCCAGTCTGTTATGATTTAGTGTGGTGTCCCCCAAAAGCTCACATGTGAGACAATGCAAGTTTTGGAGGAGAAGTGATTGGATCATAGCCTTAATATAATCAGAGGATTAATCTGGTAACTGGAAGCAGGTGGGGTGTGACTGAAGGAAGTGGCTCACTGGGGGTGTGGCTATGGGGTACATATTTTGTATCTGGAGAATGGGGTGTCTCTCTCTACTTCCTGATCATGTGAGCAGCTTCCCTCTGCCCTGCTCTTCCACCATGATGTTCAGCCTCACCTGGAGCCCCTGGGGACCAACTGTATATAGACTGAGACCCTGAAACCATGAGCCCTTAAATAAACCTTTTCTCCTCTACAGTTGTTTTGTTCAGGTCTTTCAGTCACAGCAGGAAAAAAATTTTTTGACTAAAACATTATCCTATATTTAAGTCCTAGGGGATGCAGCAGTCTCCATATTTTGGCCAACTCCTGGACTTGGAGATTTGAAGCCTGTCATGAGGATGTGGTTGTTCACTGAGGTGGGGACCTTCAGCCACCAAGTGAAAAGCCTTACCATGTTCCTCAGTCCCATCACTGCCCTCCCCATCTTGCTGCCACCACTCACTGCCATCCCATTTCCATCCACTTCCGAGGAGACCATACTCACCCCTCTGTGGGCAGATGCTCCCCAGGCCTAAGGTTGCATTCTTCTGGTCTGCAGGGTTGCTGACCACACAGGTGAGATGGCCATTTAACTGACCCAGGGGCAGGCTCAGGCTTAGATTCCTGGAGTTGGAGGCTGCTGACAGTGTCCCTTGCTGCTTCAGCTCCCTGGAAAAGCTGTTGCTCAACCAGGTCACTGTCAAGTTCTCTGTGGTTGCTGGGGTCCCACACTCCAGACTGACATTGCACCAGCCTAATGTATTGGATGATGAGTGAATCAGAATTTGGGGTTCGGGAATGAGCTCTGGAGTAAGAAAGGACCAAAGAGAAACTGAGCTTCAGGATTAGAGACTCACACCAGTACATTCTCCCTATGTGATGCAGCAGTGAGATGCTGCCAATTTTCTAAATACAGGCCTGGGGAAGGAGCAGACCCCTGCCCACCCTTCTCAGGGGTTCTGACTCCTGGCCCACAGGCAGGTGGTTAAAGCCTTTTCTGCTCAGAAAAGGAGACCTGGAACTCATCATCCATCTACTCCACGGAGCAAGGTGAGCCTGGACCTTCCCCAGGCGGCTCTGGCCCTCACTGTTGTCCCATGATTCCTAGGCTCCTTCAAGTCACCCTGCTCAGGGATTTTCCATGATCTTTGTGAGAAAATGGACTTGAAAATAGAATTGTATACCCTATGCATGTAGCATGGGTATGAAACTACATACATATAAACTACAAGGGCAAAACAAGGACATTTTAGGACACTCAAGTGCTTTGAAAACCAATCACCTCTTTAAAAGGAATTCAGTGATGTGCAGAAAAAATGATGCAAAATGAATTTAAGAATGAGAAAAAAACAAGATACAGCAGTGATCAGAGAGCAAAAGCCATATATATATGAATATATACATACATAAATATATATAAAATACATATATATCTATAATAAATATGAATATTATAGATATCCACAACATAGAGAAATTGCAAATACAACAGAAAAGCATGATAAAGTTCTTGCTTTGTTCAGAGGGGAAAAAATATGCTGATTATCCTTAAATGCTGAAGTTTTTAAGTTTAGTAGCCAATAGGATTAAAGTACAGGGTTGTATACCTCCCAAACTCCTAGAGAGCTTTGGCTCAAAGAATATTCTATTAATTAATCCAACAAAAGCAAGAAAAATATGGGGAAGTATGTTGAATAGAAAACATTAAATAAGATGTCAGGAACAAATTCTTACATATAAAATATTGAAATACACTTAAATGCATCATATATATACATACATATATATACATACGTATATATATGCCAGTTACAGGCCCACAGGTATTTGGGGGCTGAGGCAGGAGAATCCCAACTTCAAGGCCAACTTCAGAAACTTTGCAAGATGCTCTCTCAAAAAATAAAAGGGGTTGGGGATGTAGCTCAGTGGTAGAGCACCCTGGGGTTCAATTGCCTGTATTTCCAAAGAAAGAGTGCAGAGGAGTAAGAGGAGGAGGAGAAGGAGGAGGAGAGTGAGATCATGATGAAAGAGAGGAAGATGATGATGAAGGAGAAGAAAAAGAAGACAAAGGAGGAGGTGGAGAAGATAATGGTGAAGGATACGATGGAGGAGAAGAGGGGAAAGATGGCAAAGAAGGAAAAGGAGAAAGAGAAGAACAAAACAAAGGAGAAAAGCTAAATGCATCCATAGTCTCAGAAGCAATTAGAAAGGTAGCCAGGGATCTGCCCTTATAAAGGGCATTGAAGAACATATGGTATTAGGAGTGAATGCTAACAAGTTGCCAAGAAAAATAAAATTCTTCGGTTGTATACACTGTTCCAGAATTTAGGGGAAAAAAACACAGTGCTCCTCAGTTCATTTAGAAAGGATAGTTTCCCTTCAGTACTCACATCAGTCACAGAGAATGCCAGGAACAAAACAAAACAGGTCAAAACACACTTGTAAACCCACGAGTGACGGCCAGTTGTAAACAGAGAACTTAAAATTCCTAAATTACATACTAGCAAATATAATCTCATAATACTCATGATCAAGTTGTGTTTAGCACAGGAATGCAAAGACATCATATTTAGGGAATTTATTAATGTCCTTCACTCCATTTTCACAGCACTAGGGATGGAACCTAGGGCCTCACATGTGCCAGCACTCCTCCACTGAGCTACATCCACTGCCCCACAAAGCACAGCGCCAGGTGCCCTACATTCATTCATTCATCATGACCCAGAAAGTGACATGGATCAAATGTGTCAACAGAATCATCCAGGGCAGGGATAGACACACTTTTCTGTAAAGGGTCAGATCATATTTTAGGTTTTCAAGGTCGTAGCTACAAAACTTTTCTTTTTTAAAAAAATTATTTTATTTATTTATTTATTTAGTGTGTGGTGCTGAGGATCGAACCCAGTGCCTCACTCGTGCTAGGCAAGCGCTCCACCACTGAGTCACAACCCCAGCCCCAACTTTGTCTTTTATAATGCACAAACTGCCAAATACAAAATGTAACAGAATGAATGTGGCTGTATTCTAATAAAACATTTACAAAAACAGGCATTGGGCTGAATTTGACCTGTGGCTGCCATTGGCCAACCACAGATCTAAAACAGTTATTTAATTTCTTGGATTATTCCCAAGGGTCACAGAACATGTGCCTGGAGAAGATTTTTGTGTGTGTGTTTGTGCCAGTGCTGAGGATCAATCATGGGTTACTTGTGATGATAGTTTAAAATTGCTTATTTTAAAGCAGCTTACTTCATGAATAGATAATAGTTTAAATATAAAGCAAAGTGGAATGTGTACTAGAAAGTGTCCTGAGACATAGAGGAGTGTTTCGAAAGCTAATGCTCTTAGCTATTTAAATTATTCACCCAATTGGTTTACATGAATTTTTATTATATGTTCTTTTCAATGGATGAAGGAAAGGGTCAAGGTTGAATTAAAAAAAAAAAAAAACTTAAAAAGGTTAAGTGTCTGTCAGCATCCTGTAAACATTCTTAAATCTATTTGGTTAAGGGATATATTTTCTTTTTAATTTTTTAAGTGGCACATTATAATTACACATATTTGTGGGATTCATTGTGACATATTCATACATGCATGTAACATAATCTGACCCATTTCCTTCCCAAGTTCCTCCCTTTTCCCTTTCCTCCTCCCTTTCCGTGACCCCCTTTCTCTATTCTACTGGTCTCCCTTCTTGTCATGAGCTCTAAGGGAATACTTCCTGAACCCTCAATGGTGCTGATGAGACACATGATGGATGTCAAAGAGAACAAGACATGAACTCTGCTCTAAGGTGGACAGTGGACCACACACAAATAATTCCAGTGCAAGGCAGAAAGAAACAACATCCATAAAATAACTAGAAAAAAAATCAATTTTGAGACTTGGTAAAGGAAAGGTTCACTTCAGGATCAGAATGATCAGGACAATCAAGATTTAGGGCATGGTAGTTTTGAAAGCCCAGAGGAGAGGGAGAAAGAGAGCCAATATATGAGCTAAAATTTTTTTGCTAACTAACAAGAGAGGAAAGATGGCTTCGATTCAAGGATGCCTCTATAATACTGAGATGGGTGTGCAGGCAATGAGGAATGAGTACGTGTTGCTGGAAGAGATCATTTGAGCAGTGGTGAGTCAGGGAGTAGAAGGCAAAACATAGGGATTTTGGGGGCAACTTTCTATTTTTTCTGGCAACTTCCCTTCTGCTCCAACCTTGTGGGGTTTCTTTAGTTTTGTTGTTGTTGTTGTTGTTTTCTGATTGTCAATCACAGCACCCTGAATCTAGTTACAAGGGAGAGCTCACACCCCAAGTCTACCAGGCAAAGTGTGTGATTCCACCAGTGATCAGTCTAGGGTTGGGCATGGGTTCCAATCACACCAATGAGCACCTTTTCCTCCAATTGCCTATGTAGAAGGAGCCAGGAAAGTCCCTTTGCTCTCTGGTTGGGTGGGAGCCATAATGACCAAAAGAACTGTTCCCTATTGTGTGGAGAAACCCAAGGGAATAAAGATAACAGGAGAGAGGGAGAAAGCAAACAAAGACACAAGAAAGCAGTGAAGATGGCAGGCTATTGTGGCCCCTCACAGAAAGAGGGGAGTGCCCGTCCACTTCCTAGTTCCTGTGAGTACGAGAGCCAAAGGAATTCCTTTACTGATCTTAGGTCCTAAGAGATCTATGCATCCATGTGGTGAAAAATCCTCTTTATTAACCTAATTTGAACAGGTACCCATGCTGCTAAAAAGAGAGGATGAGACTCTATCAGTATGTTTTGTCACTCAGAAAGCTATGCAAAAGAATTGTCAGCCAAGGATCAGAGTGAAAGACAAATCAGGAATTTAGAGCTAGAGGCCAGGGAAATGGCTGGTCTACTCTCCACCCTTCTGACTGGAATGGTCATCTGGGACACTCGATCCAGTCAACCCAGTCTCTTCTTAAAAGCCGTCCCATCTGCCATATTGAAGTCCCTCATCCCTCCCCCACTGCATCTAAGTGAGTGCCTGCCTGCCATGCAGGGGACAGGTGGGAGGTGGATATTCTTCCTGGAGGGTCACCAGCATACATCAAGGAGAGGAAGGGCCATGAGAGTGAGGTGAGGACTAACACATATGGAGCATGGCTCGTGGAAAAACGTATCAGCAAACAGGTGGCAGCCAGAGCCTATGGGGGGTGGGACTCTATTCCTGAGTGCCCTTTATCCTGTGAGCAATAAGGACACAGCTTTCTTTCTTCTTAAGCAAGGAATACCAGGAAGAGAATTGGGATTTTTTTGTTTGTTTTGATGTTTGTTTTTGTTTTTGTCCTTTCAGTACTGGGGATTGAACCCAGGAAAGCCTCACCACTGAGCTACATCTCCAGTTCTTTTTATTTTTAACTTCGAGCCAGGGTCTCGCTAGGTTGCCCAAACTGACCTCCAACTTGCAATCCTCCTGCTTTCTATCTGGTGTCACTGAGATTACAGGTGTGCAACACCATGCCTGGCTAAGATTTGCATCTTTAACAGATAGAAACAGTAGTTGAGTGGGAGGTTATTTGAAAGAGGGAACAGACCAAAGGCAGGGAGGCCAGTCAGGAGATTCCTCCAGTAACCCAGGCAGAGGGGATGGAGGATGGGCGAAGACAGAGGGGACCAGTGTCTCTGGCAGAGGGATGCACTCAGACTCTACTCCCTCTTCTCACTTTTCTCACACTTTCTCCACTGCATCATCTTCCCAGGGGCCCCTGCTTCCTGGGGAAAGATGCTGGTTTGCTTGTCAGCCTGAGAGATCCAGGACACAGGAACTGGTCACCTTCTGCATCTTCAACTTGGCTCTAGGACAGAGTTCTGTTTTGAGAATTTGACAGTCATACTTCAGATCAATTTATCTAAAACCACGTTGCCAAACCAGGTGTGATAATGCACACCTGCAATCCCAGCAACACTGGAGGCTGAAACAAGAGGATCACAAGTTCAAGGCCAGCCTCAGCAACCTAGCAAGGCCCTAAGCAACTTAGCGAGACCCTGATCTGAAAATAAAAAGGGCTGGTGGTGTGGCTTAATGGTTAAGCACCCCTGAGTTTAATCTCTGGTACCAAAATATAAAATGAAACCATTTTACCTAATGACCATCTCCTTTTTAGTGTTTTTTCTTTCATCTTTTTCTTTTTCAAAGTCCAGTTTTGTTGTTTTGTTTTATTTTTGTTTGCTTTGCAGTGCTGGGGATTGAACCCAGGGCCTTGTGTTTGCAAGGCAAGCCCTCGATCAACTGAGCTATATCCCCAGGCCTGTTGTTTTGTTTTTACCAACTTATCTCAGTCACAGAATTTTTAAACCAGTTTTTGAAACAGCCAGTTAAGGACATTTTTGACATAATTTTGTATTTCTAATAATTGATTTTACAGTATCTCATGATTGAAGAAAGTTTGGGTTTTTGCTATTTTTTTCAATCCTTTTTGGTGATTCCCACTCCATAAAAATGACATTTCATGTGAATTTTGTATAAATTTTAAGATACTTTAGTTGGGTTGCCCTACAATGTATCCTTAAATTTTAGTTTTTATTTTTAGGACCTCAGAGGAGTGTGAGTTTAATTCCTTGTTTTTTGGGATTTTGGTTTTCGTTTTTTGTTGTTGTTGTTTTGTGTTTGTTTTTGTCACCTGATTTCAGGGGAACTTACTTTATAAACATGGTTTTTGGAATGCCTGGCTGGACATGGAACAAGACTTACCATGTACACAGAGTCTAAAGGCTTCCTTCTGGGATTTTCCTGTGTGGAATTTGATTTCTGCTGTGTACAGTCCACTCATTTCCATGGTGAGATTCAAAATGCCCAAAAAATACTTCTCAGTCAGATGGAATCTGTGCTTGTATTTGTGTTCAAGTTCATACCACTCAGGAACTGGGTTTTTAGGCTTCCAGGACACCAGAAACCATTTTTTCTCATCCTCAGAATTCCAGTTCCACTCTATCTCTCGGACGTCAGAGCTCAAAGAGTAGTTCAGGGGCAACAGAACAGATTCCCCCACTGCCCTGTTCAATGTGCAGGAAAAGCTGGGGTCTTTCACAGCCTGGAAACCTGGTAAGGGAAGAGCTGAGATTAGCAAAAGAAAGGAGTGGAGCAAACAGTGTGCTGCATCTGCACTGGGATTTCATCACATGGATGTTTACAGAGAAGGAACCAAAGCTGCAAAGGGATCTGGGGCGTTGATCTTGCCTAGAAGGTGGCAGGGTTTTGTTTGTTTTGTTTTCTGTGGTGCCGGGGTTTGAACCCAGGGCCTTGTGTTTGCAAGGCAAGCACTCTACCAATTGAGCTGTATCCCCAGCCCAACGTGGCAGTTTTGATTCCAGCACGTGTCTGTCACCTTCCTAGACTCTGGCTCTTTCCTTCTCTTGCTGGGGTGCAAGGATGAACAAGCACGGCAGATCTCTGTTCCCATGGAGCTTCTATTTTAATAAATGAGACTGTTGAAAATGGCAAGCTTGCACCCAACAAGGTCCTTGGTCTAATTCCAGGAAAAGGAAACTGACAGCATCAAAGTCGATAAATGGTAATCCCACATTTCCACTTGCCTCTATGCACTGGAAGGAAATTGGCTTTCTCTGCTGCCAGCATTTTCCTCAACCCACTGCAGTGTGGCCTCTGGCCTGACAGTCCTCTGAAATTGCCTTTGATTAGGTCACTAATAAACCCTTATTTATCCAATCTAGTTTTCAGTACTCAGTCCTATTCTTGTGGCATTTGCTCTGTGACTATTTATCTCTTTCTCAAACCTCTGCTTGTTTGGTACAGCTGTTCACCCCTTTGGGCTCTCAGTTCAACTTCATTCAAAAAATATTTAATGCTCAACTGTTGAGGTTGCTGGGGACAAGGATGGATGAGCAGGGCAGATCTCTGTTCCAATAGAGATTTGATTTGAATAAATGAGACTGTTAAAAAAGGAAAGTAAAAACAAAAATTATTGCAGATCATTTTAAGTGCAACGAAGAAAAGATCTCTTGCCTAGTACTGGAATTTCTAAAAAATGTGAGGATTTCTGCCTTAAAATCAGAGCCTATCTCCTGCTACAGAAGCTCCCTCCTATATGCCAGATACTCCCTCCCAGCTACCTTCACAGAGAAGATAGCACATAACCTAGGCTCCCCCAGCAAATGTACCAATCCCAGACTTTCAACTACACGCTAGTCACATCAAAAGAGGAAGACCACAAGTTCTGCACTGCAGATGGTGAAACCCATGGCAGCAGTCACAGTCAGTCACCTATGGCAATGGTTGCCACTGATCTGGAGCAGGGCAAGTGTCCAGTCTATGGCATTGGCATGTGAGTGGTGAAGTCTCTGCCCGGAGGGACAGGCCAACTTTTCCTGGACCAGCTCTGATGGTGTAACTTAGGATATGGTCCCTGGATGAGTAGTTTCAAAGGCTGGTCATTTGGACCCCTCAAAGATCTGCAGACACTTGCTATTCTTTAATGCACATTTCCAATTAGTCCAATGATTTCTGTTGTTTGTAACCAAGAACCTTCATTGACACTTAGGATAATATAATAGAATAATGGTGGTGTGGTGGTGGTATGGGGTGGGTGTTATGTATCAAGAAGTCCCCTAGGAAGGGTCAATTACACAATATCCTGAATGATGATAGGGGGCATTGCAGGCAGAGGAAGAGTGTTTGCAAAGGTTCTAACACAGAAGTGAGCTTGGGATGGAATGAATAACCATGGCTGGAGCAGAGTGAGTAAAGAAGACATCTGAAGACAGGAGATTGAGAAGCTGGGAAGGTTTTATGGGGGTTGGGAGCTGGGATTCTGAAAACAACAGTAAAATATCAGATGGTGTTTAATAGAGTGATATCTCAATATTTGCATTTTTAATGATTACTTCAGAATAGATACTCTGGGGATAACGATTTCCCAGGAGTGGGGAAAGGAGGGCTGTGGATATAGCTCTGTGACAGGGCACCTGCCATCATGCAGAAGGCTCTAGGCTCAATACCTGGGACCTCAAGAAAAGGAAAAAAAGAAAAAAGTTGGGGAAGGGCTATAGTTAAGAGAACTTTTGAGTACAGTATGAGAAGGGAGTTGGCAGGGAAGGGGAAGAAGTAGAGGAATTCAGGGAAAATATTTGGAAAAAAAATCTCATCTAGATTATTTAATGTAAAATTGTTCAGATATTCTCTTCTATTCTGTTTAACTTCTCTAAGGTTTGGGGAAATGGGTCCACTTTAATATCTGATTTTAGGTCTTTATATCACCTCTCTTTTTTTCTTAGATTGGATAAAGGTTTGTCAATTTCATTGATTTTTTTCAATGAAATAACTTGTGCTTCACTGATTCTGGTTTTCTGTTCTCTATGTCATTTATCTCTGCATTATTTCTTTCCTTCTTCTGTTTTAGCCCCAATACCAGGCAAGTGCCTTCAACTCCAGGTTCCGGGCTGATCTGCATAGTCATCTCCAGCCCCACCTCAGCACCAAGCCAGCTTCACACCCTCAAGCTCCAGGCCTGGCTTCAGTCCCACCTCAGTGTCAGGCCACCCCAAATCCCTAGACTCCAGGATAGCACCTGAAAGCTCCAGGCTAGCCCCTGCAGCCCCAGGATGCAGACCTATTTCCCTAGGCCAAGCCTCTAGTCCAGGCAGTTCCAGGTTGGCTCCTGCAAGCCCATGCTTCAGGCCAAGACCCACACACTCAGTCTCCAGGTACACCACAGAATCAAGTTGACTCCTTACCCTCAGAGCCAGGCATAGCCCATTGGTCCCAGGCCCTAGCTGGACACCCTTAAGATTTAGCCTCTAGGCCCACCTCTCCTCCTGGCCAGCCCCAGTGACCCAAGCCCTAGACCACCCCCACTATCTGGCAACATCCTAGCTCTCTCCCTGCTTAATTGCCAGGCCACCCTGGCAACCCTAGATAAGAGGCCAGTCACTACAGACCCAGCTACCAGCATGCCCCAGCTCCAGGTTTTCTCCTGCTACCCCAGACTCCAGGCTAGCACCCATACAACCAGCCTCCAGGCTCAGCCCCACAAACCCAGACTCCAGACCAGCCTCTGTGCCTCTAAGTACCAGGTCAGCCCCACTAAGCCAAGACTCAGACTGCCTCCACATAGACTCAGGGTCTAGGCCCACTGCAGTGCCAGGCCAGTCCCTGTGGACTCAGGATCCAGGCTCATCCCCATGGATCCAGCCACTAGTCCCCTGTTCCAATGTCAGGTCAGCTCCTATATACCTAGGCTTCAGGCCAGCTGCCACAGATATGTGCCTAAGGCCCACCCCTGTGGACCTCATTACCAGGTCCACTCCAATGTACCCCAGCACCTGGATAGCTCCCTTAAACCCAGAATCCAGGCCTTCCCAAACTCATGAGCCCAAGCATCAGGCCAACTTGCTCAAGGACTCCCACAGCCAATCCACACATGGACCCTACCAGATGACCTACCCAGAACTCTGGACCAGATGACTATTTAAATCCTGCTGAAGCTAATCTCCAATAAACTGGACGAGAAGCAAGATTCTTCCCAAGAAAATCAATGTGCATACAGAGCACATTAAGCACTCTAAGAGCAACACAGCTTCCTGAAATGCATGAAAGAAAATAATGAGAAAGAAGAAAGCCAGAGAGAAAGGTACTTGAGTTCAACTGAAGCACCAGCACAATCTGCTCAGAGGAGCACACTGTGTGAGAACCAAGGAAAGGAGCATGAGTTGCTGAAACCTATTCCCCATTGAATTCTTGACATAACAGAGGGGTGGGAGGGGAGGAGGAGCAAGAGGAGGAGGAGGAGGAAGGGAGAAAGGGAGAAAAGGGACAAAAGGAGGAAGGGCATGCTAAAGAGAGAAACTAATCCCAAAGTCAGCAAAAGAAAAGAAATAACAAACATCAGAGCAGAAATAAATGAAATAGAGATTAGGAAACAATAAAAGAGATCAATCAAACTAGCACTTGACTTTTTTTTTTTTTTTTAGGATTTAAGTATTTTATTTTTGAGATATTTTGAGAAATGACTAAAAGTACAGCACATCCAAAAAATGGACCTACTTTTAACAATCTAAAAACTTTAAATTCTAGATTTACAGGTTTGGGAACTAACTTCCAAGCAAAATGGGATAAAAATAACACAGATGTATACTACCCTGCCATTTTTTTGAGAAGATAAAATTGACAAACCACTAATGAGACTCAGGGGAAAAAAGAGAAATTTAAATAAAAAAAAAAAACTTAAAAATGAAAGAGGAAACATTACAACCAATACTACGTAAGTACAAAGGATCACAAAAGACTACTAGTAAAAATTATGCACCAACAAGGTGCAAACCCTAGAAAAAAAATTCCTCGGAAAAACGCAAACTTGAGTTAGGAGTACTTGATGTTATATTTATCAGTTATCATTTTAACTTTGTAAATTAATAAGATGTCTCTAACAAATACCTTTATGAAGATTAATTCCATATCTGTCAAATCTAATTTACTATAAGAATCAAGGCATCAGACAAGTGTATTGGACAGCATTCACCTCTTCCTTATTGAAGAAAAATCCTAGAAATAATGGATCTATATCTTTACATTGTTACCTGTGTACCAAGAAAAGTAAAACGAGAGTCCTAGAAGAGAAAATAATAATGGTTATTAATTATTTTAGTAAAATAGCATGAGAGAGTGAGAAAGAGAGAAAGGCAGAGAGAGACAGAGTCTTAAAACCATTTTCCTGTGTTGCAGCCTGGGAGAAGTTTAGAATGGACATTTTTTTTCCTTCACTCTAAGGTTTGAGCCAGTGCTTACATTCCAGTGTGGGCTTCAGCAAGACTAGGCCAGGGAAATTGCCTAGGGCTTTTTAACTCTTTTTCCCCTGGTTGGTATTCAGGTCAGGTTTGGATGCAGAAAATTATGAAACATTATCTTCCACTACTTTTGAGGAACGGGGTTCTGTATCATATTCCTTACTGAGACATGGCACTGGCTGTTGGGCTGGTTAGGGTTATTTTTCTCAGGTTAAATTTTGCTCCACAGGTAAGTTGAGGGTAGGGGCTTGAAATAAGGCTTTTTACATAACTTCAGGTTGGGACCTCACTTCTTTTGCCATTTTGCAATAAAGGATTTTTTTAATTTTTGGAGAATTTCTTGATCAAATGTTCCATATTTGGGTCATTGGTGCAAATTATCTCATTTGTGCTGGGGCCAAATTCAAGTTCTGAACTTAATGAGGCTTTTG
Organism: Glaucomys volans; assembly: GCA_020662805.1. Taxonomy (NCBI): domain Eukaryota; kingdom Metazoa; phylum Chordata; class Mammalia; order Rodentia; family Sciuridae; genus Glaucomys; species Glaucomys volans. The sequence goes on from JAJEJO010046978.1 coordinate 70,952, forward strand.
ATTTTGAGGTAATTGACTGATTCCCATGTTGGGGGTGGTGAATGGGGTGTCAGATTGAAACCATAGTGTCCCCTGGATTATTTCCCACACCAAACTGGACAGTGCCACCAGAAATGGGGAACGGGTCACCTGAATTTCAATGGTGGAGGAACCCCCGGGGTCCCATGAGCCAAAAGTCGGGGTCTCAGGGCAGGGTACCTATCTGCTAGAGACTGGACGGAAGTTTCACCCCAATTTCAGCTGTGAGGGCAGCCCTGGGGCCCCATGGGCCAAAAGGTGTGGGTCTTAGGGCAGGGGACCTATCTGCTAGAGACCCAAGGGGGGACCCCCAGGGTCCTGTGGGCAAAAAGGCATGGGTCTCAGGGCAGGGTGCCTATCTGTTAAAGACCAGATGGATAATGGACAGATGGACGTGGACAGACACAGGATTTTACCTTTCTGGAGAATTTAAAGGCTGGTGTTGGATGCAGGAGCAAAATGTCAAAAAGGGGTCTCTGATCCAGAGTTCTGCAGGGTATTGGGAAGGGAGGGATCAGGGAGAGGGCAGTGGGGTGTGGGAAGGGGTCAGAAAGAGGATGCCTCCTGCACCAATAAAGGACCTGCACAAGCTCTTGCACCATCCACGTGGCATAGGCCGCGAAAACCTAGCCCAGGGTTAGAGTCAGTTTTGGGTCACTCTCCAGCAGCTGTTAAGCCAAAGTGGACTCGGATGGTGTGGAGGGTCTCTTTCTGCAGTGTAGGGTATGCAGTCAGCTTGGGGATTCAGCCTTAGCATAAGCAGTGGCTGGGGGTCCCCCTACTTCAGAGATCCATAGGGGTGCCGGACTCTCAACCATCATTCCCAGGTCTCATCCGCCATTTAACTGAACTGCAGGGGAAGGGGACAGGTAAGGGGGAAGGGTCAATTTTATCTTACACCCATTTCCTTGTCAGGGAACCAAAATGTAATCACAAAAGGAAGACAGGCAGACCTCAACAGATTCAGAGAAGCCCTTATTCCCTCACAGATTTGGGCGCCATTCAGGTTCAGAGAAGCCTTTATTCTCTCCCAGATTTGGGCGCCATTAGGGTCCACTTTTCCGATAGGAAAATGGCCCTCAGGTACAGGGGGGAATTCTGATTTTATAGAGTATGAGGAGGAGGATGTAATCACTGTAAGTGCAGTTTTGACCTTCAGGGGCTAGTTGTACAGGTTAAAACCAGACCCTGAAGGATGAGTATTCAAATCTTGCCCTTTGTCATTCAGGACTAGGTTGACATGTGCGCCTAGCATTCCATATCCACCCCTTTTCCTTTAGGGCTCCTTGTTATCAGGAATGCACTGGGAGAGGTTTGAAGTTCAGCCAATTTTCTTTCCCACTTCTCGAGTCACACTGTCCATTTTCTTGGGGAGTTATCTTATGGGAATATTATTTCCCATAACCCATCATATATAACCAAAGGAATTTATATCAGTATGTCAAAGAGATACCTGTCTTTCCATTTTCTAATGTATTGAACCTCTATTCTTCCCCTCACCCTCCCCTCTGATTGTGGGTTAGCTGTTATACTCCCCAAAAAGATTCTCAAATACCATCAAGAGGGAGAGTCAGCCCCACCCTAATCCGTTCCTCTCCCTATAAATGCTGGCAAGAAAGAACTGGCACACAATTCCCTGGCACACCATTTTAGGTGTAAGGGCGACTGTTATTGGCCAAAACTAAAGGCTTCTTTTGGCTTTACATTAACAGTCTTGGATGTTATTTTCTTTGGGTACAACATATGGAGATCGCACTGAGATTTGATTTCTCCAAGCCCTCACACCTAAATTGGCCTCCTGTGATGGTTGCCCGGGAGCCCCCACCCTGAATAGAGGGGAGCTCCTGAGAGACTTGCCTCAGCCTCACTCTTGGAGGAATGCCAGCCCACCTTCAGGACACTTTTCTGGACAAAGCCACCTGGTATTCTGTCTGTTTCAGTGAGTTGGCTATCTGTATCTGGGGTACATGGTTAGACTGGATGCAATCGCTTACACCAGTCCCAGGTCAGGGCAAGACATCACTCCTGTCCATTGGTAGGTCTCCTTGTGGGGCCCAATCCAGTGTGCCTCCTCATGGGTCCAGTCCGGTGGGCCTCCACGTGGGATCCAGTCTGGTGGGCCGCCTTGTGGGGTCCAGTCCGGTGGACCTCCTCATGAGGCCTAGTTCGATGGGCCTCTGTGTGGGACCCAGTTTGGTGGGCCTCCACGTGGGCCTAGTCTGGTGGACCTCTGTGGGGGCCAAGTCTGGTAGGCCGCCATGTGGGCCCAGTGTGGTGGGCCTCCCTGTGTGGCGTAATCTGGTCATTTTCTGTCTGTTTGTACTTGTCTTATCAGTCTGGTTCATGGCCATTTGTGTTTTCCGTGTTTTTGCTTTGCTTTCTGTGTCGCATCTCTCTCCAGGACAGCCTACTATGAGAGAGAATCAGTCAATCACGTGCCCCACTGTTCTAACTTGTTTTTTAGATAATTTTCAGGACTTCCAAGAATGTGCTGCTGACTATGGAGCTTCTGTTAATGGATTTAACTTAAGAAAGTTTTGTGAATCAGAATGGCCCACTTTCCAAGGTTGATTGGCCCCCTTAGGGAACAACCGACCTCCCTACCGCCCTCAAGATCTAAAAGGTCATCTTTGGGTGGCCAAATCATCCTGACCAGGGGCCTTACATTCAAATTTGGATTAACATACTAACGGATAAGTCAAAATGGCTTAAGCGTTGCCTTTCAGATTCCGCGTCCTCCAGTTCGGGAACTAGGAGATGCCGCACCATTTTGGTGACAAAGGCCAGACCAGATGCAAGACCTACCTGGAATGACTGCCAACAGCTACTGCAGACCCTGTCCCTCTTTCTGGGAGGCAAAAATGGGCACCCATCTGCTACTTAACTTCAGCTAGTGCTGCCGCCATGCTTCAAGACTCAGGTGACTCTGCCAAAGCCATTTCCTACTTTGTTGTCTGAGATTCCAGCTGCTGTTTAGTTTACTGTGTTAGACTTAAAAGATGCTTTTTACATACCTCCAGACTGTCAATCACAACTTCGGTTTGCCTTTGAGGAAACAAATAGCAAATCAAAACTAACCTAGACAGTATTGCCTATAAGATTTTAAATAGCGCTGTTCTGGATAAATCCTAGCTAAGGACTCAACAAGCTTCAGAGATAAAACATCTGTAACTCTTTTGCAATACGAAAATGACACCCTTTATGTGCCTCCACCCAGGAGGAATAACAAAAGCCCTTTACTGAGCTCTTAAGCATTCAAACCTGTCCTGATAAAAATGGTTAAAATGCCCTAGGCATCAGGTTTCTGCTGGAACCAGATCTCAAGTAGAACTTACATTGAAATGATAATAGAGGAAGCCAAAAGCCCAGTAGGAGACCAATTTCCAACCCAAGGAAAAAAACAAAAAAGAGTGTTTTAGTTGAGAATAATTAACTGCCAAGTACTTGTTGAGCTCATAGCTTTTGATCAGTCCTATTTTTTATTCAACTTAGGTTTTTGAACATCTCGTTACATTGTAATGGTGATAAAAACCTACAAGGCCTTTGGTTTTTGTTTAAGTGTATATTGTGTTGTCTTGTGCATCCAAAAATCATGTACATGATATTAGATTGACATAAAGAGGGCTCAAAGAAATTAGAATTTTAAAAAATGGATCCAGATATATTTGATTCACGTAATTTAAAAGGCTCAATTTAAATTTGGTAAATAAATAAAGGTAAAATATATTTAACCTCACAAGTCTCTAGGTGGTCAAATTAATAAAATGTTGATGTCTATAAAATGCATAATATCAATTGTTTTTTTGAACTTTTCTTCCATAGGAAAGAGATGGCAAATACTATTCAATATACTTGTCTGATCTTTGTTTTTACAGTAAAATAAGTAAATTAGATTTGATATATATACAACTAATCAAATATGTTTGTTAAAGACACCTGCTTAATTTATAAAGTTAAAATGCTGATGAATAACATCGGGTATTCCTAACAACTTAAATTCCATGGGGTAACATACTTTAACATTATTGGTCTTTTCATGGATTGGTAAATAAAAAGGGTTTAAAATTGTTTTATATCATCACTAAAAACAAGGTTACTAAGAGTGAAATCCTAATAAGTACAATTCTATATACAAAGGGATCCAAAAGTTTCAACTGTGATTCAATTAAAGTACTACAAAAACATCAACATTTCATCTTATTAAAATGGAATAATTTATCTAAATTCAGAAATTTCATGAGAGTTGTTTTAGAACATGAACAAACAGGAGTCAACAGATTGGAAAGGGAAAATAGACGCTTCTAGCTATAAAAATATATTCAGTAAAAGGAAAAAGAAAATCTTTATGGGTAAGAAAATCTGTGTGTAAGTAAAGGGCAAATTCCAACAAGATTTTGTGTAACTAAGTGGTCATATGTATGTGAGACCATCAATTAGAAACTGTTTAAGGTTTTTAAAAAGACAAGGATTTCTTTAAAAACACTGACTCACTCTTTTTTTTGTTTTTTGTTTTTGTTTTTCTTGCAATATCAATCTTTATTATGAAAATAAACAGCCATCTTCAATGGGGATAACAGAACCCATTAAGTATATGTTACCTAGCCTACAAGTTAACTTTGGCTTCTTGGTCAGCCAGATCTCCAATGTGTCATGAGTATGGACTTAAGTTGGTGACAGAGAAACAAGGACGTGTGTTGTTCCTTTTCCGCACCGAACAACAAAGGTTGGGTGCCTTCCCCAGACCAGCCAGGGGGGCACGGGGTCAAGCAGGATGGTGAGCGTCGACGGCTGAAAAAACCCACACCAGCCGGGAGTCTGTCCAGCAGGAATCTCGGTTTAATGGAGGAGGAGAGCAGGTATATAAGGGGGCGAGTGAGCGGGAAAGAAACAAAGAAAAAGAAAAGGGTACCTGCAGGGCCAATCACCTTAAAGGTAAACAGCCCATGCAGCACACATCAAAACCTGCAGGGCAAAGGTCAGAGCTGCTCACATTCACAGAAGTCGAATGGGCCAATGCTAGGCCACCACCTTGGTGGTACCACTGGTGAGGGGGGCTTATGCCCCGAGGGTGGTGTTGTTGTTGCGGTCGCCATCTTAAGGTGTGTCCCTACATCTCCCCCTTTTTGTTTTATTACTGTCGCTAGGTGGAATTCCTGTCTTAGGTTGTTCATGGCAAATCGCATTCTTACCCGTCATTGGAAGCCTGGCCTCCTTAGGGCCAGGGTCCTGTCTTAGGTTGATATGCGGTTTCCACAAATCTTACCTGTCATTGGAGATTCCACCATAGGCAGCCTCCAGGGGTGGAGCCTCAGCTTGAGCCTGTCTTAGGTTGCCCCAGCACTTGGGGTCTTACCCGTCATCGACTCAAGGGGTCCCTATGGCGACGGCAACATTACACCCTAGTGGTGGCATAACGATCCTCCTCGGAGCTGGTGGCCAATCTTTGATATTGAACTTGGACGCTCATCAATTGAACTGCTTCAAGGCGCTTTTGGATGAACTGCATGACTTCGTTGAAGAGACAGGGACCTATAGTTAGGATTAGAAGCAAGATAGTTAAAGGACCGATTATAGCAAATAACAGAGTGGTTAGCCAGGGAGATTGATTGAACCAAGATTCAAACCATCCTCTTTGGGCTTCTCACTCGAGTCGCCGTTCTTCCAAACGTTTTCTTAACTTTGCCATAGATTCTTTGACCACCCCAGAGTGGTCAGCATAAAAACATTTCTTTTTTAAGGTGGCACAAAGTCCCCCCTCTCGCAAAAAGAGGAGGTCCAGGCCTCGCCTGTTCTGCAAAACAACCTCAGAGAGGGAGGTAAGGGATTCTTGTAATGCAGTAACAGAAGTTTTTAAAGTTTTTAAATCTTGATCTATAAGTCTGATCTTAAATATCCAGTAAGCCAGTTTCACCAATCACAAAGTAAGAGTACTGGGCTTTAACTCCAATGTCTATAACTGTAATTATTACTACCTTTTATCTAATTAGGGTTATATTATCTCATCTGCTCTATAGGTGATGGCTTAGTATTTTAAATTTAGGTTTGTTCTTGAAGCAGTACCTTTTAAAACATTAATCAGGCAGTTATAGAGCTTACAAGGAAAATACAATTAACAACAGTAAAAACATGTTTAGCTTGTGTAATAGTCATCTTATATTCTGCCTGAGCTATATATTATATTCCCTGTTTGAGATCACAGCATTTTACAGTAAACAATCTTTTGAATATAACTGTAAACAAGCTAAAGTTTGTCTTATATTGGAGCCATTCTGACATGCAGCAGGGTGGGAGGCAGAGCCTTATCTCAGGTAAGGCAGGGCTCTTTACAATTTTAGGTAAAGTATCTTAGTTCTGAAGCTGATTTTGCCTCCTCTTTGAATCATCATTTTAGTTTCTAACTTTCCTTTTGTGTAGCAAAGTGACCAAATGTTTTCATGTTTCACGATATTAACCTTTAAACAATCAGGCTCTCACTCTCACTAACTTTTAAATACATTTGCATTTAACTTTTGATCTCAGCGTAAAAAGTAACAAATTTGCATATACCCTATTGATAACAGGTCCTGTTGAAGCCAGATTTAACAGGCAGTTAGTGTAGAAATCAGGGAATTTGGTCAAATTGAGGAATGAAGTCTGGGAAGTTGGAGACGCCCCTGGGAGACTGGAATGTCATTGCCTCCAGAGCCCTCTGATCACCAAGGTTACCTGCTCAACTGCCCCTCCCCAAAAGCTGCAGGCAGTGAATTGCTAATTAAGGCCTCCAGGTCCCACCTGAATCTCCATGTGGCCCTTCCCCCTGCCATTCCCACCTCACGTTTTTGCTGTGTTACCACAGCCATATGGGCAGGAAGGAGAGATAAAGGTCAGAGGAAGGGGCAGAACAAAAGAAGACCCTAACCCTATAAAAGATGGAGGGTGTGCTCACTTCTTGGGGATTCCAGAACATCAGCCAGCCATGGCCCCCCTTCTCCCACTTGGGAGAAGTTTCTATTACTACTTTTAAATAAAATCTGCTTAACATGCTTGCCTTGGCGTGCTTCTCTGGGGTTATACTTCAACACCAGAGGAAGCAGAACTCGTCACCGAAATGCGAAGGTATCAGATTGTTGTTAGGGTCGAGACACCCACTGCCAGCGAAGGAAGACTCCAAGAGACCTTCTCATGCAACACGCACAGGGTTTATTGTCCAAGCATGCTTGGGGCATCCTACGTGTCCTAACATCAGGACGCAGGCAGAGAGCCCCCAAAGTACTGCAAGCTTTTTATAACAATAAGCAAAGGGGCAGTTTCCTTGGGTGAACAACTTATGGATTTACTAGCAATTTGGTGATGTTTACACAAGGTTAGCTGAGCAATTTATGGTCTCACTAACAACCTGGTGATGTTTACACAAGGTTAGCTCCTAAGCTCAGTTCCCTTTATCTGTCTTAGTCACAGAATTACAATAAGATGCTGGTGGGGGTCTCATTATCTTTTCTGGGCCATTTTCTGGCTACTTTTAGTTAACCCTCTCCTACCATTTAACTCTTTCATGTCCTTTAGCCTGAGTGACTCTTACACTGTTATATAGAACATTAAATGATAAAATAAGTCCCCAATAAAATTTGCTATTTCTATAAGTTTAAAATTACCATTACAGACAAGTTTAAGTTGGAGAACAGCAGCTTGATAAATTTTCTGCTCCAAAGACTTGTGTACCTGGAAGATTCAAACACATTAATATGCAAAGAAGAATAATAGCACAATTGTCTTGATGTTATTTAAATTCAGTTTTTTTTTTCTTTTTTTTTTTTTAAGAAAGAATTTATGTACATGAATTTTGGACACACAAAAGACAACACAAACACACATACACAAAAAAACTTTTAGCCTTCTGTACGTGAATTTTCATTGCAATGTTATAGATAAAAAATAACTCTAGAGTTGAAAATAACTGATCAAAAAGCATTAACCTAGTTATGTAGGATTGAAATTGTGGAGCTCCAAAAACATAACATTTAAGAAAAACAAAACAAGAGTCCTAGGAGAAAAAATGATAATGGCCATTAATTATTTTAGTAAAGCACTGTATAATTTACTTTTGCTGGAGTTCAAGTAAAAGACTCTTTTCCTTATTGAAGACACATCCTAGAAACAAAGGACATTAGGCATTTTACAATAAACAGTAGTGTTTTTACTTTGAAAAACCTGTGAGTAAAGTAATGTTAGGACATTTAAAATAAACATTAGCTATACCACCTGAAGAGACTTGTCAGTTAAGTAATTTTAAGACTTTTACTCTTATTTGTTTATCCAATTGAAATTGAACCTATTAAATCACATGATTAAGATATGTAAATCTATCTTTTGATCTTTAATTTTGAGCTCTTTTTAAGTTAATTTGATACCATGTACATGGTTTTTGGACACATTTGACAAGACAACACAATATACACATATACACACAGACGAAAAGAAAAATTCATGAGCTCAGAAAATTCAGAACTTAATCAAAAAGCAAGCCCTGCAAAAAGACATGACCGTTAAGGATTTAAAACAGCATGAAAATAAAATCATCTTTCTGTGTTGTAGCATTTCAAAGCAGACTTTAACAAAGTCAGGCCAGGGAAGTTTAAATGTTGTAAAGTCCTTTTCCTTGGCTTTGCTGTTAGCCTTGGAGTAGAGATAGTAAAGTTCAGACTGTCTTGAACACTGTTTTTGGTTTGATATGGGAGCAAACTGTAAAATTCCCATCTTTTGCATGCATCTATTAATTGCTCCTAAGTTCTGCAATAGTCTCCATTTAGTTCTACCTCTCTTTATTATAATAAACACTGAGGTATTGCATGGACTGAAAGTTGGCTCTATATCGTTCAAGGCTAGCTGGTCTTGTACCAGGAGTTGTAACTGCTGCAAATTTTGTTCTGTTAGAGGCCATTGTTTCACCCATATTGGCTGAGTACTGTCCCATAGCAACCGAATTGGGCCGAGTCTTGTTAGTGGAACTGTGGCTTTTAGAATCTCATTTAGAATTGAGGACGTGCCCCACATATCAGGAGAATCACCAAAAGAAAAAGTTACAACTTCTAGAGGAACTGTGTTTTTATATTCCTTAGTCTTTTTGCATTTTAACACCTCATCACAGGGAGCTGTGGGAGCTAGAGAGTTGGAATTCTGGCTTTTACACCCCCACTGGGATGAAAGAATTTGTGGGAGTGGCAATTGCCTGCTCAATGTCTGAACTGACCTGAGAGAGGGCTGGGAGACGTTTGCTTTTTTCCTTTGTGCAGAGCTGCTGGAAGGCTTTAAAGCACAGGAATCTAACTTGCAATCAGGTGGTTTATCTTTTATTTGTATCCTATGGGCGAGGAAAATAATTTTTTCCCCAAGATTGTGATGCCCATAGAGCGGAAGCCAGGGGGCAATCTTAATGAGGACCTTCCAGGTCCGAAAAACTTGACTATCTGAAAGTTCTAACCTCCGGCTCCTAAGGAGTCTCCGGGGGGAATCTAGGGAGGGGTCATACTTGGAATTAGACTTTCCCATATTTCAATGGGGTACGCTCACCCGAAAACCAAACCGATTGCCTGCTGACGAAGTTCCCTCGTTCCTCATTCCTCACATGTTCCGCACACGTTCCTCACACGGGGCACCAGTTGTTGTTCCTTTTCCGCACCAAACAACAAAGGTTGGGTGCCTTCCCCGGACCAGCCAGGGGGGCACGGGGTCAAGCAGGATGGTGAGCGTCGACGGCTGAAAAAACCCACACCAGCCGGGAGTCTGTCCAGCAAGAATCTCGGTTTAATGGAGGAGGAGAGCAGGTATATAAGGGGGCGAGTGAGCGGGAAAGAAACAAAGAAAAAGAGAGGGGACACCTGCAGGGCCAATCACCTTAAAGGTAAACAGCCCATGCAGCACACATCAAAACCTGCAGGGCAAAGGTCAGAGCTGCTCACGTTCACAGAAGTCGAATGGGCCAATCCTAGGCCACCACCTTGGTGGTACCACTGGTGAGGGGGGCTTATGCCCTGAGGGTGGTGGTGTTGTTGCGGTCGCCATCTTAAGGTGTGTCCCTACAGACGTGGATAAAGAGGACAGCATTCAAGGGCTCCTCTCAGAGTAACTGTTTGAAGACTTCTTCTGGGATCTTGCCCTCAGTCTGAAGCATAATGAAAACCTGACCAGCTTTGTTGTAGTTCCATTATTGTCCTCAAGGCATTTCTGAGACCATTGGAGTTTCATCCCAGACTGTGTAGAGAAAACCTTCACCATTTCCTGCTGCTCCTGGGAGAGGGTAGGCATGGAGGTGGGACACAGTGCAGGCTTTGGGATGGAGAAGGAACTCTGGATCTCATCAGAGCTGGCATTCCTCACAATCAGCTCATCATTCATGATGCATATACTTGAATTGCTAGTAGAGATAGCAATGAAGTTTCAGGTGAGGGCATGAACACATCCTTGAGACTTTCCTTCTGCTTCCTTGAACACCCCATTCACAGAGAAGCAGAGCATTGTTTCTGTCTGAAACCATATATCTACCATAAGGCAATTGAAGTCATGCTCAGTTTTGGGCAACACACTGAGGTAGTCGACAATGCCATGTTTTGTGTGTTTCAACAGCTGTCTCTGCATGTTAGAATCCTCGAGCTTCTTCATATTCCTACTATACTTGAAGCGCTTGCACAAGCTATTTGGGTCTGGGTCCTCGGGGTTGAAGGGAATGGTCAGGGAGAAGCAGGCCTCATCATGATAAGCACTAAGTAGACCCTGTCGATTGCCATAGTCATAGAACAAGTAATACCCCTGCAGGAATTGCAGAACTAGATTCTTTAAGGTCTCAGATCATTTATAGCTTTCCATGAAGGTTTTCATTAATTTGGGGGCATCAGGGTCAACGACAATTGCAGTGGATAAGTCCTGGCCATCCAGACATAGCAACTTGGGGAAACAATCCTGGATGGTGCTTACATAGGCAGACTGGTCAGGGAAGGCACTACAGAAGGGGTTCCCTTCTAGCCACAGCTCTTCCAGCTTCAGCCCTTTATCTTGTCCAACTCCTTGGAGGTCCTCAACTCATTTTTGGAGAGGTTCAGGATCTTGACTTTGGGAGCCTTCTCTATAATGTCAGACAGGCTGTCTAGCTGGTAGTTTGTTGTTTTGGAAGTTCAAGGACAACAGCTCAGGGAAATTCTTTTCAGTGATCTGCACGGTGGCAAACATGCAGTTTCTTGGATTCAGGAGCATGTCAATGTCATAGCCCACCACGTCTGAGTCAAAACGGAGCTTCTGAAGGTTGAGATCTTGTTGGGAGACATCATATCATTTGCTTATAGTCAGCATTAGTTGCTCCATTTGTTCTGGTGTGAACTTATTCTGCATAGAGTTGGGTACAGCAGAAGCATTGACAAAGACAGATATCTTTCAGTTATCCTCATCACAAATCTTACAGCTGATATCCTTCAACTCAGAAGCAGTTTTAACACCCTGGACAAAGAACCAGACCTGATTTCTGATGTAGTGGAAGTCACCGCCATGAAGGGGACACTGTAATGGCTCTGTACTATATTTGTTAGCCATGGCTTGTCATACTCTGTCCCATACGGAATTGTGACCTTGAACCAGTTCCCCATGGCTTCTCCTTGTGTGTCTTCTCCCATTTCTCCCTCTTCAGGCTTTGTATCTTTCCACACAGTAATTTGGATTTGCTCTTCATCACGCCATTTCCCCCTCTTCTTGTTGCGGCGGGTGACTTGAGTACTTATTTCCACATTTTGATCACCCTCCTGGAGTTTTGAAGGAAGCAGTTCATACCCAATATGCTCATAAGGAAGATTCCTCCTGCCACGATTACCCTGGGAAAATTTCCCACCTTTCTGTCTTCCTCCAACAGCACTGCTATCATCACTGTTTTCTGAAACTTCATTTCTGTTTGTCCCACATTTCTCTATTGGTTGATCACAGTTTTGTTGTTGATGTCTCAGACTTGGTGTTTTGCAGAATAACCTTGGAAGTGCTGACAGCCTGGTGCTTGTCTGGAGAGGGCCGCATGATGCCAAGATCCGAGCTACCTCAGAGATCAGGCGAGCTCAGTTTTCACTTGACTGAGAGGGCTGAAAAGCCACTCATTTACTCTTAACATTGTGTCTATTAAGTTTTATTCTTTAGAGCAATTAGTCTTAAAAATTGGGGTTTATACAATTCTGGTCAAATAACAGTTAAAGTATTGCACTACATTACAGAATCTAAATTTTCTTAAAAAAACTAAATTTGGTTAACATCAAGATGATTGTGCTGTTGCTCTTCTTTGTAATATCACTGTGTCCATAACTTCCAGGTACACAAGTCTTTAGAGCAGAAAATTTATCAAGCTGCTGCTCTCCAAATTAAACTTATCTGTGTTGGTAATTTCAAAGTTATAAGAATAGCAAATTTTATTGAGGACTTATTTTTATCATTTAATGTTCTATAACAGAACCTGCTATCAATAGGGTATATGTAAATTTGTTACTTTTTACACTGAGATCAAAATTTAAATGCAAACGTATTTAAAGTTAGTGAGAGCCTGATTTGTTTAAAGGTTAATATCATGAAACATGAAAACATTTGGCCACCTTGCCAGACAAAAGGAAAGTCAGACACTGTCAGCCTTTCCTTGAATTGTTTTAAATGTAGTATATTGTATTAACAACCATTCACATAGACTCAGGAGACAATACATGCAAACTGTGTAAAATGACATTCTAAGAGGAGGCAAAGATAACTTCAAAACTGGAACACTTTACCTAAGATTGTAAAAAGCCCTGCAATACCTGAGATAAAGCTCTGCCATATGCACTGCTACAAGTCAGAATGTCTCCAAAATAAACCAGCTTTCAGCTCATTTAAAATTACATCCAAAAGATAGTTTTTTGTTATAAAATTACTGTGATATCAAATAGGGAATATAATATATAACTCAGGCAGAATTTAAGATGACTATTACACAAACTATATATGTTATTACTGTTAATTCTATTTTGCATTTTCCTTGTAAGCTCTATAACTGATGTCTGATTAATGTTTTGAAGAAGTACTGCTTCAAGAACAACATAAATATATTTGAGATACTAAGCCATCTCTTACAGAACAGATAAGATAATATAGACCCCAGTTAAATAAAGGGGGATAAATAAGTGTAAAGTTATAGACATTGAAATTAAAGCCCAGTACTCTTACTTTATGACTGGTGAAACTGGCTTGCTGGATGTTTAAGGTCAAAGAGAGAGATTGAGATTAAAACAAAGGGGCCAAGAGAAACCAGTATTTGGCTCTTGCCCTCAGAGTCAGCCTCCATCCAAGGAATGAGAGAGCTTCTCTGAGGAGCTTTGCAACTCTGGGCCACACAACTTCCCCATCAGGGAGATTGATGAGACTCACTAGAGTGTGTCAGGTTGAACTGAAGTGGCTACAGGGGAGGAAGCAGATAAAAGACCCCTAACAACTCACTGTGAGCACAAAGGGCCAGGCAGCGCACCAGAGGTGACCAATCAGGAGGAGACCTGCTGACCCTGATGTCCACCTTGGCCCACCTTTCCTGGGCAGGAACCCCAGTCCCTTTCCCCCTGTATAAAAACCCTGAGCAGCTGAAGCCATTTGCGACTTCTTCGGGCTCTCCCACCCCCCACTTTCACCCCAGAGGGCTGGGATCTTGCCCGGGAGAGCAATCTCTAATAAAGCCTATCACTTCCATCTGGCTCTGGTTTGGCCATTTGCTGGCATTATTTATATTTCCATGGCGGTGAGCTCGTAATTTGGTCTGAACCCACTCCACCGATTTAACATCTGGTGCCAAAACCCAGGAGAGAGTCTGAGGACCCTCCCTCACTCAGTGTCGGGGTCCACTCTCTTCTCCAGAAGGACCAGAGATTCCTGCAGAGATTTCTGTGCTGCTCCATTCCTCTTAATTCAGCCAAAGAGAAGTAGGGTAAGTCCCTTTCTTTTTTTCTTTTCCCAGGGCCATTTCAGCATTCCTGCACCTCAGGGAGTCTATCCGATGTGGGCGCCACAGTCGCCCTGCCTGTTCCGTTTTGGGCTTTGGGAGGTCATGAGAGATGTCTCACCCCTCCAAGCCCCCCATTTATTCCATTTTTTGTCCTCCAGGGGATAAAAGACATTTTATCTCCTGGCCCGTCTAACTTGGTGTTCACGAGTGGAAAAGAGGGACGCCTTTCTTTCACTCTGCTTCACCCCAGGGGACAGTCTGAAAGGCCATGGGAAATACTGGGACTATCCTGGACCCTAAAACCCCCTGGGCTGTATTTGCCATAATTTCACTGAATTGGGACTCGCCAGAGACCTATGCTGCAAACAGCTGGTTTTTTACTCTATGAGCGTCTGGCCTCAGTATGTTCTAGACAATACGTCAAAATGGCCGCTGGAGGGCACACTCAACTTCCAAATTCTTACCAACCTGGAAAACTACTGCCGCCAGGCAGATAGATGGCAAGCAATTTTATATTTAAAATCCTTTTGGATTTTGCACTCTCGCCCTACTTTCTTTTCTATCTGTTCTACCTCTCAAGTCCTTCTGGCTCAGGATAATACCAAAACTCTGCATCTTCCTGTCCCCTCCTCCATGTTTTCGGACCCACCGGAAATGCTCTCTGCTCCCACCCCTCGTCCTCCACCGCCTTACTCCCGCCCAAATTCTTCTGCTTCTTCTTCTCTTCCGGTAACTACAGGCCCTCCCCTTCTGCTTCACACACCCGCAGCTGAAACTGCGTATGCATCTTCCCTGCTGGCAGCAGCGATCACACATCCATCTGTCCTGCTGACATTTCCATCTCCCCCACCAGTAGCGGAGACTGCATGCCCGCCTCTCCTGCCCACAGGGTCAGCCACATGTTCGGCTCTGACAACTGCAATGGTGACCAAAAGCCCGCCCTTTCCCCCCGCCACTACCGCTCCTCCTCCACCGTCTCCTCCCGCAATTCCACCCCTTCCTTCCTGGCCACACCTCCTCCTACTCCCAATCCTCCCCCAAGCCTGTCCTTTCTTCCTTCTACTGCTGCTTCTGCTTCTGTTGCACACTCCCCTGTGAGCGCACATACTCGATCTCACAAGAAACTCACACTACCTAATCCGGAGTCCCTTTGCCCACTCTGGGAAGTAGCTGGTGCAGAGGGTATTGTGTGAATCCACATTCCATTTTCACTCCACGATCTTTCTCAGATTGAGATCTTTCTCTGCTGATTCCTCTACTTATATTAAGCAATTTAAATATCTTTCCCAGACTTATAGTCTCACCTGGCATGATGTTCATGTTATTTTTTCTTCCACACTCACTCCAGATGAATGAGCCCGTATCCAGCAGGCAGCACAGGATTATGCTGACCATGCCCATCTGATGGATATAACCCTGCCTACAGGTAGAATGGCAGTGCCTCTAACTGACCCTGGCTGGAACTATCAAGACGGTCAGCAGGGTCGCAGTCTCTGTGCCTGCATGCTTCAACATCTCATAGCTGGCATGCAGTCTCCAAAAAGGTAGTAAATGTTGATAAACTGAGGGAAGTTACCCAACATCCAGATGAAAATCCTGCCTTGTTCCTCAACTGCCTTACAGAGGCCCTTACAAGATATACAAAGCTGAACTCTGAATCTCCCTCTGGGGCTACAGTGCTAGCTACCCATTTCATTTGCCAATCGGCTCCTGATATAAGGAAAAAGCTCAAATGAGCTGAGGAGGGACCTCAAACCCCTATCCAAGATCTGGTAAAAATGGCCTTTATGGTTTATAATGCCCGAGAGGAACTGGCTGAATTATCTAAGCAGGCTAATCTACAGAAAAAGGTAACCCTCCAAACCCAAGCTATCGTGGCTGCCCTAAGGCCTTCGGCTCCAGCAGGAACTTCAAAGGGGAATCAGCTGTCCTCTCAGCCCGGGCCCTGCTTCAAGTGCAGATGTGAAGGTCACTGGACTTGTAGGTGCCAAAACCCACGGCCTCCCACTAGGGCGTGTCCCATCTGCAAACAAGTGGGACATTGGAAGAGTGACTGCCCTATGCCTGGCCATTCTCTAGCGCCTCCACGCCAGGGTGTGACCAGCCAGGGCATCCCTTCCCCTGAACTGCTGGGATTTGCAGAAGACTGAGGAACCCTGGACTCAAGGACCCCAATTACCCTCACCGAGCCTAGGGTCAAGCTACAGGTAGCAGGTAAATCCATAACTTTCCTTGTGGATACGGGGCTACCTATTCAGTTTTGCCTGCCCACTCTGGGCCTTTATTTCCTTCCCAGCTTTCAGTTATGGGGATTGATGGAAAACCCTCCTTCCCAAACAACAGCTAAGCTAGCCTGTGCCCTAGAGGGACATCCTTTCACACATTCTTTCCTGGTTATTCCCACCTGTCCAGTCCCCCTCCTAGGCAGAGTGTTAGGGTCGAGACACCTACCGCCCGTGAAGGAAGACTCCAAAAGACCTTCTCATGCAACACGCACAGGGTTTATTGTCCAAGCATGCTGGGGCTCACTACATGTCCTAACAGCGGGACAGAGGCAGAGAGCCCCGAGCCAAAGTACCGCAAGCTTTTTATAACAGTAAGCAAACGGGCAGTTTCCTTGGGTGAGCAACTTATGGATTTACAACTTATGGATTCACAACTTATGGATTTACTAGCAATTTGGTGATGTTTACACAAGGTTAGCTGAGCAATTTATGGTTTCACTAACAACCTGGTGATATTTACACAAGGTTAGCTCCCAAGCTCAGTTCCCCTTATCTGTCTTAGTCACAGAATTACAACAAGATGCTGGTGGGGGCCTTATTATCTTTTCTGGGCCATTTTCTGGCTTCTTTTAGTTAACCCTCTCCTACCATTTAACTCTTTCATGTCCTTTAGCCTGAGCGACTCTTACAAGAGATGTTCTCCAACTTCTGGGAGCGACCCTACAACTTCTTCCCAGGCATACTACTAGTACTCACCTTCTTCTACCTCTGTTTCTTACATTCTCTAGCTCTCCCACACCACCTACTCTACCGTTACCTCCAGACCTGGTCGACCCCCAGGTCTGGGACACCTCCAAGCCAGTCATAGCCTCCCACCATAAGCCAGTCCGTATCCAACTAAAACATCATACTAGGTTTCCTTCACATCCTCAGTTCCCTATTTCCCGTACCCACCGGGAAGGACTTAAACCCATCATAGATAAGTTATTTACTCAGGGACTCCTCATCCCTACTGACTCTCCCTGTAACATCCCCATATTGCCAGTACATAAACCCTCAGGAACTTATCGTTTAGTCCAGGACCTCCGCCTAATTAATGATGCAGTCATTCCCATCCACCCAGTGGTTTCAAACCCTTACACTCTTTTCTCTCACATCCCCCCTTCAACCACTCACTTTACAGTCCTATATCTCAAAGATGCATTCTTTACAGTTCCTCTTCACCCTAACTCCTATTACCTCTTTGCCTTCACATGGGAGGATCCTGCATCCTTTAGGCCTCAGCAGGTGACATGGACAGTATTACCCCAAGGCTTCTGGGACAGCCCCCATCTTTTTGGGCAAGCCCTAGCCCAAGATTTGGCTACTTGTGACTTAGGAGATAGCACACTCCTACAATTTGTGGATGATCTCCTCCTATGTAGCCCGTCCCTCAAGGCCTCGCAGACCCACACTACCCAACTCCTTAACTTCCTTGGGTGTTGAGGCTATCGGGTCTCCCCAGCTAAGGCCCAGCTAACTACCTCTTCAGTCACATATTTGGGAATACTCCTCACTCTTACCTCTAAGAGTCTTACGACAGACAGAATCCAAGCCCTCTGTGACTTACAGCCACCAGAAACAGCAGACTACATTCTCTCCTTCCTCGGTTTGGCTGGCTTCTTCAGGCATTGGGTCCCTAACATTGCGCTTCTTGCCAAACCCCTATATAAGACAGCAAAGGAGACTCCTCAGGGGCCCCTTACCTCCCCCAGGATGATAGCTAACTCTTTTTACAAACTCAGGGATGCTCCCACATCATCCCCCACTCCTTCTCTCCCTAACCCTAACCGTTCTTTCCACCTCTTCACGGATGAAAAACAGGATATTGCCACCAGCCTCCTTGCCCAACCAATCGGAACTTCCTATAGACCGGTGGTATATCTCTCCAACAACTTGATTCTACAGTTCATGGGTGGCTACCATGCCTCCAGGCACTGGCAGCAGCAGCTGAGCTAACTAAAGAAGCCCTAAAACTCACCCTATGTCAACCAGTAACTGTGTTTTCCACTCATCGACTGCAGGACCTTCTAAACCATAAATTCCTTCCACTCCTGAGCCCATCGTGAGTCCAAGAATTTCATCTCCTCTTTATAGAAAACCCCACCATTACTCTGTGTTCTTCTTCCTCTCAACCCTGCTACACTTCTCCCACTGTCCCCACCCCCTTCAACCGTCACCCATTCATACCCACAGGTGCTGGAAGCCCTGAGCTCACCTCCTGAAGACCTGTTCAATTACCCACTCCCCTCACCTGACTTAACCATTTTTGTAGATGGCAGTTCTGTGCTGAGTCCTGATGGACGCCGCAAACCTGCTTACACAGTGCTCACCGCTGCCTCAATTCTGGAAGCCAGCTGTCTTCCAAAAGGGACCACTTCCCAAAAAGTTGAACTCTTTGCTCTGACTAGGGCCCTAATTCTGTCTAAAGGTAAACGAGTCAACATTTACACTGATTCCAAATATGCCTTCTTAATTGCTCACTCACATTCAGCTATTTGGAAGAAACGTGGATTCCTTACCACGAAGGGGTCACCCGTGGTCAATGCCTCCCTAAACCTCTAAACTCTTGGAGGCACTTCAGCTGCCATGCCATGTTGCCATTATACACTGCCCAGGACACCAGAACTCCTCAGACCCTGTAACCATGGGTAAAAACAAGGCAGATTCTATAGCGAGGGAACTAACAACAAAGTCCTCAGCGGCCCCCATTTTATTCTTATCTACAACTATCAAACCTAAATATTCTCCACAGGAACAGGAGGACCTAATAGCCCAAAATGGTCATTTCGGAGATGATGGCTGGATTTTCCTTGGGGACCAGATTGCTCTTCCCAAGCAGCAAGCTTACAGCTTATTGACGGACATTCATAACTCCCTTCATATTGGCCCCAAGCCTCTTTTACAGTTTCTCCAACTCCTCTTTTACCTTCCAGGAATGAGAACCATTCTCCAGCAGATCCACTCCAATTGCCCAGTCTGCTCCTCTGTGTCCACAAGGGGTCATCAAACCCAAGCTCCCCACACATCAGATGAGAGGCCATCAGCCAGGCAAAGACTGGCAGATTGACTTCACCCACATGCCCAGACACAAAAAGCTCCGTTACTTACCTACCTTGGTTGATACTTTTTCAGGCTAGATAGAAGCCTTCCCCACCCCCAGGGAAACTTCTGACATCGTTGACTCCATCCTCACTGGGCAGATTATTCCCAGATTTGGACTTCCTGCATCCATCCAGTCACACAACGGTCCAGCCTTCACCTCTCAGGTTGTTCAACTAGTCTCCAAAAACCTCAACATCACCTGGAGACTCCATATTCCCTACCGACCCCAATCCTCAGGTAAGGTGGAGAGGGCTAATGGCATTCTTAAGGCTCACCTCACTAACCTAGACTTTGAACTTAGACTTAGACTGAACTTAGACTTTCTTGGCCTAATCTCCTTCCATTGGCCCTCACCAGAATCCGGGCAGCCCCTAGAGCCCCCAGAGCCCCCTTGGGCCTCAGCCCCTTCGAGCTACTTTACGGGGGCCCCTTCCTTATCAACCAAAACTTCCCAATCACCCCTCCTCCCCTAGCATCTTACCTACCTGACCTCACCCTTTTGCACAAACTCCTAAGGGAACACGCAGACCGCTCCCTTCCAGCACCATCCACAGCCTCATCTCCAGCTGGACTGCAAACCAAATCACCATCATTCCTCTTCAACCAGGTGACACAGTTCTACTTCCAGAACTACATCCTCAGTCGCTACAACCTCGCTGGACTGGACCCCACACCGATATACTCACCACCCCAAGAGCGGCCACCTTCTGGGTCATTCCCCTTGGTACCATGTTTCCCGCCTTAAAAAAGTGCCCTTCTGGGATGCCCAATCCTGGATTTCCACTGCGCTGGGACCCACCAAACTCAAAATTTATTGCCAACCCCTTATTACTGCTACTGCTCATTAATCTCTCTCAAGCCTCTATCCCAACCTACAGGTGGCATTTCTATGTCGAGGAAACATACCAGCTGGGTGGAGCCTCCTTCTCTAATGTCATAGCAGAAAAGGACTGTTCCCCCACCGGGTTTGACGGGGAACTCACCCTTGATCTCAAGGATTTTAAAACTATATCTCTCTCTTCTTGTTATGCCTGTATGGTTTACTTCCTATATGACCAATACCTGTCATACTGCACAAAGGACCCCACCATATATGGAGGGTGCCCCTACAATAGCTGTAAAAGACATTTCCCTGATCCCAGTTGGGGATATGCTATAAGAATCAACATCAAGGACCCCTGGACCCCAAAATGGGCCTTGGGTTTTGATGGTAAAGTTTACACAGGGATAACAGCCAGTCGTCCTGAGGCTTCACTTAGAATCTGGAGAGTTTATATTCAGGTGGTTCCTCAGCTTCACCTAACCATCCAGGAGCAGGAAAAGGAGATCCAATGCAAGATCAACACAGCTACTCACCCTAATGCTAATCCTTTCTCATGGCTTACTCTGATACATCAAGATCTTCAACTTCTCAATCTCTCCAGAGTTAATAACATCTCAGATTGTTTTCTTTGTGCAGGTTTGGACTGGACCCTGCTAACAGCTGTTCCCATGAGTATCCCCCTTAATACTTCCTTGATGCCTCAAAGGACCCCATCTTCACCATTGGAGGGAGTTCCCCTTTACTACAACTCCTCAGAGAACTTTGTATACTGTTACACTTCCTCTAACCCAGTACCTTGCAACCAAACCGTACAGGTCTCTTCTCCCATGTTTGCTCCTCCAGGATTCTTTTTCTGGTGTAACGGTACTCTGACAAAAGAATTAGATCCCAATATGCCCTTTGCTTTCTGTGTGCCCTCCACTCTGGTTCCTCAATTAACACTATATAGTGAAGCTGAATTAATCTGGCTTCTTCAAAATCCCATTCCTAGGGTGAAATGGGCTGTTTTCCTACCAGTGGTGGTTGGGCTCTCCCTGGCCTCCTCACTTGTGGCCTCTAGGTTGGGGGCAGGAGGACTCGGTTACATAGTCACTGCCACCCAAAAGCTAGAACAACAACTCCAAGAGACAATAGAGGCATCGGCTGTCTCCCTGGCATCCCTACAATGACAAATAACATTTGTTGCCCAAGTTTCTTTACAGAACCGCTGAGCACTAGATCTTCTGACAGCAGACAAAGGAGGAACATGCCTGCTCTTAAAGGAAGAATGCTGTTACTACATCAATGAAACTGGACTCATCAAAAAAAACGTTGAAACTCTCCAACAGCTGAGCGAAAAACTTAGGCAGCAACAATCAAGTCACCCCTGGCCAGGATGGCTAAACTCCACTCTTGCCAACTGGCTGACCCCCATCCTCACCCCTATATTTGTAATAGGCCTCCTACTAATGGTTGCTCCTTGTCTTCTCAGGTTTGCCCAGAGCCGCATGAGTGAGGTTGCAAGAGTGACATACAACCAAATGCTCCTACACCCTTATAGCCGCCTCCCCACGGACCCAGCACCCAAACCTTTTTCTCCCCATGATGCCCCCTAACATGCAGGAAGTCGCCAGACAGACTCCAGTGTCCTATATCACCAAAAAGGTCAGAATGTCAGGTCGAACTGAGGCAGCTGCAGGGGATGAAGCAGATAAAAGACCCCTAACAACTCACTGCGAACACAAAGGGCCAGGCAGCGTGCCAGAGGTGACCATCAGGAGGAGACCTGCTGACCCTGATGTCCACCTTGGCCCACCTTTCCTGGGCAGGACCCCCAGTCCCTTCCCCCTGTATAAAAACCCTGAGCAGCTGAAGCCATTTGTGACTTCTTCTGGCTCTCCCACCCCCCACTTTCAACCCGGAGGGCTGGGATCTCGCTTGGAGCACAGTCTCTAATAAAGCCTATCACTACCATCTGGCTCTGGTTTGGCTCTTCGCTGGCATTATTTATATTTCCATGGCAATGAGCTCGTAATTTGGTCTGAACCCACTCCACCGAATTTACAGAGGGTGAAAAGCCAATCAGTGCACCTGCTACAGAGGAGGCTCATTGAAAAGGGATAAGCATCCCTAATGCTTCCAAGGGAAGCCGCCTCATCAAGGAGACCCTACCTAGTGAATTGCAAGCACTAAAGGAGCTAAGAAACTGCTCTCAAGCTCCCCGCGAGTGACCCTATGGGAACTCAGCTGACTCTTAAGAGAGAGGAATAGGTCAATTTGACCAGCTTGATCTTAAACACCTAGCAAAACAGCTAAAACCAAATCATAGACATTCTTGGGCATTTAAAAGACACAATAGTTTAATGTAACTTAAGATGTAACTTTCAAAGTCCGAAATTTTAGTCAGTTTAAGGCCTACACATCTTCTTAAGCTACACAGGTAGGCCTGATCTATGTTTGCTAGTATGATTATCCAGCTCTAAGTAACAAGAATATAAAGATCTCTACAAAACACAGGTTATGCCAATAAAAGAATATTTTACAAAAATCAGATGACATTAATTAGCTTAACTGTATTTTCTGGGGATATCAATGACATTAAAAATTAAATGTTGTGTTTACATTCCTGAGAACTCTGAGAATGTTAGAGTTCCCAGATAAAGGCCTTGACCTCTCCAGCCTTTGTTAGGCCTGGTTGTGGGAACTTCTTCTCAGTTTTTCCCCTCCTGGTGGGAGATTGCCTTCTGTCATTATGATATTCATTGACATATTCCAGATGCTGCAACATTTATTCTGTGTTAATCTCATTTCTGTACTCTTGTCTTTCTGTTTCTCATTCATAGAAGCACCCACCCCCAGATGACTTTACAACCTGCTCTTCCCAAGCAGACTTCTACCCTGGACCCCTCACTGACCAGATTTCTAAAAGAAATGCCAAACTGCTTGCCCCACTCTGCCCCCTTCCAGCTCGAAGCAGCCAGAGCAGTGAGCGCCTCCTCTCCTTACAGCAGTGAAAAGTTCCTAATTGAGGACATGCAGTTAGTGTAGAAGAAGGAATCTGGTCAAATTGAGGAAAGGAAGCCATCAGAGTCTGGGAAGTTGGAGAATGAAAAACCACATTGTACTTACTACTTACTAGCTGTAACCCCCATTGTAATGCCCGCTGAGTGTCCCTCTGACTGTTACCTGCATGGGATTTTCTCTGCCTACACACACTCCAACTAGTTTCCAAAACAAGGACTTGTTAGTGTGGATAAGTCCAGTGGGGAATGTTATACTCCCCAAAAAGATTCTCAATTACCATCAAGAGGGAGAGTCAGCCCCATCCTAATCCCTTCCCTCCCTATAGCCTCATCCTAATCCCTTCCCCTCCCTATAAATGCTGGTGACAAAGAACTGGCACGTGATTCCCTGCCACACCACTTTTAGGTGTAAGGGTAGTCTTCACTGCCCAGCTAAAAATAAAGGCTTCTTTTGGCTTTATGTGAACGGTTTGGATGATCTTATTTTCTTCGGGTATAAAAAACTTCCACAGATGAGAGAAAACATTCAACCTTTGGCTTTTGGAGACCTAATTTTCCCATGCACATATATGAAAAAAACACAGTGAATCCCACCATCATGTACATCAATAAGAATGGGGTCCCAACTAGAATAAGACACATCCCATGCTTGTATGATTATATCAAAATGGATTTTACTGTCACATATAACTAAAAAGAACCAATGAAAAATATTTTTAAAAATAAAGTGTTCCTTTTTCCTCACATCCTCGATTATTGCCATTCTAACTGGAGAAGAAATGTGTAGTTTTACTTTGCATTTTCCTGATTGCTAAAGATGCTGAACATTTTTTTCATATATTTTTGGTCATTGAACTTACGTCTTTTGAAAAAAATGTCTATGTAATTCATTTGCCCATTTATTGATTGGGTGATCTGGATTTGTCTTTTTGTATTTTTTTTTTAGCAAATTAAGACTCAGGAAGTGAAGGAGGTCATATGTTTTATCTTATATGTGGAAGCTAGAGAGAAGTAAAAAAAAAAAAAAGAGTACAGAGAGTAGAGGAAGGAGACCAGGGGAAGGGAGGAGAGGGAAGGGCAGCAGCTGGGAATGAAATTGATAAAATCATGTTATGTGCATGTATGAATGTCACAATGAATCCCTCTACTATGTATAGTCATAATGCACCAATTTTAAAAAAAAATACCAATAAATAAATCCACAAATACTAAAAAATTGTTCCTCAACCTGGTTGCATTCCTTTTAAAAGACAGATCTAGTTCCTACTTCCATCCCCACAAATTCTGGTTTAATTGTCTCTGTGTTGGGCCTTAGATACTGAAATTTAAACAGTTATCCTTGTGCTTCTTAAATGCAGTCAGGATTGAGTTGCTTTAGCTGAGTTTCCCTAGGTCTTTGCTAATTAAAGTATGGTCTAAGCAGTTGTCAGCATCAATTCACAGCTTGTTAGACATGCAGAATCTCAGGCCTCACCCAACTACTGCATCAGAATACATATTTAACAAGATCCCAGATGATTCCTAACTGATCACAGTAAAGTTCTGTCCTAGGCGTATTTGGGGGGAGTGGGGGCTTTGCTAAGTTGCTGAGGCTGACTTTGAACTTCAATCCTCCTGCCTCAGCCTCCCCACTGTCCTAGGCATTCTGCTGGGTCTTCCTTTCTCAAAGTTATTGAGGCCCCTTAGGTGTGTTTTCAGTTGCCTCCTCATGGTTCCATTTGCCCTCAGTGATCAAGTCAACCTACGAGGGTTTCCTGAGCATCAGCAAGCCAGCTGTGAGGAGAGGTCTGGCAGTCTCCACTCCAGGAGCCCACATGGCACCAACTGTATACCAATTGTATGGAAGAAGAAATCCTTTCCTCTCCCCAGCTGTGAACTTCCATCTTGAGGGGTTGGGTGCAGTAATTCTCACAGTGCCTCTGAGCCAGGAAGCCCAGCAGGTTTTCCTAGTTCTGCCCTCAAGCTCCAACTCCTAGGGATTCATGAATCTCTGATGATCAAGCTCTCTTAAGAGCTCAGAGTCTCAGCCCCTGTCACCAGGATCCCCAGCGCCTACCTCACCTAGGCAATAGTCATTTGGCTGTTTCACTGATGGAGATTCCTGAAGAGCTGGCTGTGTGCCTGCTGTTGTTTTGTTATGGAAAAGTCCTTTAGGGATTTCGCTTCCACCCCCCCACCTCAGGTACTGGGAATTGAACCCAGGGCTTAGCACAAGTTACATCCCCAGCCTTTAAGCCTCTCAATTTCATGAAGTTTTGGGATAGCTAATAAAGTCACATGGTTCAAAATTCAAAAAGCTCAGAACCACTGACCCTGAAAAAGACTTTTTTCCTTTCCTGCATTTTCCTGTGCCCTTTCAGAGACATTCTATCAAATGCAGAGAAGGCGTATGCAAAATTCCCCTCCTTCCTTGCACAGATGCTAACATACTAGGCCCCTGATCTCACCTTTCTTTTTCTTAACGGTGCATCTTAACTATGATTTTATAGCTGCCTTGACTTTGCAAGGCTGCGTGGGATTCCATTGTATTGCTCTGTCGATTTTGATCCTCTGCTGTTTCCAACTAATGACCATCTTAAGTTCTTTCACCATTTTCCCTTTGAGTGTATGTGTTGCAATATTTTTCCTAATTTGTGAGTTTTTTCTCATTCCTTATAGTGCTTTTGCCATGAATAACATTTTTATGTTGCCAAATTGATTAACTCTTTCCGGCTTCAGAGGCTTTTTATTATTTTTTGTGTTTGCTTTTGTCACATAAGGCTTTCCTACTCTCAGTTGTTGAAAAAAAAAGTCTTTTTTTTTGTTTTTTTCATTTTAATATGTTTGTTTAAGGTTTTGTGTGTATGATAATTTCAGCAAAGCAAAATATGCCTAGAATTCACCATTTTAATAATTTTAAATGTGCAATTTGGTGTTCTTCGGTACATTCACAATGTTTTACAGTCACCACCACTGTCCTTTTCCAGATAGAAATTTACAGATTTAAATCTTTGGTCCTTGTGGAATTTATTTTGGCTTGAGGTCTGTGGAAGTGACTCCAACTGGTTTTGTTTTGTCTTTTCTTCCTGATGACTTGCTAGCTGTCTCAAGACTGTTCATTGTGTCTTTCTCTGTACTTTGTCTATTCAATGCGCCATTGTCCCACTGCCATATGGAAATGTATTTACATCTGTTTCAGTATCTTCCAGAGCTAGCCCTTCTGATTATGCTTATTTTTGGAATATTTTTGGAAGTTTTTGCCTCCTTCTTCCCTATAAGGAATCTGCTTGCCTGAAATGTTTTTAATCCTCTTAGTATTTTTTGGTAGGATCCTATCTAATTTATAGATTAACATCAATTGAATGTACTTTTGTGTAATTTAATTTTCCTACTAGAGAAATCACTATGTTTTACATACTTCCTATTGTATTTGTAAATAGGCATTTCATTTTTCTAGTGCCAAAACATCTTTCTGGTTATTAGTATCATGTTACAGATCTATTTATTTCTCTATTTTAAGTTTATATGCAATTCCGTTCCTGAGTTCTCCTAACATTGTAATACATTCCCTGTGAGAGCATTAGATTTTGAAGAACAAAATTAAATCATTACAAAAGAATTACCATATGACCCTTTCCTTTGGAATTGTTTGCCTGGCTTCTTTCTCTGGCAGAACCATGTTGACTAATAAGCATAACACTGTTATATTGTAGTGGTAAAGTAGAATTGCCTATTCCCTAAACATTGGTTAAAATTAATTTGTGAAACTGTGCCATTTACTTTCTAAGAAGTAGCTTTTTGACAGTTTGATGGGTTTTTAAAAATTAGGTAATTTGTTTAGATTTTCTTTCTCTTCTGGAGAAACTATTTTCAGTAAACTATATTTTCCTGGATGATGATTTATTTCATGAAAGTTTTCATGAAATTTGAATGAAATAAGCAAAAAGTAGTTTCTGGTGTCCAATTTTCTTCCAATCACACTTATAAAATCCATAAAACATAGAAAAAGAATCAAATGCAACAAAGAGTGAAAGACTGGAGAAGAGTAGATGGAATACAGCTCTTCCCTTATTCCATCTCTGGACACAAAGACATCCTGTGCCTTGCCTTGAGGCACATACAAATACAAGTCCACAAAATTTTTCCTTGCAAAATTATACAAAACTAAGATTAGGGCTGTCAGTATAGCTCAGGGGTAAAGTGTGTGTTTAGAATGCACAATACTCTGGATTGGATCCCCAGCACTGAAATGATGATAGCAGTAAAAAAAATAAAAATAATAATAATAATAATAATAATAAACCTTATGAAACAATGTTGTATGCTTGATATTCTTTAAAATTTGTTTATAATTCTGAGTGAAATATGACTAAAGAGGCAATTCCAGGCTTAGCTTTATAAGAAACAGTGAAATTGTTTTCCAGAGAAGCTGCAATGTGTCACATTCCCATCAGTAAGTGAGTGATCCAGATTCTCTGCATCTTCTCCATCACTCGGTGCTGATGCTAGTTTTTATTTTAATCCTTCTGTTCAGTACGTTGTGATGTCAATGTGGTGTCAATATGGTGTCTCGTTGTATTTTTAAACTCTATTCCCTTGTGGCTAATCATATTGAATATGTTAGCATATGCTTCTTTCCCATCTGCATAACCTCTTGGTGACGTGTCTTTCCCCCATTGTTTTAGCTGTTGAGCTTGTAGAGGTTTGTAGATAGATTACATTCTAGTTGTGTCATGGATAAAGGTTTTCATATATTTCCTCCCACTCTGTAGCTTGATTTTTGTCTCTTCACATGGACATTCCCTGAGCAAAAGTTTTGTTTGTTTTTTTGAGCCCTGGTCCATTGCACATGCTAGGTAAGCACCTTACCACTGAGCTACATCCTCAGCCCAAGTTTGTCATGCTGTATGCCTTAAAAGTTTCATTTAAAAATAATTTTAGCCGGGTGTGGTGGCACACACTTGTAATCCCAGCATTTGGGAGGCTGAGGCAGGAGGATCACAAGTTCAAAGCCAGCCTCAGTAACTTAGCAAGGGCCTAAGCAACTCAGTGCAACCCTGTCTCTAAATAAAATACAAAATAGGGCTGGGGATGTGGCTCAGTGGTGGAGCGCCCCTGAGTTCAATCCCCAGTACAAAATAATAATAATAATAATAATAATAATAATAATAATAATAATAATAATAAAATAAAAATACAAGTTTAATTTTTTGAAAATAAAGGAAAGGGCTGAGATCATGGCTCAATAGTTGAGTACTTGCCTAGTATGCATGAGGCCCTGGTTTGATCGTCAGCAACACATAAAAAGAAAATATAGCTGGTGTGTCCACCTACAACTAAAAAAGAAAAAGAAGAAGAAAATAAAGGACAAATGTTCACTAGTTCTGTCATTTTAGTTCAAAATAGAAATGAGTTCAAGGCTCAAAGGCCTAAATGTGCATTAATCCAAGAAGTGTTTATAGGTAACAGTTTTTGTCTTGTTAATTGTCGGGTCACACTGAAGCAGCTACAGGGGAGGAAGCAGATAAAAGACCCCTAGCAACCCACTGCAAGCACAAAGGGCCAGATGGCGCACCAGAGGTGACCAATCAGGAGGATACCTGCTGACCCTGATGTCCACCTTGACCCACCTTTCCTGGGCAGAACCCCCCAGTCCTTTCCCCCTGTATAAAAACCCTGAGCAGCCAAAGCCATTTTGCGACTTCTTCTGGCTCTCCCACCCCCCCACCCCCGCTTTCACCCCAGAGGGCTGGGATCTTGCTCAGGAGCTCAATCTCTAATAAAGCCTATCACTTCCATCTGGCTCTGGTTTAGCCATTTACTGGCCTTATTCATATTTCCATGGTGGTGAGCTCGTAATTTGGTCTGAACCCACTCCGCCGAGTTTATATTAATATTTAAACAAAGAGAAGTACACTGTGGCTAGAGACATGTGGCTGGAGGCAGGAACAGATGCATCTCTGAGGTACTTCACCCTCAATTGTTGGGCAACCAATAGCATGCAAACAAGAAGGCAGCTGGAGGCAGAGGTGATTTCGTGTTTCCTTCCTCTGCCACCTACGTAGTTTATTCAGCCATTAAAAAAAAAAAAAAGATGAAATTATGGCACGCGCAGGAAAATGGATGAAACTAGAGATCATCATGTGGAGTGAAATAAGTCAAACTAGGAAGGTTAAGGGCTGTGTGTTTTCTCTCATAGGCAGAAGCTAGAGAGGAAAAAGAAAAACAAAGGTGGGAGGATCTCCTAAAAATCACAGGGAAATCAGTACAGGAAAGGGACCCAGAGGTGGGGACAGGGAAGGAGGGGGAAATGCTGGGGAGTGATATTGGCCAAATGAGGTTGCTATATATTTTGTGCCTGTACGAATATATAACAACAAATGCCATGAATATGTACAGCTATAATGCATCCATTAAAAATGAGAAAATCAATCAATCAATTTCAAAATATAAAAGAAGAGGGATTTCCTGATCCAACCACTGACCCCCACAAAGATCCCATGACCCAAACAGGAAAATGACAGTATTCTTTGGGTAGAAAAAAGAAAGGCAGGGCATGCAGAGGGAAAGAGGTGCTAAGGGAGCAGCTGTTTCCCTGTTGAGAGCTACAGATGGAATTACTTTCCTCCAGGCTGGAGCATGAAGCGGGAGGCAGTTATGAGTCTGAATTTCTTTCAAATCGCAGAGGGCCATTTGGGAACTCTGCCCCCCACCACCCCACTCCCTGTAGCCCTTTAATCAAGAGAGTTGGAGCCCTGTGGGAGGCAGATCAGGAGTGGAGTGCAAGGACAACACAGAGTCTACTGACTTCACAGCCAGATCAGGCAGAGGCAGAGCATGGTCTGAGAGCCGCTGGAATCCTAGTGTGAAACAGACTGGATCTGTGACTGCTCTCCTCCATGGTAAGCACCCTCAGCGCCTATGTTTCCTCAAATGCTAAAGGACGGTGATGCATCTACTGAGCCCATTCTGTCCCATTGTCCCAGAGCATTGTCTTAGATGCAGACCACCTATACAGAAAAACTTAAATATGAACATAATTGCTGAGGTAACTGAATCTTAGAAAGGCACACCTATTTGTCCCAGGGTACATGTCCAGGATTGTAAGGACAGTAGTAGGGATTCAGTGGGTCTCACTGCGGAACTCAGCCCCTCTTTCAGCCATAAGGAGGTTTTGCAGCAAGAGCAGGGTCTGAAGACACTGTCAGCCTAGTTCATAGGGGGCAGTTCTGCCACCCAACTCAGTCTAGGAGCAGAGGAAGGAAGTGGGCTGGAGGATCGGGGTAGGTCCTTGTCCAGGGTGTGTATGCAATTGTTTTTCTTTTTCTTTTTGTTTTCTTTTTGCTACAGCAGCTTGAAACCAGGGCCTCGAGACATTGCTCTCAGGACAGCGGCTGCAGCCCACACAGCCCAGCAAACCATTGTCCTCTGAGGTAAGAAAAATATACTGAAGCACCGGAGAACTTACCCAGAGGGACTCAGAGTAGCTACGGGGTTTAGTTTTGTCAGGTATGATAACATGTGATTTTTATCATCTGTACCATTTGCTATGTTTTCCAAATTTCCTACAGTCAATATGAATTATTCCTGGAGTCAGAAAAACATCCTTGTTTTGTCAAGCCTGCTTTTCCTTTGGGTCAGCAGGCAAGGAGGGACTCACTGCAATGACAGCGATTTGCCTGAGAGTGACAACTGGAGCTATCCCAGAAAGTCCCCAGGCCCCTCTCCCTCACCTCAGTGCTCAAAACCACAAAGGGAAGGGGGGGTTGAATCCTCAGAAGCCCCAGCTCCTTCCCACCTGCCTCGGGTCGCCACCGTCCACAGGTTCCACTACTCACCAAGAAAGGGATGGACTTGAAGCATCAGGATGAGGGTGTGGAGCCAGCAGCCTCTGCCAGAGCCTTCCATTACTCCTGGGGACTGAGTGAGACCTGGCCCCTCCTCTGCCCCGCCCAGTTCTCTCCCGGTCCCCTTTCCGCTTAAACCCTCCCAACATATGCTGGAGTGTTCTTAAAGGGTCAAAAACACTGCGCACTTGAAGACACAAGGTTGTTTTTCTGACCCCAAAATAATTCATATCGACTGGAAAAATTTTGGAAAACACAGCAAATTATACAGATGAATAAATCACTTGTAAGCAGCTCACAAAAACTAACCACCATAAATAATCTTGTGTAGTTGTTCTGGGCATGCTTTTCTGTGCTTTTTAAAATAAAATTTTTAGAAGTTACCTTTCTATGTAAAATATCTCCAAAGCGGGTTACATGAGATGGTTGTAGTTTAAGAAGAAAATAGCAGGGTGGGTGTTGTGGGGTCCAGTTATCAGCACAGAGTGAGACCACCAGAAACTAAAGTAGGAAAAAAGTTTATTTTGGGGAAAGAGAGGAAAAAAGAAAACAGACTGATGCATCAGGACCACTTCTGCAAGTAAGGGAAGCAGTAGTAGTGAGTGACTTCAGCAAGCTGGTTTTTAAAGTGAAAACCATAAACAATATCCTGGCAGGCTTACAATAGGAGGCTTTTTCCTTTTTGTTTTTTTCAAGGAGAATGCAAACAGCCAACTCCTATTTATCTAGTTCAGGCTGCACCTGGCTGGTTATCAGGGCCAGCTGGGGGTGCGGGGGGTTGGGGCACAGACTACCCATGTCTGAAACTGGCAGCTTCTGGGGCCTCCAAAGGGATGGGTTGCTTCAAAGAGATAGTCACAATGTCCTTAACTCATGGCCACATTATTTTATTGTGGGTACTGTCCTTGTATGTGAAGGGTTATGGAAAATTATATTCCTATAAAATAACTTCCCAAGAAAATGGACAGTGTGGCTTGAGAAGTGGGAAAAATAATTGGCAGAATATCAAACCTCTCCCAGTGCATTTCTGAAACAAGGATCCCTAAAGGAAAAGGGCGGATATGGAATGCTAGGCCCTAACCCTTGACCTTCCCCATGTCAACTTAGTCCCGAATGACAAAGGGCAAGATTTGAATACTCATCCTTCAGTGTCTAATTTTAACCTGCACAGCTGGCCCCTCATGGTGGAAACTGCCTGCACACAATGATTACATCCTCCTCCTCATACCCTGTAAAACCAGAATCCCCCTGTAACTGACGGCCATTTTCCCATCCAGAAGGTGGGCCCGAATGGCACCCGAATCTGTGAAGGAATAAAAGCTTCTCTGAATCCATCGAGGTCTGCCTCCTGTTCTCCTTTTTGCGCTTACATTATTTATCACACTCAGCACAACTCAAAGATTCTATTTACACTCATTTTGTATTTGTTTTATATCAGAGGGTCTCTACCTTTTTCTTTCTCTAAGGGGGTCTCTACTCCTTTACAGGGGTTGTCAATCTACCCTTTTATTCACAATAGAAAAGCACTCTCAACTCACATGTTGCAGATTCCCCCCATACACACACACCCCACCCCAAGCCCGCTCCTTCACCACTCACCCTGGTGTGCTTTGCTTGTGAAACCGTTGTGTGTGTGTGAACAACCCTAAGAGAGGAATACAAGACTCAAGGCCAAGGGTGAGAATGCTCCTCGTACTCCAGGATCCATTTCAGACAACTGCTCTCAGGCAAGCCTGGTTCTTACTGAAGGAACCCACATACAGCGGCTGCCTCATTTGAAAAGCTCTCCTTCTGATACTGATAGACTGAAAATAAGAACATAATGCAAACCAACAAGTGACAGAGCCAACCTTCCCCCACAGGGATGAGCTCCTCATCAGTATGTTATGAGGCAACACAGATGGTCCAATTTAATTGAACAAGAAGTCCACCCAAAATTCAGAATGTTCAAGAGAGTATATGAAGTACAGAACTGCCTCTGCTTCTGCTAATGATGACCCTTGCTCTAATGCACGATGGGCCTGGAGGTGTTAGCCCTTGTCATGTGACAACATCATGAACGGCAAGATATGAAAAGATGGTTTACTTTATGGATATGGATATCTCATATTTTCAAATTATTTATTTATTTATTTATTTGGGAGCCAGGGATTGAACTCAGGGGCACTCAGCCACTGAGCCACATCCCCAGCCCTATTTTGTATTTTATTTAGAGACAGGGTCTCACTCAGTTGCTTAGCGCCTTGCCCTTGCTGAGGCTGGCTTTGAACTCGTGATCCTCCTGCCTCAGCATCCCGAGCCTCTGGGATTACAGGTGTGCACCACCATGCCCGGCTTCAAATACTTTATTTTTAATGTGTTGTATGCCTTCAACTGAACAATAAACAAATCAAGTAATGTACATGACGTGTTGTGGAAAATAATATTCCTACAAGGCAGCTCCCCCAGAAAAAATGGAGGGATGGAGTGGCTCAGGAGAAAGGAGGGGAAATTGTTCAAATATTAAGCCTCTCCCAGTGCATTCTGATAACAGTGGGTTCTGGGGGAAAGGGGAGGATATGGAATGCCAGGCCCTAAACCTTGACCTTCCCCAGGTCCAATTATTCCTGAATGATAATGGGCAAGATTTGAGTACTCATCCCCAGGGTCTGGTTTTAACCTGTATGACTAGCCCCTGATGGTCAAAACTGAAGGTGGGATTTCCAATGATTACATCATCCTCATTGTACCCTATAAAACCAAAATCCCCTCTGTAACTGAGGGCATTTTCCCCATTCAGAAAACAGGCCCTAAGGAAGGAATAAAGACTGCTCTGAATCCGTTGAGGTCTGCTTCCTGTCCTTTTGGGCTTACAGTACATATGGTAGGATGGCCTGCTTAAAATCTTTTAACCATTTTCACAGCCCTGTTATACTCCCCAAAAACATTCTCCAGTGCCATCAGGAGAGAGAGTCAGCCCCACCCTATTCTCTTCCCTCCCTATAAATGCTGGCAACAAAGAACTAACGCGCGTTCCCCGGCACACCACTGATAGGTGCAAGGATGGTCGTCACTGGCCAGCTAAAAAATAAAAATAATAAAGGCTTCCTTTGGCTTTACATGGGTGGCTTGGAAAATTTTATTTTCTTCGGGTACAAGAAGGCCTTTGGAGGCCCCAGCGAGATTTGATTTCTCCAAATGTAAGAGTCAGTCAGGCTAAAGGACATGAAAGAGTTAAATGGTAGGAGAGGGTTAACTAAAAGAACCCAGAAAATGGCCCAGAAAAGATAATGAGACCCCCACCTGCATCTTGTTGTAATTCTGTGACTAACACAGATAAGGGGAACTGAGCTTGGGAGCTAACCTTGTGTAAACATCACCAGGTTGTTAGTGAAACCATAAATTGCTCAGCTAACATTGTGTAAACATCACCAATTGCTAGTAAATCCATAAGCTGTGAATCCATAAGTTGTAAATCCATAAGTTGTTCACCCAAGGAAACTGCCCGTTTGCTTATTGTTATAAAAAGCTTGCCGTACTTTGGGGGCTCTCTGCCTCCGTCCTGCTGTTAGGACATGTAGGGAGCCCCAAGCATGCTTGGACAATAAACCCTGTGCGTGTTGCATGAGAAGGTCTCTTGGAGTCTTCCTTCGCGGGTGGAAGGTGTCTCGACCCTAGCACAAACCCTCACGCCTAAATTGGCCTCCTGTGATGGTTGCCTTGAGAGCCCTACCCTGAGTAGAGGGGAGATCCTGAGAGACGTGCCTCAGCCTCACTCTTGGGGGGACCCCAGCCCATCTTCAGGACACTCTTCTGGATGAAGCCACCTGGTATCCTGTCTGTTTCGGTGAGTCGGCTATCAGTATCTGGGGGAAGTGGTCAGACAGGACACAGTCACTTACACCAGTCCCAGGTCAGGGCAAGATGTCACTCCTGTCCCCTGGTAGGCTTCCTCATGGGGTCCAGTCTGGCGGGCCTGGTCTGTGACACCATCAGGTGGCCTCCACCTGGGCCTGGTCTGCTAGGCCTCTGGGTGGGGGCCTGATCCTGGTCTCCTAGGCCTCTGTGTGAGGCCTGGGCCTGGTTCTGGTCTGCTAATCTGGTCGTTGTCTGTTTGTATTTGTCTTGTCAGTCTGGTTCATGGCCCTTTGTGTTTTCTGTGTTTTTGCTTTGCTTTCTGTGTCGCATCTCCCTCTCCAGGACAGTCTACTATGGGACAGAATCAGTCAACCACGTACCCCACTGTTCTAACTTGTTTTTTGATAATTTTCAGGACTTCCAAGAACATGCGGCTGAGTCCGGAGCTTCCGTTAATGAATTTAACTTTAAAAAGTTTTGTGAATCAGAATGGCCCACTTTCGAGGTTGATTGGCCCCTGGCCCCCTCAGGGAACAACCTGAAAAGATAGAAAATGTTTGCACTTGTGTAGATATGAGGTTTTTCCCATTTACACTTGTGTAGATAAGAGGTTTTCCCCAAACTGCTCTCAATTCTTAAAAAAACCGCAAAATGTTCCTGTCCCTTAACTTATCTACGAAAGCCAGGTGGCCAACCACCCTTCCCCTAGCAGTCAGGCTGACTCAAAAGCAAACTTTGCTGACATAAAAACAAAGTTAAAACTAATGACCACCCTCCTCTTGATGGTCAGAGTGACCCAGAACTTAAAACAACATGCATTGTAAGCAATTTTATATGTTAACCAATCAAAAAGAACACAGTAAACCTGCTTGTCTTTCATTATAAAAACCCTGCTAAATTTGAGCTCGGGGCCTCTTAGCAACACCGGTTGCCGAGTGCACAGAGGACCAAGCTCAAGCTTGCTAATAAATGACTCTTTGTTGCTTGCATTGATCGTGGTCTCTGGTGGTCTTCTTGGGGGTCCCGAGCCTTGGGGCACAAAAAACCCATCTCCCTACCACCTTCAAGGTCCAAAACGGCCAAATCATCCTGACCAGGTGCCTTACATTTGTAAATTCAGTGGAGCAGATTTGGAACCAAATCATTAGCTCGCCGGGATGAAAATATAAATAATGCCAGTAAATGGTCAAACCAGAGCCAGATGGAAGTGATAAGCTTTATTAGAGATTGTGCAGCTCCGGGGTGAAAGTGGGGGGGATGGGAGAGCCAGAAGAAGTCGCGCTTGGCTTTGGCTGCTCAAGGTTTTTATACAGGGGAAGGGGCTGGGGGTCCTTCCCAGGAAAGGTGGACCAAGGTGGATGTCAGGGTCAGCAGGTCTCCTTCTGATTGGTCACCTCTGGGGTGCTATCTGGCCCTTTGTGCTCGCAGTGACTTGTTAGGGGTTTTTATTTGCTTCCTCCCCTGCAGCCACTTCAGTTAGACCTGTCAACATTCAAATTGGGATTAATATGCTAACGGGTAAGCCAAAGGAACTAGGAGAGGCCACACGGGTTTGGTGACAAAGGCCAGACCAGACTTAAATGCAGCTAGTGCTGACATCATCCTTCAAGACTCAGGAAACTCTGCCAAAGCCATTTCTTAATCCCAGAGCTGAGGGAGGGGGAAGGTGGCTCTGCCTGGTACCCGAGGGGGAGAAGGAACCAAGTCCAAGTCCAACCCCCCAGTGTTAGAGCCCCAGGCTGTAGCAAGTTGTTTTGTAATATGTAAATGACATGTGCCTCCATCCAGGAGGAATAACAAAAGCCCATTACAGCACTCTTAAGCATTCAAACCCTGTTCTGATAAAAATGGTTAAAGTGCCTGAGATATCAGGTTTCTGCTGGAACCAAATCTCAAGTAGAACTTATATTGAAATGACAATAGAGGAGACCAATTTCCAACCCAAGGGGAAATAAAAAAACAAAAGAGTGTTTTATTTGAAAATAATTAACTGCCAAGTACTTGTTGAGCTCATAACTTTTGATCAGTCCTATTTTTTATTCAACTTAGATTTTGAACATCTTGTTACATTGCAATGGAGATAAAAACCTACAGGACCTTTGTTTAAGTGTATATTGTGTCCAAAATTCATGTACATGATATTAGAGATTAACATAGACAACGCTAAAAGAAAAAATGGATCCAGGTATATTTGATTCACATTATTAAAAAGGTTCAATTTAAATTCAGTGAATAAATGAAGGTAAAATATATCTAACCTCACAAGTCTCTAGATGGTCAATTTAAAAAAATATTGATGTCTATAAAATGTATAATATCAATTGTTTTTTTTAGGACTTTTCTTCCACAGGAAAGAGATGGCAAATACTATTCAATATACTTGTCTGACCTTGGTTTTTATGGTAAAATAAGTAAATTAGATTTACTATATATAGAACTAATCAAATATGTTTGTTAGAGACACCTGGTTAATTTATAAAGTTAAAATGCTGTTAAATAACATTGAGTACCCTTAACACCTTAAATTCCATGGGGTAACATACTTTAACATTATTGCTGTTTTCAGGGATTGGTAAATAACAGAATTTAAAATTATTTTATATCATCACTACAATTCTATATAAAGGGGATCCAAAAGTTGCAATGTGCTCAATTTTGCCACACAAAAGGAAAGTTAAAAGCTCTCTCAGCCTTTCCTTGATTTGTTTTAGTTGTAGTAGATTGTGTTAACTACCACTCACATGGACTCAGGAGACAATGCATGTAAACTCTATAAAATGATGTTCAAAGAGGAGGCAAAGATCAGCTTCAGAACTAGGACACTTTACCTAAGATTGTAATGAGCTCTGCCTTACCTGAGATAAGGCTCTGCCTCCCACCCTGCTGCATGTCAAAATAGCTCCTAAATAAGCCAGACTTCAACTCATTCAAAGTTATATTCAAAAGATTGTTTGCTATACAATGCTGTGATCTCAAACAGGGAATATAATATATAGCTCAGGCAGAATTTAAGATGACTATTACACAAACTCGACATGTTTTTAATGTTGTTAATTCTGTTTTGTATTTACCTTGTAAGTGCTATAACTGATGCCTGATTAATGTTTGAAGAAGTACTGCTTCAAGAGCAACCTAAATTAATTTGAAATACTAAGCCATCACCTATAGAGCAGATGGGATAATATAAACCCCAGTTAGACAAAAGGGAGTAAATAATTGCAAAGTTATGGACATTAAAATTAAAGCCCAGTACTCTTACTTTATAACTGTGACACTGGCTTGCTGGATGTTTAAGATCAAACTTAAAAATTGAGATTAAAACACAGGAGGGCCAAGAAAACCAGTTTTAGCTCTTGCCCTCAGAGCAGCCTAAATCCAGGGAACAAGAGAGCTTCACTAAGAAGCCTTGCAACTCTGGGTCACATGACCTCCTGATCAGGGAGATTGATGAGACTCACTGGAGGATGAAAAGCACAGACACAGCCACAGACAGAGCCAGGAAGTCAACACTGCTGTGTTTGCTGCTAACAGAACTCAGAGATTTCATCCACGCAGCCAGTGGGCAAAAGACACTGGTTTCTATGTCCCACAGAAGGCATCGCTGTGTCCAGAGCCAACAAAACACCGGCTGCCATTGGCCTCCCAGTTTCAGGAATGGCCACTGTCACCCCCACAGCCAGAGCACAAGAGCCACTGGAACCCAGATGCCACCATCACCAGAGCTCAGAGCCATCCAAGACAGACCCCAATCTGAATGGATGCTTCTCAAGGCTTGGCTGTGGTCCTATGAGTAAGTGGGCAAAAGGGAATGCAGCCAGGCATGGTGGCACATGCCTGTAATCCTAGCAGCTTTAGAGTCTGATGCTGGAGGATCGTGAGTTCAAGGCAGCCTCAGCAAGGGCAAGGCACTAAGCAACTCAGTGAGAGCCTGTCTCTAAATAAAACATATAATTGGGCTGGGGATGTGGCTCAGTGGCCAAGTACCCCTGAGTTCCATCCCCAGTTCCAAAAAAAGAAAAGGCAATGCAGTCCTGGCTGCTCTCACCACGTGATCACCATGCATTCCAACTCCCAGAGTTGGAGACCCAGCAGAAATTGCTGAGCACCATGGAGCAGGAAGAACAGCAGTGAAGCAGACAGGCTCAACCCCTGCCCTCCTGGGGCTGACACTCTCCTGGAAAAGAGCTGTCAGCTGTCCACAGGGCAGGAGCCACTGCCTTGGAGCTGCTGGAATCCAGCAGGAGCACTGCTGCCCGCCCCAGAGCACAAGAGCTGTGGTCACTGTAGCCATCACCTCCCTTGCATCCAGGCAGCAGGAGTTGCCAGGAAGGAGCTGCTGGAATGCAGAGCTGCTGGAATGCAGGAGCTGCCACCACCCAAGCACAGGAGCCATCATTGCTGATGCCACCTCCAGGATGCAAGAGCCACTGTCAACAGGTCCACAGCACAGGAGCCCCTGCCACAGACAGACTGAGGAAGCCGCTGCTGTAGCCACCTCAACAAGGACCGACCTAGCGAATGGCACTGAAAGAGCTAAGAAGCTCCACTCAAATTCCCCACGAGTGACCCTGTGGGAACTCGGCTGACTCTTAAGAGACAGGAACAGGTCAATTCGACCAGCTTGATCTTAAACACCTAGCAAAACAGTTAAAACCAAACCATAGACATTCTTGGGCATTTCAAAGACCAATAGTTTAATGTAACTTAAGATGTACTTGTGTGAGCCCCTAGAATAGGACTGGAGGCTACAAAAGGGAGATTCTTAGGCAAATGCACCTGATAACTATCAAAAGAAACTACCAGAGTCAGAAATTTTTAGTCAGCTTAAGGCCTACAGATCCTCCTGAGCTGCACAGAGAGGCTTAATCTATTAATCTCATTTCAGTACTTATGTTTTTTTGTTTCTCTCTCATAGAAGCACCCACCCCAGATGACTTTACAACCTGCTCTGCCCAAACAGACTTCTACCATGGACCCCTCATTGACCAGATTTCTAAAAGGAACTTCAAATTGCTTCCCCCACTCTGCCCCCTTCCAGCTTGAAGCAGCCAGAGTGGTCATCGACCCCACTCCTTACATCAGTAAAAAGTTCCTAATTGAGGACAGGCAGTTAGTGTAGAATAAAGAATCTGGTCAAATTGAAGAATGGAAGCCATCAGAGTCTGGGAAATTGGAGACTGAAAAACAACTAGCTTCCTAAACAAGGATTTGTTAATGTGGAGAAGACCAGTGGGGAATGTCATACTCCCCAAAAAGATTCTCGAGTGCCATCAGGAGAGAGAGTCAGCCCCACCCTAATCCCTCCCCTCCCTATAGCCTTGGTACATAGTTTTTATTCTCAAAGTCACAAAACAACTGTTAGAACCATAGTCAATGTGTGCAAGGTCCAAACACTAGAGAAAAGAAGAGTGGAAAAAGGAGTTTTCCCTGAAGTCCCAGCGAGTGACTTCTGCTTACATTTCATTGGCCCTTGAGTTAGGCACATTACTATAGCCAAACACATAGTTAGGAAGGGAAGGGATCCACAGTAAGTAGGCATCCAGCAGTTTGAGCCATAACACTCTTAAACTTATTTCTTCAAACATGCCAATAGTTTTGCTTCTGTTAAGATATTTCCCTGGAAGTAGAATTTCAGGAAGTGAAATTGTACAAGGGCCTTGTAGATGTACAACAATCAATATGCTGTCAAATTGCACACCAGAATGCATGTTTACATTCTCCCCCAAAGTCTAGGAGAATTCCCACTTTTTTCATAGCCTTGTCAAAACTCTTATTAACCTGGCTGATAATCTGATATATTTTTTTTAAATATATTTCACTTATTATTTCACTGGTGGCTAATGAATTTGAGCATATTTTTAGAAGATAGCTTGTTCGCTTTCACAAGTAGAACTTTGTCCAGGAAAAAGACTCTTCCTTTCTTTCCCATGCATTCCCTCTTCCCTTCCCCCAACCTAAAGTCCCCAAGACAAGATCTGGCTCACAAGAGAAGTCAGAACTGGACAGAGTATACACAGATGATTGATATCACAGACTGTGACATGACATCTAAAGGAGTCACATTTTCTTCTGGACAGAGAAAATGTCAAGGGAGATGTCATGCAGGCTGGTAAGGAGACAGAGCAGTAGTTGTTTAGGATATTCTGGAAAGTTGTGGATTCAGTTCCCAGACATGACTCACACTGAGGGGCTCTTGTCTGGGGTTTTTGGGGGAGGAGTAGCAGTGAGAAAGAGGAGTAATGTCAGCTCAGTCTCTGAAGACTTGGCTCATCTCATAGTGTTACAAACGCATGGAGCTTGAATGGGGAGGGACCTTTTGAAATTCTGTGCAACACAAAAAGTCCCCTAGGCACCAATGCTTAATGGTGCTGTTGTCACCGAACCTCCCCAAGGCTGGGGAGATCATCGGATCCAGCGTCTTTTGGAATGTTCATCTTTACGTCACCCAGATCGACTTCATTAAACTTGATCTGAAACATTCTATTATAGTCCCAGGTGATCGAAAACCATCCTTGGTCTTTGGTAATTTTTTAACCCTATGCCGTCATGGTCCACTCCCCTACTTTCTCCATCCCTTAATTCCACCCAGTGTCTCAGACCTATTTGTAGTCAATCAAAATGATCCACTTAATCCTTGACCATGGCTGGGAGTGTGGCTCAGTGGCAGAGCACACGCATGTGCACAGCCCTGGATTCAATACCCCACCAAAATAGCCAAAAACCAAAAGCTTCATCAAACATCTGGAGGTTGTCCCAGGAAGAATCACGTTCATTGATTGCATAGCTTTGCAGAGCCTTTTTTTTTTTCTTACTTTTTTCTTTTTCTTTCTCTCATGCTGGGAATTATTCCCAGGCCTCATGCATGCTAGGCAAGCACTATCCAGCCACCTCTTCCATCTTGTTGCCACTCCCCTGTCCCTGTCTCCTTTCAAAACCAACTTCCTTCCAAGTGAACCTACTCACCCTGCACAGTCCTGTCACAGCAGAGAACAGCCTCTCTCCCTGGAGCAATTTGCTTATCTCCTGCTTTTTTCCTGCTTGTCAGCCTTCCTTGGCTTCCTTGGAATTTAGGTGAAAAAAATATGCTCTAATCTGTATGTTCTCAGAAACATAGCTGTGCCTTCTTACAAATTCTCTCCC
Organism: Glaucomys volans; assembly: GCA_020662805.1. Taxonomy (NCBI): domain Eukaryota; kingdom Metazoa; phylum Chordata; class Mammalia; order Rodentia; family Sciuridae; genus Glaucomys; species Glaucomys volans. The sequence continues at coordinate 112,927 of JAJEJO010046978.1, forward strand.
CCAGGGGTGAGAAAGGAGAAGAGACTGGGATGGTCTGTCCTATGTGATGTCACACTCCCTCCTTCTAATTGTGGGTCCAGAACTTTTCTCTGGGGCACATATATTGGTTTGTAACTTTGTCTTTTACTTCTCTCACCCTCTCCTTGAGGGTATAGTCAGTTAAATCTGGCTATCCATGCAACCAAGACAGGCAGGGGTCCCCCTTCCTCATCAGAAAGTACTGGGGATTCAGGTTCAGAAAAGGACAACTAGTGTTCAATGAAAATGGCAGGATTTGGATTCAGACCTCATCTTATGCCATGGGTTCTCCCTCTTCAGAATCAGAGGCCACCCTGGTATCATGCTTCTACTTGCTGCACTCATTGAGGGGGGTGCCGTGTCTCTCTCAACCCCACTCCCAGCATCCTTTCCCCTTATATGGTAGAGCAGAATAGTGTAACTACTAAGGTATTTGCTTTCATTTGAACCTTGAATATCCCCAAAAGGCCCATGTGTTGAAGGCTTAGGCCCAGACTGTGGTGGTTTGGGGAGGTGGTAGAACCTTTAGAAGGCAAAACCTAATGGAAGGAAGGCCACTGAGAGCATGCCTTGAAGGAGATATCAAAACTCTGCTCTCTTTCTCTCTCTGTCTTTGCTTCCTCCATGAGGTTAACAGATCTCCCTCATGATGTGCTTCTGCCATGACGTCCTAACCCACCACAGGTCCAAAGCAAGAGAGCCATGTGACCATGGACTGATATCTCTGAAACCATGAGCCAAAGTTAAACTTTCCTCCTTTTAAGTTGATTCATTCAGGTATTTTGTCACAGTGATGGAAGGCTGACAGTTTTCTACTTCAGAGTCTAGAACTTCTCACCACACTAACATTCCCCTCATTCCCTGACCTTAGATTTCTGAACTCCTAGGGTGGGAGTTGGTCTGCTACATGATAACCTTTCTTGTCTTAATGGACACAAGGACACAGTTTTTCTGACTCCTGTAATCCAGGCAATGCTTTGATTTACCAGAATCTACTGCAAATATACTAGGACTATTAGGTGCTAAGGGTTGGATGTTCCCCTTTGTGATAAGTCCTCGGCCCCACTCCACACACATTGTTTTAATCAGGTTTTTTTTTTTTTTTTTTTTTTTTCCTGCAACTAAAAGACCCAACCAGCACAACTGTAGAAAAGGAAAGGCTTATTTGGGGGCTCACGGTTTCAGAGGTCTTAGTCTATAGAAGGCCAGCTCCATTCCTTGGGGTTTGAGGTGAGGCTGAACATCATGGCAGAAGAGTGTGGCAGAGGGAAGCAGCTCCCATCATCAGGAAGCAGAGAGAGACCCCACTTGCCAGATGCAAACGTATACCCAAAGCAAAGCCCCAATTCCACCTCCTCCAGTCACACCCCACCACTTCAGTTACCATTCAGTTAATCTCTATCAGGGGATTAAGTCACTGATTGGGTTGACTCTCACACCCAATCATTTCTCCTCTGAACCTTCTTGCATTGTCTCACATGTGAGCTTTTGGGGAACATCTCACATCCAAACCCAAACACACATGAAGGTTGATTAGTGGACATTGTATGTCAGTAACTCTTACTGTTTTGTTCTGAAGCTGCTTCTCTGGCTAGGTATAGGAGCAGCTCTCTGTCCCCTATCCATTACATTACTCAGCACAAATCCAACTTTAGGGGTTCAGCATACCTGATCCCTCCAGATCCCTAAATCAGAGCTGATGCCTCCCACTCATCTGATCTATTTGTCAAATAGTACACTGTCTCTTCATCCCTCACAAATAGCTTTACCAAGAACAATAATTTGGAGACCCCTCTGGTGACATCCAGGCCTCTGCTGTAAGATTTCATTATAGATTCTCCCAAAATGCTGTGGTCATGCTAGCAACCCCTCATCACCTCTCGTGTCTTGCAGGATAAATCCTTCTAATCTCTACACTTATGTAGAGAACTTTTTTTCCTTTTGTTTGGTGTGTGTTCAGAAACCCACCTGGGAGTCTGACTAGCAATGTCACCCTGACCCTGGGAGAATCCTGCCAGGTGTTGACTGCAGAGTAGGATGCACCTGTGGCTTTAAACCCAGATGTGGTTTCTAATACTAAACGCTGCAGGCTTTCTCTTAGCCTGTGTCTCCATTTGTTGGTACAGCTCTTCTTCCAAAAGTCTCTCATTTCTGGTGACAAGTCTCCTTCAGCTAAGACTTGCCTGGTAGTTGTTCCCACTGCAACAACTTCCAGACTTTCCAATCTGTTTCATCAATCAAAGCAGGTAGGAGACCCAATATTGGCTCCAGACCTCCTGATCCCTTCCGGAAAGTTCCTAGTTTCTTAAGAAATTGTAGCCCCTTTGGAAAAACAATTTCCATCTTGTAGTTTCACAAGTTACTTCTTAGAATTTAGTCATTCATGTGTGCTCATGATAGTGTTTTAAAGTAAGAGAACTGAGCATGTTTTATTTAACATGCAATAATGATGTGTGAGTTTTCAACAAGTAGACATGTGATTTGTAGATCTCCATTTGTTCTCTTGCTCTGGATTCCATAAATGTTACAGATGGTTTTGGCAGCAGGAGTAGGAGCATTGCTATTGTAAGCAACCAGCTTATGTGACTTATGTTTTCAAGACCTGCTTGAACCTGCTCCTTCCTGTATGTGTGTGTGTGTGTGTGTGTGTGTGTACTTTCACTTAGTAGTTAAATGCTCTCAAATATGCTTGATCACATGGTTTCAGGAATTAGAAATTACCCAGATAAGGATGGTCAGAGGTTTGCCTGGTCATTTGGTGTGTCCCATGGTCAGGCATTAGACTCTACTAGAATCTAATAGGAGACATAAAGCTATGTGAAAGGTGCTATTTTCCAAAGAAGACGTGGCTCTGCTCAATATTCAAAGAACATCGATGTGTCTTTTTCTATCATGGTCTGTGATAGCTCCAAAGAGTAACCAGGTATCTCAAGGTCACTTCAAAAACCTTTAGGTCTGCAGGGCCATAAGGGTGCATGGTAACCACACCAGAAGGAGAATCTTCTTTGGCATTGAGCACATTTGAAGCTGAGTATCTTATGTGTACCTTGGTGAATGTGCTGACATAGTACACCTGACTGTGATGTATATTGCCTCCAAATGCAAAAAGACTACAAAGGCCTGGTGACTCTGTTAATAACAGTGCATTCAAGGTAAAGCAAAATTGTTTGACTAGCCGGGCGTGGTGGCACACGCTTGTAATCCCAGCACTTGGGAGGCTGAGGCAGGAGGATCGCGAATTCAAAGCCAGCCTCAGCAACTTAGCGAGGCCCTTAGCAATTCAGTGAGACCCTGTCTCTAAATAAAATACAAAATAGGGCTGGGGATGTGGCTCAGTGGTGGGGTGCCCCTGGGTTCAATCCCCAGTACCAAAAAAAAAAAAAAAAATTGTTTCTGTCTTTGAGGTAATATTCTGATAGTCCCCAAATTACTTGACTCTTAGAAACTTTACCAACATTGACATGTTGGTCCCCTAACTTCTAAGAGATTTATCTTCCATTTTCTGATATTTTGTTTTGTACCAGCCCATCTAGAGTACCTGTAATTTACTTCTCACTACATCAAATCAACATCATATAATTCCCAAGTTAGATCTGCATTGTCAGATGGGATGGGATATGACCAAACTCACACATTTCTCCCTTAGTGGTGTGATGCCTTGATAATCTATTCCCACTAGTATTTCCTGGGTGTTTGCTGATATGAATTTACAAAATCTTGCAAGGCTTAAAGTGTGAAAGACTTCTCCTCCATTGTTTTACTCTCTAATTGGTCCCTGGGACATATAGAACTTAATTATCCTGGCAGGCTGAGGAATAAGAGAGAGGAAGTATGGGAAAAATTGCTGTCTTCCTTCATGAAAATACACCTGAGAAGAAGTTATTACAAGCTGGGAAGGTAGGATTCATTTCCCAGATGGATGTAGGGACTACTTCGTTGGTAAGGGAAATCCTGATTCTCAGAGCCCAATTCTTACCCAATTAGTGTGCTGCTTTTTTAAACAAGATAATTGAAAAGACTTAGAACTCAACCTACTTTGAAATTCAACAACATGCAGGATCTAACTCTGATTTTTGGCTATAGGAAATAAGAGATTATTTTGTGGTAGACAGAGAAAGTCCCTGGTTGTCTGACCACTCATTAAACTGAGATTTTTTTCCCCCCTGTGGGACCAGCCTGCCTTCCTCATGGTGGCACCAGGATGTTGCTCAGCTCCTCTTGCTTTCTTTTGGTATGGATGTGTGTCCCCACCCTTTTCTTGATAAACTTGAGAGCCCTTTAGTCCTTGGAGACCTTGAGCAGTTCCATGGTGCGACGCTTATAGGGCGCAAAGCCACACACCCCCCAGATCATGTCCCGCACGAACTTGGTGTGCTTGGTGAGGCACCCGTGGCAGTGCTGTGCCTCACGTTCTTGGTCACCTTATGGCCCTTGTTGAGGCCCACGGCCATGGGGTAGCGCAGAGCCATGGCTGCTGCTCTCCAATGGCTGCTGGAGCGGAAGCTAAACTGAGAATTTTTAACACTGAGCTTATCTCCAGCACAATTAGAAACATCAGGGAAAGCCCATAAACCTTATAGTTCTTATGCTTCCTCCCTATAATTTTCTACCACAAGAGTCACTGGATATGTCTGCATCTTACCTTCAATGCACACTTTATTCCAGGTAACTTAGGTGATGATTTAAATAACTGCTCAAGAGCTGAATGCTATGAACTACTAGTGTCTCCTCATATAATAGTAATATTTGTTAAATGGCTCAGATTATTACCTATTATGCAGGAAAGACAATGTGATTTTTAAATCAATTAAATAAAAATATCAGATCCTTCAAAGCCATCCAGATAGAAAATTCCACATTTCATTTTCCTTTAAAGTCTATTGTGAGCAACTATTTTATATCATTTTGTATTAGTCAAAATATTTAGTAGAGACAGCATTCTCTATAACTACTCAAAGGAGAAAAAGTATACTAATGCTTATATTTCAGAGAGAGAGAGAGCTTGGCACACTGCCATTGAGTGTGATGGGAGGGAGTAGACCACATAAGAACGTCCAGGGGCACATCCTGGCCTTGCTGTGGGAAGAGGGTAAGAATGCGGAGTCTGTTCCAGATACCAAAAATGAGGGATAGCTGAGAAAAAAACATGTGATAGCTTAGGGAGATGATTCCCTCCTTCAGTGTCCTCATTAATAATTGCTCAAAACAAAGTCTCATTCTTTCTTCCAGGGCAATAGCTGGGCTGGATGGTGCAAGCTTGTAATTCCTGCAGCTCAGGAGGATCACAAGTTTGAGGGCTCCCTGGGCAACTTTAGCAAAACCCTGCCTCAAAATAAAAAATAAAATGGCTGGAGGGATGGCTCGATGACAGAGCAATCCTGGGTTCAGTCCCCAATAATGAAAAAAAAAATAATAACAGTAAAATCACTGCATCTGGTTTCTCTGATTCTGCCCACCATGAGGTGAGAGCTTTGGACACCTCGTATTCTCCATGATGTTCTGCCACACTACAGGTCCCAGAGTAATGAAGCCAATTGACCGTGGACTGAAAGCCCTGAAACTGAAATAACTGATGAATGAGTAAGATGGTAAGCTTTTGTCTGGGTCAGTGTGGGTTTCTGCCAGATGCTGGCAGTCCTGTAGGACACAGTGAAGGGCCACCTTCTCTACAGCTCACAGGTTCCTGATACGTGCATTCAATGCCATGAACTTCCCTCCATCATGACAGGTGTTTTCCCAGAAGAGTCCACAGAACTGACTTGAGCATTGGCCTCTCCTGGTCTGTGAAGGCAGCTGCCTGCAGAGGAGCTCTGTGACACAGAGAAATTGAAGCACATGGCTAAACCTGAATGTTATACACATTGGGAAAAAAAATTATTCCTTACTTATGACAAGCGATTTCAAGGGTCTATATGTTAGGCATTTCCTGGATACAAACAGGTTCAATAAAGCTTACTAATTTCTGCCACAGAAATTTGCATTTTTAATAATATCAGGGTTCTTAATTATAAAATTACTAAAATAACATTATATCAGTAAAGAAAATTTCAAAGACATAGATCCTGACCTCAACACTACTACATATTACAGAGGCTGGACTCTTCTTCCAGATTTTATTTCTATTCAGAAAAGTATTAACCTTGTAAAAACATACTTTTTAAAAAAGAGGATGAAAATCTTTACATTTTAAAAGAATTTTTAAGAAAAGATCAGCATAAAACCAAAAATAATTATAAGAGCCCTGTAATAATGAAAAAAAATCAGAATTTTCCTAACAATTTATACTTGCAAATATGAAATTCAATTTTTAATTGATCATGGCTTTTCTGTAAATTCTCACACACTTGACTAATTGTTAAAATTTTTTTCCTATATAATTTTCCTGAGTAAAAACAACATAGTTGAATTCCTACCTTCCTTTTGAATCTGCTGTGCTTACAATGCTGGCACCTAAGGTATCAAGTAACATATCAGCAGCACCTTCATAGTCATTAATCCTGTGTAAGGTAGCAAGGTGATCACTCTCATAGCAACCATAAATTTTCTAAAAATATTCATATCAAACCTGATTAACTTTGGCAGAGAGGTCTCCACTTGCCAGATACAAATATATACACCAAAGCCTCGCCCTGATTCCCACCTCCTCCAGCCACACCCTACCACTCCAGTTCCCACTCAGTTAATCCTTACCAGGGGATGAATCACTGACTGGGTTAAGACTCTTACAACCCAATCATTTCTCCTCTGACCCTTCTTGCATTGTCTCACACTTGAGTTTTGGAGGCACCTCACATCTAAACCATATCAGAAATGATGTGGGACCTGTGGCAAACACCTTGGAAGAACTGCATTTGAGAGGTAGAGGAAGAGGAGCCATTGCAGTGGAACCTAAGGAAGATGGTGGGGGAAGAAGGGAACCAGGAGAGGGTGCTATCAGGGAAATGAGAGAGGGAGTACAGCAAGACGGAGGGAGGGTCAACAGTGGTTAATGCTGGTGGTGGCTGGGACCTGGGGACATTATGAGTGATGGTGGAGGAAGGTCAGGGAGCGAGTGTGTTGGAGGAGGCCAGGAAGTGAGACTGTGATGGGGAGGATGGAGATCTAGGGAAAGAGCTGGCATGTGTGGTTCAGGGATGTTAAGAAGAATGTTAAAGGGCTACAAAAAGCAATGAGGAGGATCAGTGGAACATTTCAGAGTGAGAGGAAATACATTAGAGAATGCTCCTAAAACAATGGGAGGAGAAGGAACTTGAACCATAGGTGCAGGTTCTTACCTTAGTCACTAGGAGCACATCATCTGCTGTGGAAACAGGAGAGAAAAATAGGACAGATGTAAATCATAGCAACTAAGATAAAAGTTAGGTAGTAGGATTTTAAAGGCATCCCTTTCCTGTGTTCTGTTTTTTTTTTTTTTCCTTGTGTTTTTCTGAGAGTAACTTGGATGGAGGTTTTGGAGAAGGTAGAAAAAGTCAGCAGAATGATAAATGTGGGTTCTGGAACCAGACTACCTGGACTTGAATCCTAGTTCTGATTCTTCACAGCAGTGTAGACATGAGCCAATACCTTAGTCTATATCTCCTTTTCTCATATGTCAAATGGGGATAATGACACCGGTATCACAGAGTGTTTATGAGGATTAAATGATTAATACATGCAAGATGGTTAGATCAGTACATGATACCTAGCAAGTGATCAATAAATGCTAGCTATTGTTAATTTACATAATCTTTAAATAGCTGTCATGCATAAAACTGACTGCTGAGTGGTTTTAAAGATTGGTTGAGACTTAATTTTGAATTTATAACCTGAGAGGAAGATGATTGTGTCAGGCAGCATGAATGTTATACAGAGATGGAAGACAGCAGGGCACTGAGGATGTCGCTCAGGGCTAGAGCACTTGCCTACCGTGAGTGAGACTCTGGGCTTGACCTCCAGCACTGCTAATAATAATTATAATGATAATAATAATTGTTTCAAAATAAACAAAAGAAAGATGGAATAGCTGGATAAATCCAAGGTGTATGATTTGGGGAGTAGGTGAGACCTCCTTGCTAAGAGGACCCAGAGAACTCACTGAAGACTACTACATTCAAGGTTATAGTTTATCATAACCTTGAAAAGAACACAGATTAAAATTAACAACAGGAAACACACATCAGGAAGAGCCCAGGGACAGTACCAGACTTTCCAGTCATTCTCTCATCATGGAATCAACAGCATTACATTCCAGCACCAGTGTGTGATAGAGTATGCAGTTTGCCAACCTAAATCTTCATGATCAAAGTTATTATTTGGCCTCAACTATTGTTTTAGTCAGCCTTTTCACTTCTGTGACCAAAAGACCTGAAAAGAATAATTATAAGGAGGGAACATTTATCTGGGGGCTCTTAGTTCCAGAGGTCTCAGTGCATAGACACCCCATTTCTCGGGACCTGAGGTGGGCAAAACATCATGGTGGAAGTGTGTGGTGGAGGAAAGCAGCCGGGGCATCACACCAGGAAGCAGAGGGTGACTCTCCTCACCACGGACAAAATATGTACCCCAAAGTCACACCCTCAATAACCCACATCCTCCAGCCACACCCTACCTGCCTACAGTCACCACCCAGTTAATCCCTATCATGAGTTTAATGCATGAATTAGATTGAAACTTTCATCATTTAATCAGTTGAAATTTCTTGCATTATCTCACACATGAGTTTTTGGGGGACAACTCATATCTGAACCATAACAATCAGGTAGGCATTATTAATCACCCACATGGTTAACCTCAGTCTTCAACCACTCTGGTGGTCATCTGATACCATGTGAACCAGAGTCCCCACCCTAAATTATATTGTCAGTCTTTGGGGCATGGCCAGCTTTTACCCTAAAATAATCTAGTATGACCAGCATCCATCCCAAATTACACTGCTTAGTGACCCAAAGTCTCAAGTCAATCAAAGAAACTCCTACCCACTATGACATTCCAAGGAATAAAACATTACCTCCTAAAAGCAAAGGAAAAGACCTCACTTTGGGCAAATCCTTTATTCTACACACCTGGAACCAATAGTCTCCCAGTGGTTGTGTGATGTTCACTGGGAATATATCCAGTTCTATCAATGTGTGTGGTCTTCCAGATTCCGAGAAATGTCAGAGCTTTCAGAGTCCCTGTGTACATCTCATCTCCAGCTTCTCCTTATAAGCCCTTTGATTACTCCATGATTAACCTCAACTGTCATCCTCTCCTGTGTACAACCACCAAGATAAACAACCACAAGTCATTGATGTCAACAAATGTCCTCTAAGTAAAAGACTTTTCTCAAAAAGAAAAACTCCCATTTAGATCAGCTTCATACAGCAGTACACATGGGATCTTCCTGGGAACCACTGAGAGGTCAAAGAATGGCAGTTGTCTGGGAATGAACCTTAAAGGAGCCCTAGTCCCATTCTGCTCCCTCAAGCACCTATTGGACTTGAATGTACGCTGTTATTTTCAAGACTATAGGGGAATTGGAGAATGGGAAATAACACTAGGGCAAGTTAAAACCCCAAATAAGCTCTCTGTTCCTATCAAATTTAAATTGTTTTTTTTTTAATAAATAATTTCTTGGGTTGCTGCAAATCAATGAAAATTTTTCAGAGTTCTGAAAATTTTCTTCAAGAAGTTAGTAAGTTGTCCCATTGCTTCCTGGGATAGAAGTTTGGAAAGTTCTTCCTCCATCATTTTCTGCACTTCACATTTTAAAGTACATATTGAATTGACAGGTTTTCACATTGATGATAAAGTTATTCTGTATTTATACATTCTTCTCTTAATGACCCATAGAAACCACCTATCATTTTGTTATCATTTCAGGATATTTCAGAGAAATAGCAAACAACTTAGGATCTGACAACCCCTTCAAGGGCACACCCCTCCTAAAGACTCCACTATCTACCAAAAGCACCCCCCTGGGGGCCAAGCCTTGAACACAAGGGAGAAACACAGATCCAAATTAAGACACAGAGGACCAGAATGCCGGATCCTCTTCACCCTACCTTATTTGTTGTTCCCCTGACTATTCATCCTTTCCCACTGCTTGTGTAATCATTTCTGCATTCTGTGAAAGTTTGTCTGCCCACTCTGCCACCCTGACATCCTTCAGCTAGAACACAGGTTCCAGGAGGGCTGGTACAGCTGCTTTATACACTACCTGCTTTATCCTAAGACCCTAGAAGAACACCTGACCCAGGTGTACTCATCAGGATAATTAATACTACCTGTTGTAAAAAAAAAAAAAAAAAAAAAATCCTGAAATTTCATGGTTAATACAAAGTTAGCAGTTCTTGACAGCTCACCTTCGAGCAGTGACTCAGGGACCAAGGTTCTTCCATCACATGGCTCTGCCACACTGAAGTCCTTTGCTCTGAGCCACTGGACAGGGGAAAGCCCACACTCTCCATTGTCTCAGCCCAGAAGTTAAGGGATCACGTTATGTTAGCCGTGACCTGCCCTACCTACAGGAGAGCCTAGGAAAGGCATCTTCCTGTGTGACTAGGATGACAAAGGAAAAGATTTGATGAATGTTTCCTCTATTCTTGTAAATGCTCAACTAATATCTCTTAAAGGAACTAAATTAATTCACTCTAAAACCATCAGAGTCTACTTGGGTTTTGTTCTCCCCAGGATAGACTTGAAACTTTTGTTGCAGATTCTTTAATAATCACACTTTATATTTTTGTATTTATTCATGAGACTGTTCCAGTAGACTGTTCTTTTTATTTCCTCCTTTTAGATATACATGACAGTAGAGTGTATTTTGACATATTGTATATACATGGAGTATAACTTATTCTAACTGGGAAACCCATTTTTGTGAGATAATACATGATGTGGAGTTTCACTGGTCATATATTCATACATGAACATAGGAAGGTTATGTCAGATTCATTCTACTATCTTTCCTATTCTTGTTCCACTCCACTCCCTTCATTCCCCTTTGTCTAATCCAATGAACTTCTATTCTTCCCTCCCCTCCTCTTTTTATGTGTTAGCATCTATATATCAGAGAGAACATTTGGCCTTTGGTTTTTTGGGACTGGCTTATTTCACTTAGCATGATAGCCTCTAGTTTCATCCATTTACCAGCAAATCCCATAATTCCATTCTTCTTTTAGGCTGAATGATATTCCATTGTGTATATAAACCACATTTTCTTTATCCATTCATCTGTTGAAGGGCATCTAGGTTGGTTGCATAGTTTAGCTATTGTGAATTGAGCTGTTATAAACATTGATGTGGCTGCATCACTGTGATATGCTGATTTTAAGTCTTTTGGGTATAAACAGAGGAGTGGGAGAGCTGAGTCAAATGGTGGTTCCATTCCAAATTTTCTGAGGAATCTCCATACTGCTTTCCAGAGTGGTTGCACCAATCTGCAGTCCTACCTGCAGTGTATGAGTGGACCTTTTTCCCTACATCCTCACCAACATTTATTGTTACTTGTATTCTTGATAATTGCCATTCCGACTGAAGTGAGATGGAATCTCAGTGTAGTTTTAATTTGCATTTCTCTCACTGCTAGAGATGTTAAACATTTTTTCATGTATTTGTTGACCGATTGTATTTCTTCTTCTGTGAAGTGCCTGTTCAATTCCTTTGCTTATTTACTGATTTTGTTATTGTGGATTTGGTGTTAAGTTTTTTGAGTTCTTTATATATGCTAGAGGTGGCAAAGATTGTCTCCCGTTCTATGGACTCTCCATGTTCTTGATTGTTTTCTTTGCTGTGAAGAAGCTTTTAAGTTTGATACTATCCCATTTATTGATTCTTAATTTTACTTCTTGCACTTTAGGAGTCTTATTGAGGAAGTCAGTTCCTAAGCTGACATGATGGAGAGTGGGGTCTCCATTTTCTTCTAGTAGGCCCAGGGTCTCAGGTTATATCTTTCTAGGAAATTGTCTAATTAAATTCAATGCATTAGCCCTAGCCCAAAAAAGAACAAAACCTAAGTAGACTCTGCTGGTTTTAGAATTAATTGATTCAATTCCTTCAAGAGATATTAATGGGTCAGGAACGGAGGCACACACTATAATTCCAGTGGCCCAGGAGGCTGAGACAGGAGGATCACAAATTCAAGGCTAGTCTCAGCAACTTAGTGAGGCCCTAAGAAACTTAGTGAAACCCTGTCTCAAAAAAATAAATAAATAAATAAAACAAAAAGGATTAGGGATGTGGCTCAGTGGTAAATGGCTCCTGGTGATTTAACCCAATGCCCTCCCCCTCAAAAAGGGGAGAGATATTAATGGTGCATCTACAAGTCTACATTATTTGTCATATTAGCACGTTTTATCTCTGCTGTCTTTGTGTTCTCTATTATAAAAATATGGACTTGTTCATGTTTTCCTTTTTTGTTTGTTAGTATTGGGGATTGAACTCAGGGGCCCTCAACCACTGAGCCACATCTCCAGCCTTATTTTATATTTTATTTAGAGACAGGGTCTCACTGAGTTGCTTAGTGCCTTGCTTTTGCTGAGGCTGGCTTTGAACTTGTGTCCTCCTGTCTCAGCCTCCCAAGCCACTTGGGATTACAGACGTGCACCACCATGCCTGGCTCAGTTATCTCTTATTAATTTCTATACAACCTGAGTTATAGTTGGAAAAGAAAGCTAGTGCCTAGTTTTCTTCTATTAGGCCCAGGGTCTCTGTTCTGATGGGTAAGTCACTGATCCACTTTGAGTTGATTTGGGGGCAGGGTGAGAGATAGGGGTTTAATTTTATTTTGCAGCATATGGATTTCCAGTTTTCCCAGCACCATTTGTTGTATAGGCTATCTTTTCTCCATTGCATGTTTTTGGCACCTTTGTCTAGTATGAGGCATCCATGTGTATGTGGGTTTGTCTCTGGGTCCTCTATTCTGTACCATTGCTCTACATGTCTATTTTGGTACCAATACCATGCCATTTTTGTTACTATTGCTTTGTCATAGAGTTTAAGATCTGGTATTGTGATACCTCTTGCTTCACTTTTCTTGCTAAGGAATGCTTTGGCTATTCTGGGTCTCTTATTTTTCCAAATGAATTATATGACTGCTATTTCTATTTCCATGGAGAACATCTTTGGAATTTTGATGAGAATTGCATTGGAAATGTATAACACTAATGGTAGTATGGCCATTTTGATAATATTAATTCTCCTCATCCAAGATAATATTAATTCTCCTCATCTTTCTATCTTCTAAGATCTTCTTCAATTTCTTTCTTTAGTGTTCTCTGGTTTTCATTATAGAGGTCTTTCACCTCTTCTGTTAGATTGATTCCCAAGTGTTTTTTTTTTTTTTTTTTTTGAGGCTATTGTGAATGGGGTAGTTTTTCCTAATTTCTTTTACAGTGTATTCATCACTGACGTATAGAAGTAGCTACATTTAATTTGTAGGTATTTGTTTTAGATCCTGCTACTTTGCTGAATTCATTTATTTGTTCTAGAAGATTTTTGGTGGAATTTTTTAGATCTTCCAAATGTAGAATGATGTCATCAGTAAATAGTGATAGTTTGAGTTCTTCTTTACCTGTTTGTATCCCTTTAATTTCCTTTGTCTCATTGCTCTGGCTAGAGTTTCGAGGACTATGTTGAATAGAAATGGCAAAAGAGGGCATCCCTCCCTTGTTCCAGTTTTTAGGGAGAATGCTTTCAATTTTTCTCCATTTAGAATGATATTGGCCTTAGGCTTAGCATATATAGCTTTTACAATGTTGAGGTAAGATCCTACTATCCCTAGTTTTTCTAGTGTTTTGAAGGTGCAGAAGTGCTGTATTTGTCAAATGCTTTTTCTGCATCTATTGAAAATCATATGATTCTTGTCTTTAAGTCTATTGATGTGATGAGCTATGTTTATTGATTTCCATATATTGAATCAAACCTGCATCCCTGGGATGAACCCCACTTGATCATGGTGCACTATCTTTTTAATATGTTCTTGTATGTGATTTGTCAGAATTTTATTGAGAATTTTTCCATCTATGTTCATCAGGGATATTGATCTGAAGTTTTTATTCCTTGAAGCTTTTTGTCTTTGTCTGGTTTTGGTATCAGGGTGATACTAGTCCCACAGAATGAATTTGGAAGGGTTCCCTCCTTTTCTATTTCATGGAATAATTTAGCAGTATTAGTGTTAATTCTTCTTTGAAGCTCTTTTAGAACTTGACTGAGAATCTGTCTGGTTCTGGGTTTTTTGGTTGGTAGGCTTTTAATGGTATTTTCTATTTCATTGCTTGAAATTCATATGTTTAAATTGTGTATGTCCTCCTGATTCAGTTTGGGTAGATCATATCTCTCTAGAAATTTGTTGATGTCTTTGAGATTTTCTATTTTATTGGAGTGTAAATTTTCAAAATAGTTTCTAATTGTCTTCTCTATTTCAGTTGTGCCCATTGTGATATTTCCTTTTTCATCACGTATTTTAGAGTTTTCTCTCTTTATCTTCATTAGTGTAACTAAGGGTTTATCAATTTTGTTTATTTTTTCAAATTTTTTCAATTTTTTATTTTGTTAATATTTTGAATTTTTTTGTTTCAATTTCATTAATTTCAGATTTGAATTATTTCCTGTCATCTACTGCTTTGGGTGTTGATTTGTTCTTCTTTTCTAGGGCTTTGAGATGTAATGTTGGGTCATTTATTTGTTGGCTTTTTATTCTTTTAGTGAATGAGCTCAGTGCAATGAACTTTCCTCTTGGCACTGCCTTCATAGTGTCTCAAAGATTTGATATGTTGTATTGGTGTTCTCATTTACCTCTAAGTATTTTTTTATTTCCTCATTGATTTCTTCTGCTATCCATTCTTCATTCAGTAGCATATTATTTAGTCCCCAGGTGTTGGAGTAGCTTCTGTTTTTCATTTTATCATTGATTTCTAGTTTCATTCCATTATGATCTGATAGAATGCAGGGGTACTATTTCTATTTTTTTTTTTTATTTGCTAAGAGTTGCTTTTGTAGCATAACATATGGTCTATTTTAGAAAAGGATCCATGTGCTGCTGAGAAGAAAATGTATTCACCTGATGATGGATGAAATACTCTATATATGTCCATTAAGTCTAAATTATTGATTATTTTATTTAGTCCTACAGTTTCTTTATTTAGTTTTTGTTTGGAAGGTCTGTCCAGTGGTAAAAGAGGTGTGTTAAAGTCACCCAGTATTATTGTGTTGTGGTCTGTTTGATTCTTGAAATTGAGAAGGGTTTGTTTGATGTACATAGATGCTCCATTGAGGTATATATATTTGATTGTTATGTCTTGTTGGTGTATGGTTCCCTTTAGCAGTTTGAATTGTCCTTCTTTATCCCTTCTGACCAACTTTTGTTTGAAGTCCACTTTATCTAACCTAAGGATGGAAACCCCTGCTTGTTTACACAGTCCATGTGAGTGGTATTTTTCCCCACTTTTCACCTTCAGTCTGTACGTGTCTCTTCCTAGGAGGTGAGTCTCTTGAAGAAAGATTATTGTTGGGTCTTTTTTTAAAAATCCAACATGACAGTCTGTCTTTTGATTGGCAAGTTTAGTGTAATTCATTCATTCAGTATAATTATTGAGATACAATTTGTATTCTTGGTCATTTTGGTTTATTTTTGGTTTTAATTTGACTTAGTTCTCCTTTGATTGACTTTTCCTTTAGTGTAGTTCCTCCCTTTGCTCATTTTTATTTTATTTTTTTTATCATTTCCTCCTCATGGAATATTTTGCTGAGAATGTTCTGTAGTGCAGGCTTTCTAGTTGTGAATTCTGTTAACTTTAATTTATCATGGAATATTTTCATTTGACCTTCAAATCTGAAGCTTAATTTTGCTGGACATAGAATTCTTGGTTGGTGTACATTTTCTTTCAGAGCTTGGTATATGTTATTCTAGCTTTGAAGGTCTGGGTTGAGAAATCAGCAGAGATCCAAATTGGATTCCTCCTATATGAAATTTGATTTTTTTTCTCTTGCAGTCTTTAAAATTCTATCCTTATATTGTATGTTAGTTAATCTCATAATAATGTGCCTTAGTGTGGGTCTGCTATAATTTTTTATTTCTGGGGAACTGTAAACCTCTTGCAGTTGTTTTTCCATTTCATTCTTTAGATTTGGGAATTTTTCTGATATTAAGTCATTGAAAAGACACTATTCTTTTGGTTTATATCTCCATGCCTTCATCTATTTCAATAAATCTTTAATTTGATCTTCTCATGTTATCCCATATTTCTTGGAAGTTCTGTTCATGGTTTCTTCCCATCTTCTCTATGAGGTCGAATTTATTTTCAAGAGTATATATTTTTGTCTTCATTACCTGAGGTTCTGTTTTTCAAGTGGTCTACTCTGTTGATGATACTTTCCATTGAATTTTTAATTTGGTTTATTGTTTCCTTCATTTCAAGGGTTTCTGCTTGATTTCTTTTTATAATCTCTGCCTCTTTATTGAAGTGATCTTTCACTTCCTATATTTTCTCTCTAATATAATTCTTTATTTTGAAGATCAGTCTAACTATGTGCCTTCTAAACTCCTTCGCTGACATTTCTTCTATTGTGTTATCTATGGATTCTATTGTTGGAACATCTTGATTTGTCTGAGGTACTTTGTTCCCTTATTTTTTCAAGTTGTTTGTGTGTTCTCCCCTCTAGCTTTGGCTCTGAAGTAGTACAGTTTCTACCCTGTAGTCTTATAGTGTCCCTGAAGACTTCCAGTACTTCACCTTTAATGGGGAGACCAATATTAACAGCACCCAATGCAAATGATATACAATCTTAAACCAAATATCTCCTATTACGGCATCTACTGTTTTGTCACAATCAACAGAAATGATGTGCTCAGTTATTGTCTACAATATAAACAGTAAGTTTGCTTAAAAGGTCTACCATTTCAAATGATGGAAAAAGAGAGAACAGAAGTAGCGTAGGATGTGATGTTTGTGAAGGAGAAAGAGAGATGATAGAGGTAAAAATTTATAGTAAGAGTGAATAAGGAATTGATAGAGGTTAGCTGTAAGCATGAGAGAAGTGAGAAAGAGAATCTAGGGACAGATAAGTGAGGAAGAATATATACACATATTTTTTAAAAAAATAAAAATATAATAATACACAACAAAACCATAATATACTTTTCAGAAATCCCATTCCTCAATAAATTGATGCATGAAAAATATTTGGATTGAAAGATGGTAGAGATGTGAGAGAGTGGGAAAAAAAAAAACATATCAATGGAAAATTGAACGATTGATTCCATTGGCTTTCAAAATTTTTCTCAGCTTCACTTCTCTGCAGTAGGTGGAGTTATCTGAAATTTGATGGTAGCTCCAGTCCAGTGTGTGCCAGACCAGTAGGCTGGGCAGGCTGATAGCAAGATGTCTTCACACCCTCTTCCAGTCTTCCCATCCCTTTTAGCTGGCCCCATCAGTCCCCCCACACTTCAAGAATCTCTGAGCTGGAGAGAGCCTGTTTTTCTCCAGTTTCTCCAAGCTGTGCTCCCTCTGGGGTACTGCTCCCAATCTCTGGCTTTTTTTCCTTTTTTTTTTTTTTTTTTTTTTTTTTTTTTGGTCTCTGGCTTTCCACAGGCTTGCCAAACCCAGACTGGCCCACAGAGAACCAGCTGCAATTTGACAGGTCTGAGTTTCAGCTTCCCCAGGCTCTGCCTTGCTGCAGTCCCAAGATCTCAATGCCCTTTCAACTTGCAGACTCTACCAGGGATGTGCTCAAACAAAGGAGTCACCCAGCAAAGAGGCAGCCAGATGGCAGTCACTAGCACACCCAGGAGGAAGACCTCTGATGCAACCAGACCTGAAGGTACCCCAACAATATATCTCCAGGCCCTGGCTGGCATTCCCAGAGTGAGGCAGCTGTGTCCCAAGATGGCAACAGCAAACCAACAGGCCCCTTGACCCTGGATTCCCAGGCCCTGGCCAGTGTCCCAAGATGGCTTCAGCCACATGTAAACAAATGTGCAGGTACCCTGACAATGGACTTCCAGGCAGCAGTGAAGGGCAGGCAATCCATGGGCAGTCTGCAGGCAAAGAGCAGATGATTTGCAGGTGGACATTGGGCAGCAGGTGATGGGCAGGCAAAAGAGGGGGCAAACAGGGCCGGGGTTGCGGCTCAGTTGTAGAGCACTTGTCTAGCATGTGTGAGACACTGGGTTCAATTCTCAGCACCACATATAAATAAATGAATAAAATGAAGGTCCATTAACAATTGTAAAATATTTTAAAAAGTAAAAGGTTGGTGATGCTGGGCATGGTGGTGCACACCTGTAATCCCAGCGACTCGGGAGGCTGAGGCAGGAGGATCGCGAGTTCAAAGCCAGCCTCAGCAACTTAGCGAGGCCCTAAGGAACTCAGTGAGACCCTGTCTCTAAATAAAATACAAAGTAGGGCTGGGGATGTGGCTCAGTGGTGGAGCGCCCCTGAGTTCAATTCCCAGTACCAAAAAAAAGTAAAAGGTTGGGGGGCAACAGGCAAACAACGGGCAAGTGGCAGCAATAAGCAGGTGATCTATGCACAAAAGGTGGGCATTATGCTGGCAAACAGTGGGCAATTTCAGTGGATAGAGGGAGGGCAAACAGCAGGGGATTGGTGTCAGCGAGGACTGGCTCCTAGGGAAACAGTATTTCTTCTGCTTGAATCCCGAGTCATGGAGTGACAAGGAAGGCAGCCTCTGTCTAGTTTGCCATCTTGGGTCCCCCTCATCTCTATTCTTAAGTGACAGTTTTGCTGGGTACATAATACAAAACTGACAAACACTGTATCACAACTCTTTGATGACATGAAACACTAAATAATCCTGCTGTGCTGTCACTTTCTTCTCATTCTTGTAGATAATCCCTGCTTTTTTTAATCTCTATAATAAAAATTTAGTTTAATCTCTATTGTGTGCTAAAGTGATGACCCATTTGCTTAGGTTGGTTACTGTTCCAATCACAGGCACAGCCAGTGCCAAATGAGCATCTTGGAGAGTTAGACCAATTAATACATTTAAAAAGATAAAAATAATACCTACACGCAGGTGATATAATTAATGCTTAGAATGTAAATGACACATGTAGAATAGGATTCAGAGACCCTGAGGGAGAGTGAGGCAGCCCATGTCTAGAGGAAGTGGTCTGCAGCGAACAAGCCTCCTGCTTCCACCCTGGTCAGGTACCTCCTGCCTCAGTGATTCCTGGAGGCACATGGTCCTGCTGTGGTTTGTATTGTGACAGTCATCAGAGGCCCACTCCAGTCAGACCCAGGCTCCAAGGCTGTGACTGCCTGAACTTACAGGCACTTTTCTGGAGAGAAAATCTGCAGATAAGTTCAAATATTATCTGATTGTGTGTGTGTGTGTGTGTGTGCGTGCGCACTATAGTTTTGGTTTTCTCTGAAGTTACCCAACAGACTTTTCTGTTAACTGTCACTCATAGGTTCCCAGATTATGGCCTACGCCTGATGGTCTGTGGCTTTTGCTTTCTCGCTTGCGCTCTCACGCTCTCCGTCTCTCTCTCTTTCTGAAATATAACCATTTCCTGAAATTTCCCCCAAAGCTCATGTGTTGAAGCTTGGTCCTCAAGGCAGCAATGTTCACAGATGTGTTTTGTGAAGTGATTGGGTCATGAGGCTCTAACCTCATTAATGCATTCATCTATTGATGAATTCATAGCTTAGTGTGCTATTAGGAGGTGCTGGAAGCATTGAGTAGCAGAGCCTACTGGGGAAGTACCCTTGAATGGGAGGTTCACCCACAGCCCTTCTCTGTCTGTCTCTCCTCCTTTGCTTCCTGGCTGCCATGTGGTGATCAGCTTTCCTCTGTCACATCCTCCCACTTCACCACAAGGGAGCCAAGTGACCATAGACTAGAACTTCTGAAATCATCAATCAAAAAAAAAAAAAAAAAAACCAACCAACCAAACAAACAACAACAACAACAACAACAACAACAAAAAACCTTTCCTTATTTAATTTTTTCTCAGGTACTTGTCAGAGCAATGGAAGGCTAACATATTTATCAACACATACATCAATGCTTTCCAGAGTTGCTCATACCTTTTATTATTTATTTTCTTTGCTCAAAATTTCTCTTTAGCATTCCTTCCTGCCTATACTTTATTCAAAATGTTTTGATTTGTATAATAGGCTTGACTCCTCCCTTTATCTTTTCATTGAGTTTGAGTATTTTTCTCTGAAGTTACCCAACAGACTTCTCTGTTAACTGTCACTCACAGATACCCAGATTGTGGCCTATGACTATGGTCTTTGGCTTTTCCTTGCTCTCTCTCTCTCTCTCTCTGAAATATAAGCATTTCCTAAATGTGTTGGTAATGATTTTTGTTATCATATCTTCAGCAGTAATTCTTTTCTGCAAGAATCTATGTATGGTCCCTGAGATGAGGAAGTCTGCTGTTTCATCTGCTGGGAGTTGTAGGCTTCGTCTAGTTCTCAGGTATTTTCTGGTCTCAATCACAATGTGATGGATCTCACTGCTATAAAGGTTTAACCCCATACTAGGTCTTCAGTGAGGGTCTCCCAAGGACATGCTCAGCCCACTGTGTCATGGGGGAGCAGCAGGAGATTCACAGATATTCAGTGTGAAGTGAGCATTCCAGCAGGGGAGGGACAGACACATGGCAGCTGTAGGTAAGGAAGGCCAGGGGGACAGCAGCTGGGGCCAGGAGGTTTTTGTGGGTCATGTTGTTCTGAACTTGATCTGAGACTCCAGGATGGGAGGTGGGTGGGGACAGGACAAGGGATGATGATTCACACTGACAAGTCAGATTCCTCCAGCAGCTCCTGTAGGGAGATTTAGAGAGCACAGGGGTACACACAGGTCCAAGGCATCCCAATGAAATTCCTACTGGGAGCAAAGACTGTCCAGAACTGTGCTTGACACATGGGTGAACAGGACAAAAGGATGTGTCCCCTCCCCTCATGGTGTTCCACTCATGGAGGATTCAAATACCCACATGCATCTTCCTACTCAGGAGGGATGGCCACAGACAGCTCCTCAGAAGAGGCTATGCCTTAAAAGCTGACAATGGCTTCACACATTAGGAAACCTCAGCAAGCAGTTGTGTGTGCAGTGTGTGAATGAGGCCAACGTTGGAGGCAGAGGGTCTTGTAAGCCCTGAATCCTACAGGGACTAACTGGGGGTCGGCTCCCAGACATGACACAGACAAAGGCCACAATCTGATCTGGACACAGTGGGTGGTGCATGGGTGGGACAGGGACTGGAAGGCTGCTCCCTGGACCTGTGGGAAGGGCATGGAAGGGAGAGATATTTAAAGGCAGATGTGAGCTGGCTATGACTGCACACTTCTGGATTGGAGGGACCAAGGGAAGGTGGGTGCTGTCAATAAACAGAGCAGGGGAAAAGCCAGGAACCCTCAGATTTCAGTGCCACCTGAGCTCCTGCAAGATGCCACTCCCCTCCTGCAGGGTGTACTCACCTTGGCTACAGACATCAACAAGGTCCAAGGTGGCATTTTTCTGGTCCACTTGGTTACTGAGAACACAGGTAAGACTGACATTGGACTGGCTCAGAGGCAGACTCACAGCCAGGGTCCAGGGATTGGGGGATCCTTGTGTCCCTCTCTGCTCCAGCTCCCTGGGGAGGCCCTTGCTCACCCAGGTTACAATTAGGGCCTCTAAAGTCCCTATGGACCCACACTCCAGAGTGACATTGCACCAGCTGGGTGTGACAGATGCTGATGTGATCTGGATCTGGGCAGGGGGCACAGGATCTGAGGAAGAAGGGGACAAAGAAAAGAGGCTCGCACATGCCACACATTCCACCCACTATCTCACTGAAGCACAGGAACCCCCTGTGAGGATGTTGGGAGCACTTGACAAATAAAACACAATTTCCCCAAAGCTACATATTGAGCAAGTGGCAGGAGCCACTTTGTAAGCTTCATGTGATTTCACTTGATTAATCAAGTCTTCAAATTCTTTTTTCCCACAAAAAAATGATGGCTGAATCCCACTTTCCAGGGATCATATTTCAAGAAAATAGGGTCTTTTGAAAGGAGAGGAAGGGTGAGACATAAGAGCTAGTTTGGGGCCAGGGTCCTTTGCCCTGCGACTTCAGCTGAGACCATGCCCAGGGCAGCACAGCCCTACTGGGGTAGGACACCAGGCCAGCTCTGGGAGGACAGAGACAAGCTCGGTGCTCAGAAGAAGAGACATTATGGGAGATACAGTGGCTTAACTAGAGATGACAGCTCTGCAAATAGTTAGAAAGTGACGCTGAATGTCTGGTGCAGACTAAGGAGAAGAGTCAGATTCACAGGCTAGTCTTGGAAATCACAGAGAGACCTCCAACTGCAAATCCACTCTCCCCACAGCAGGTGCTTCCCTATGCAGAGAGGGACTGTAAGGATCCAAGAGTTGGCCAATGGATTTCCTAAAATGTTCAGCATCATAACCTTTCTCCTACCCTATCAAGGCTTGCAGAGCAGGGTTTGTGGAGTCCTGTGTAAGGGAGGCTGTCCTCTCACTGGTCACTCAATGCAAGGATTGGGGATGGTGAACTAGATATATGTGGATACCAAATGTGGGAGAAGAATCATGTCCCCATCTTTATCTTCAGAACCTAGTATATTCACAGTTTCTGAGAAAAAGAGCTGTGCTTTAAATAGGATTATCTATACGGTCCCACAATAATCACAAGGATCCTTAAAAGTGGAAGAAGAAGCCAGGCATAGTGACATACACCTTCCATCCCAGGAGCTCTACAGGCTGAGACAGGAGGATTGCAAGTTCAAAGCCAGCTTCGGCAACTCAGTGAGGCCCTAAGCAACTTAATGAGACCTGTCTCAAAACTACAAAAAAGTAAAGAAGGGTTGGGGATGTCGCTCAGTGGTTAAGCACCCCAGGGTTCAATACCTCTTGAAAAAAAAAAAAAAAAAAAAAAAAAAAACAAGAAGTGGAAGAAGGAAGGCAGAGAGCAGGTGTGAGGGA
This sequence comes from Glaucomys volans, assembly GCA_020662805.1. Lineage (NCBI taxonomy): Eukaryota > Metazoa > Chordata > Mammalia > Rodentia > Sciuridae > Glaucomys > Glaucomys volans. The sequence continues at coordinate 135,868 of JAJEJO010046978.1, forward strand.
TGCAATGCATGATGGACTCCACCCACCATTTCTAGCTTAGGTAGAGGAAGGGGCCACAGGCAAGGGATGCTGGCAGCCTCTGGACGGTGGGAAAGGGAAGAAAATGGATTTCCCCCTGGATCCCGCAGAACACAATGCAGCTCTGTTCACACTTGGATTTTAGCCCAAGAAAATCATGTCTGCTTTCTGAGTGGTAGCATACTAAGAACACAAATTTGTGTTGTGTTAATCCACAATTATGCATTCTTAAAATGACAAAGGAAACTAATATACAGAAGCTGTAAATTTAGTCTTGTAAAGACAGTAAATGTTACTGCAAAAATTGCCAAATTTCCATTTTGTCCCCCTAAACACAGCTCTGATTTTCCTTCCAGGTATAAAATCTCAGCTCTGCTGTTTGTGATGAATATCTGATGTGTTGGTATCTGAAGAGGATCCACCAGCATGTGGTTGAAGAGACTCCTAGACTCTAAAGAAGGAGGTAGGCCATGGGATTAGGGTGAGGGTGTCTCTTACCATGAACATCGAGGTGGAAAAATTGTTTAATTTCTCTTCCTGTATGAAATCTTAACTGGGCCCAGTATTGCCCACTGTCCTGTGAGGTCAAATTGTGAATCCTCAGGGATGTCAGGTTGGGCACCTGGACCCTCTGCTTGTACTTGTCCTGAAGGCTGAACCATTCTGGGTCTTCTTTCCCATTCTGGATTCTCAGCACGAGTATACACTCCGTCTCAGTGCCAACACCCCAGGAGGTCTCCACTACCTTGGGATCTTCTCCTGGCTCCTGGATCACACGTAACAGGACAGAACCTCCTCGGATTGCCTTCAGATAAGTGTGGGTTCTAATCCCAGAAGGATGAGCTCCAGAGCTCCTGGCTAAAGTGCTGCAGGCACCTAGGGCATTGGGAACGAGAGCATGGATATGTCCTTAAGGAGAACAAGTGAAACAAAAATTTTCTTCTTAACCAATCCATCCAGCACCTTTCCCTGATCCCAGCCTTTTACAGTGAATAGAAACCAATTCTGGGATCAAGCCTAGTTCCACTCAAGTGTATTTCTGGGTGGGTTTCTTCACTGGACTAACCTTCAGTTTCCTTATCTGTCTTGAGATGATGATATGAAGTAAAAGAGACCAGGAATTGAAAGCTCCTAGCACATCGTCTGGCACATGATAGGTGTGTAAGTGTAGGAGGTGGCTCCTAAAATGTCTCCCAATGATCCCCCTCCTAGTGTTCACACCTGTGTGTAATCTACTCCCCAAAAAGTGTGCACCTGGAGACTGGCTTCTTCTAGCAAAAGTGATGGTGTGTCACTTAATACAAGCATCTTATACCAGACAATGGTTTCCTCCTGGCTCTCTCGGGTTCCCTCTCCTCCACCTTCTCTCCTGCTCACTCTGATGAAGCCAGCTGCCATAATGGCAGCTGCCTGTGGAGAAGCCCATGTGACAAGGTCCTGAGGGCAGCCCCAGGCCAATAGCCAGTGAGGAACTGGGCCTTGCAGCCAGCAGCCACAGGGACCAGCAGCCTGTCCACAGGATGAGCGTGGAGCAGAAGCTTCCCAGTGGAGCCTTGAGGTGATGACACCCAGAGACATCTTGATCTCATCCTGTAAGACCCGGGAACAGAAGACCTGGGTGCTGACCCCCAGGACCTGAGAGACAGTGCACAATGTTGCTTTAGGGCAGTCAGTTATGGGGCAACAGGTCACTCAACATAATTAATACATTCCCTGAAGGTGCTTCTCCTTCCCCTTCCTCTAGAAAATGTATTAGTCAAATAGTCTTGGTCATGGTGTGGAATCAATTATAATTCTCTGAGACTCAGAACAAGGAAGTTCACATCTCATTCATAATACATGAGAGACAGTGTGGGAGGGATCGTGCTTCACATAGGCGTGGGCTCCACCACCCTAACGCTGAGGCTGGGAAGTCCACAGCATCCTCCTGCCTCCTAAGCTCCGACAGCAGAGAAGGGAGGCAGGAGACTCGCACCTGTTTCTTCCCTGCAGCAGTGCAAGGGTGACCAATCTATTTTTGTGTTTTGTGACCAGATGATGCTATGGACTGAAAATGTGGGGGAGCAGTTGTTAGGTGAATCTTGTCCCTGCCACAAGGGATAATGTACCTGAGCAGTATCTGGAGCCCCCACCAGCCTTCCTTAGTGGCTGTCCCTGGAACAGCCCTGAGCAGTAGGCATGGTGGCCTCCATCCTGCCTCCTTCAGCCCTGCCGCTCCCATCAGGCACAGCCCTGGTGAACCTGAGGACCCTCTCTTCTTTCTGGGGACCAGGTAGGATGGAACCCACCAGGAGAAAGTGCATCACAACCACCTCGTCCTTGAGGAAGGACAATTCCTCCTTTCAGAAGTCCAGGCTCCCCCTGGGTGCACCACACCCAGTCCTCTCCCCAAATTGGTGTATCCCCCTGGTGTCAGGTCTCTCACTCCTCAGCGTCCGTAACATCCCCAGTGCACACACGCATGTCTGCTTTCCCACTCACCCATTCATCAGCACTTGGGTGGCCTCCATGGCTCAGCTGTTGGGAACAGCGCTGCAGTGAGCATGGCGATGCAGAAACACCCTCCACAGGCCAGCTCCAATGGGTTTGGCCCAGAAGTGGGGAGCTGGGTCATATGGGAGGCTTGGCTTTACTTTCTGAGGACCCTCCATTTCTTCAAAACAACTACACTAACTTACATCCCCACCAACAGAGTTTGAGGGCTCCCTTTCCTGCCCATCTTTGCCAGTGCCTGTTATCATTCATCACTGTGATGATAGCCATGCGAACAGAAGGGAGCAACATCTCACTGTGTTTTAAGTTCTCATTTCCCTGATGATGAGAGATGTTGAGGATATTTTGTAGATCTGATGGCTGTTTGTTTCTCTTCTTGGAGAAATATCTCTATGAATCTTTAAATCCAGTCACTTGTTTCCTTGCTATTGAGTCACTCAAGTTCTTCATACATTTTGGATATTGCCCCTTATCAGATCTATGGCCTACAAATATTCTCTTCCAAGACACGGGCTGTCTCTTCACTCTGTTGCTTCCTTTGCTGTGCAGAAGTTTTTACTGATGCAATTCTGTCAGTTTTTGCTTTTGGTGTCTTTGCTTTGGGAATCCTAACAGAGAAATTGCCACCCAAGCTCATGGAAGTTTTCCTTTATGTTTTCTTCTAGAGCCTTTATACTTCCAAGTCTTATGATTAAGTCTTTCATCCATTTGGAGTTGATTTTTGCATGTGAGGTGAGGCAGGGTGGAATTTCATTCCTCTGCATGTGGACATCCCACTTTCCCAAATGCACTTACTGAAGCCACTGTCGTTCCCTGTTACATATTCTTAGCACATCTGTCCAACATTCAATCAATCAACTTGGGTTGATTTATGGAACTTCCTCTTTTTCCATTGGTCAGTGTGTCTGTTTTTATGCCAATCCCTGCTGTTTTGATTGCAATAACACTGTATTTTGAAATCAGGGAGTGTGACACATCCAGTTATTCTTTTTGCTTTTTCTATTTGGGGGCTTTTCTGATTCCATACAAATTTAGATGTTTTTTCTATTTCTGTGAAAAATGTCATTGGAATTTTGATATGAATTCCATTAAATCAATTAGTTTATTTTTCCCAGCAGCCACAATGTTATTTCATGAAGTCAAAGGTATCAAATGTCTTAGTATTTATTGGTTTCATACCTTGCTTGAAAGAATAGCGCTCCCCTCAAAAGTATGTTCCTCATTTCTTGTAGATTTTTGTCAAGTTCCTTTTGGGGTTTCAATACTTATGTTCAGTTTTTGATCAACCTAAAATTATTTGGGTGTCAGCTAGGTTACACAGGTGGATGGTATAAAAGAGTGGTTATAAGACTGGACTTTACATCAGTGGAATCTGAGTTTAGTCTAGGTCCCCAACTCCTGGCTGTGTGAACTTGAACAGGTGCTTAACCTCTCTGACTTAAGCTTTGTCATCTGTGAAATGGAAGTCATGGTGCTTACTTCATTGAATAGTTCTTTGGATTTAAGCAGAGGAAACTTTGGCACAGTGTTCAATAACTGTGCTGTTAACATGGGCTGGTGTCCTTGTCACAGTGAGCACCACTGCCCCAGCACACCTGGGTCAGAAGCAGACATTCCCAGCTCCAGGCTGGCATCCCGTCCTCCCCTCCAGCTGCTCCTCTCAGGGTCTCCTCCTGAGGACAGGGATGGGACACAGGATTCAGACATCCCGTGGGGTCAATCTCCTGGTGTCAGGGGCCCAGGTGCAGCCAGAGCTGTCCTGTTTACAAAGCCTGGAGTTTCAAAGGAAATTCGCTGCTAAGCAGCCACAAGCAGCACTACCACAGGCACCTGTGCAGCCAGGAGGGGCTTGAACTAAGATTTTCAATTTTATGTCATCAACTCTGGTGCCCATCTTGCCCTTTCTTGAGTTGCTCTGTAATACAGAAGTGTTGTGTGTTATGTTGAAAACAACTATCCAAGTTGTGGGGTTTTCAAGTGACAGCAGGTGTGCCCTGTCCCTCAGGTAAGCTCTAGAAATGACAAGTACCCAGGAACACGCCACTGTGAGCCCAGCAACTATTCATAAATGCCTCCCCACCTTCCCACTGGCCTGCAGAGGGGACACTGATTCTCCCTTGGAACAGTTGTGATGTCCTCTGGTCCCCTCATCAACCAATGAGCAAAATAAAAGTATCCTTTCACTCTGGTCATCAGCCCAATCAGAGTTAAGCATGTTTAATGTGTCATTTGGGTATTGAAATCAGGCCATGCACCGCAACTTCCCTCTTTCCAAAAACTCTAATGAAATCTGCTTTTTCAGGGTGCGGCTGCAGACCTTCAGAGCTGAGAGGAACCAAAGTTTCCCAGGATTGGAAACTGAGAACCAGAACAGGGTCTTGTGGACCTTGACTAGAAGCCAGCTGCAGGCACAGCTGCAGCAGGGAGCATAGGATCAGGTTGACCAGAAACAGCACTTGGTGTGTATCTGCAGTCTCCCCCAGGACCTGGGTACCTGGTTTGGCCCATTTCACCAAGACCCCAGATGACAGCCAGTTGGCCTTCTATTCTATTCTCATTCCTGCCTTAAATTCCTTCCTGCTCACCCCTGGGAGACAGGAGTGAGCATGCCTGCTCTCCTTGTCAGGGGAACTACCATGAAGTTGTTCCTGCAAAGCCTGGTGCAGTATTGGTTTCTCTGTACATGGGACAGCAAGCCCTTGCTGGGGGTCAGTACAATCACGTCAGTACTTGGAACTGCTCTATTTAATGCAGTACCAGAGGAACAGCCTGTTACCCAGTGGGGGAAACAGGGCAATGGGGCAGGTGGAGGAGGCTGAGGAGCAGGATTCTTTCCCCCCCCCCCCCCCCCCGCAGGTTGAAGAAATGACCATGGGACAGCCAGGGTCTCCTCTCTCATGGAGTCCTAAGTAGGGTCATCAGCTATGACTCCCTTTCAGGACAGGTCAGGATGAGAAAGACAGAGCAATGGCCTCCAGTGGCCATAGAAAATCCTGTCTGAGTGGGAACCCTGAAAGTCACACTTGAAGGGCTTCAGAGGTGATCTGTCTAAGCCCCTCCTGGGACAGAGGAGCAGGTCCCCAAGGGAGTGGACTTTTGTCCTGGGTAACACAGGCAGAGCCAGCTCTTGAGCCCAGGATGCTGCCCATCAGCTCTCCCCATCTCCCTGCCCTTCCTGGGAGCTCTGCCCCTCCCTGCACTGTTGTCTGATCCCTCTGGGACCTGAGCAGCTGCTGGAGTCTCACCCAGCAACTGCCCTCCCCTGCAGGGGACAGGAGTACTGGGAGTGGCTAGTCAGCCTGGCCATACTCCCACTTTCTGCAAGAGGGGACCAAAAATACAGAGGGGGTTCAGCCCTCAGCCTGTGGGAGGATCTGCCCCTGAGTGTGAATGGTGGGCCAGGTCAGAAAGGATGAAGGGAGACAGAGAAGGGAGCCAGCAGGAGCTCTCTGACCTACAGATGATGCTCACCCTGAGGAAGGAAGAGAAGCCGTGGCACGGGTGGGAGTTTACACTTCACAGTACAAAATCTAATATGCAAGCAGGATTTCAAGGCACCATTCCTCGGTGTGGCCTATCCAATTCGCCATGCTCCCAAGCCACCAGCAGCTCCCTGTCAACTCATGCATGAAGCACTATCTGCCTTCCTGGATGCCCTCTGCACTGTCTCCAGGTCTCTGCCTGGGGTCCATAGTGACCCACACCTTCTCTAGCTCCCTGCCAGCACACAGAGGTCAGCATTCAGGAAATGCTGTTGCTATCAAGGTTGGGGGTCCCCTCAAGTCCAGGACTGCAGTGACCAGTGTCTTTGGGAATTCCAGTGTGAAGCAAGCTGTCCCCAGGTTCCCCTTCCCTTCCACACTCCCCCCCCAAACCAGGTGCAGGAAAGGGCTTGTGATCTGAACCATGGATACGGGAAGGTCTTCATCACCACCCTCACCATCATTCTGTCACCATCCTTCGCTCTCCCCCAAGCAAGGGTGAATGAGCAGGGGACAATCAGGAACCAAAGAAAAATGCAACTGTGGAACTTCAGGCTTCCAGCAAAGATGCAGAGCAATTTAGGGGTGATGCTCCTTCCAAGAACAGCCTCTGACCATCTCCTCTGCCAGGGGCTTTGCTTCATTAGCTCTGCAGAGGTCAGGCCTACAGAACAACCTGTTTCAACCTTCCCAGTTCCTGTGTGACCTTGAGAGAACCACTATCATTCTCTGGGCTCAGGTTGCATATTTAATAATTGAGAATTTCTAAGTCCTTCCTGTCCTTCTCCTTTCTTCCTTTTCGCTCCCTCCTATTCTTTTCTTTCCTCTTGAAATCTTCCAGCCCTGGTGCCTATGAAGAAAGCTGTACTATTTGACAATTCTTCAGTTAAACAACATTGTAGAAATGGGAAAAGCGTACACCTTGCTGTCCCAAAAAGTTACCTATTTAAATCATGACCCAATCCTTTAATAATGCATAGCTTTTTTGTTTTTTTAATAAGTCTGGTTTTCAAGTGCTCTCTAAACCACTAAACTTCATAAATCCCTGCAAGTTCATTAGTAGCTGGGATTAATAAAAACAAAAAACATTAAAAGTTTTCACCGAAAGTCAGTTCGCTAGTTCTCATTGTCTCATTAGTGTTTCTCTGATTTCTTTATACAAACACAATAGTCCCTGATGTCATAAGTGTGATAGGATTTTTGGTTCACATGACTCATTCATGAGGTCAATGTATATTTTTTCATTCCCCTTTTAAGTTCCCATCCTCTCCTTTCCCCTTGCATACCTCCCTGCCCAATCTCACCTCCTGTAGTCTGTTAGCCACCGCTGTTTTTCTTCCACATGCTCACCATAAACATGTGGCTGTGTAGAGGCTGCTTGGTCCTTTATGAAATACGAATTTCACCGTGTTCAGTTTCCTGGCTCTAGCTGATGAGAATGCATGCATCTGATGACATGGAAATTGGAAATTTTTCTCAGAATACCCTTAACATTCCATGGCACAGGTGCTCCAGATACTACTCAGCTTGTTCAATCTTCCTCCATTGAAGGGCACCTCCTCTGTTTTTCAAGGGTTCCAGGAACAGTGATGAGATAAACAAGGTTGCAACTGGGGCCCAGGAGCATTTCAGGGTGGAGGGAAGAAGCCCAGACCAGAGGAGCTTCCTCCAGTTCAGACACCAGGGTTCCAGTTGAGCCCCCTCCACAGAAGAGCTGCTGAGGCCCTGAGGACCCTCGGAAGTGCTGCATCCTCACCCCTCTCCCAGGAGCAGCTCTTGGCCTGTCTCTGTCCCTCTCCCCAGGCAGCTCTGGCCTCTTCCTTCTCCTGCAGCACGTGTTCTCAGCTCCCTGGCAAAGGTCCCATCATGCAGCCAAGGCTGCCCTAGTCCAGGGTCCCCAGTTCCTCACCACAAAAAGACCATTGCACTCCTTCCATTCACCCTGGGGCTCTGCAAGGCACACTGCAGCTCTCTCTTTTTGTTTCCCAAAGGCCTCAGAGTCCAACAGCCCTCCCATGACTGAAGGGTCCCAGCTCTCCCAGCACCCCCAACTGCCCTCCCTTCCAGGGAGCCCGTCCACTCACAGAGAAGGCTAATAACTCCCAGGAGCCTGGTGGTCCAGCAGAGATGGGGGTCTTGTGAGCAGTGTCCCATCCCGGGTGGCTGCTGGCCTCTTCAGCTGCAGAGGAAACATCAGAAAGGGGAACCCAGAAGAGGAGGAGCTTCCCTACCCTGAAGGCAGAGCTACAGGTCAGTATTAGAAAGCCCACCAAAGTTCCCGTAGGCATTCACACTTCATATATATAATTGCAGAATAAATGTAGAGGCAAAAGGACTCTGGGCAGAAATCTGGGTTTCTGACATCCCTTTGGCAAGTCCCCTCCTGCAGGCAGAGGCAGCTTGCCATTCTCATGCAAACTCCCCTGCCCCACACCACCTGGGCTAACAGCTCTGCCCCAGGTGGCCCTGATCACCAAGGCCAGTCTGTGGCAGGCACAGAAGTCTCCCTCTGACAAGCAAGCCTGGGCTCAGCCCTCCTGAGTTCCCTGGCTTTCATCTATTCCACAGAACCTTCTCACATTCTTCCCTCCCCCTAAGATGGAGCTACATGGTACTACAGGGGACTCACCAGGGCTTTGGGTATGGTGGGCAAGGGCTCTACCATGCAGCCTCAGGGGTCCTATTTTATACAAAGCTAAAGGGCAAGAGGGAGGTAACAGCAAAACACTTGCTACAGTCACACTGGGCAAGAGAACAGTGGCTGCTGAGGTGTCTTTGCTCACTGTATGCTGCGCGTTCCAGGGTAGAACTGCGATTAGCAGGAACAAGGCTTCTTCCAAGCTGCTCTCATGCCTCATGCTTGTGCTGGCTTAAAGCGTTCTGCAATCCCATTCTTTTGCTGTGTTAAACTCTCTCTACAACCTGCAACAGGTATCAAGGAGAGGTCTGAACTCATGACCTCTAGGTCCAGGCATTATCCTGGAGTCACAACCAGTCCCCAGCTGCCCACCACCCCCCCACCTCCCGTGCCCTCGGGCAAGTCATCTGGAGAATACTCTATGCCTCACGCCTACCTCTCAGCATTGGCTCAGAGAGAGAACATTTAGCATTGATTTGCTTTTCCTCCCCCACCAAAAAGTGGGGAGATGACTTTCAAAGGCAGTCCATAAGTCCCACAGTCAAAACTTCCTCATATGGAGGGCTGGGGATATAGCTCAGTTGGTAGAGTGTTTGCTCGCAAGCACAAGGGCCTGGGTTCAATCCCCAGCACTGCAAATAAAAAACCAAAAAGCAAAACAAAACAAAAAACAAAAAAACTTCCTCTTATGGGGACAGAATCTAGGCAGTTCATCCACCAGTCACACCCAGGATGATGGGCCTACAGAGGGGTTAAGGTTGACTGAGGCTGATGCTGCATTACAGGACTACCTCAGGCTCACTGTCAGAATGGAGAGTGGCAGGCCTGTCACTGGTGGCATGACTCCTCCCAGGTCTTTTGACAGATGGTGCTGGTGCCAAGGCTGAGGCCAAACAGGGCTGTGTCCAGGTCTACTTCCAACTCTATAGGTGGCCTTGTGCCTGGTGTGAACCTTCCCTCTCAACATGGCCCTGGGGCTACACTGGGGTGTCACTACCTCTGATCTGGATCTTAGAGCTCTCACAAATGCACTTTTGTCTGTGAGTAGTTGCCAAATTCTCACTCTAAATGGATATGAAGCCATCACCCCTTATCCCAAACAGGTGTTCTCAAAAAATCTACACAATCAAGAAGTCAATGAACTCCATGTAGGATTAACACCAATAAATTTAAACCTAGGCATACTAAAATCACACTGTCACAAGACAAAATCAAACAGAGGATCTTTGAAGCAGAAATAGGTGACACAGTATATACAGGGATCCCCCAATTATGTTAAAAGTTGATTTCATGAATGCCAGAAGTTTCTGGAATGATATATTCAAAGTGTTGATAAAATGAAACACCTTACAACAAATCATTTCCTATCTTGCAAAAGTATCCTTCAAATAATGGATGACAACCAGGTACAGTGGTGAGTGTAAAACTCAAGAAAGGGTCGGGAGGACCCCGGCGGGTAGAGCTCCCAAAGGCAGCAGCAGGTAAAAAGGAGTGCACTCGCCAGAATCGACACCAAATGTAAAACTTACGAAAGGGTCGGCGCGGGGCCTCGGCGGGTAGAGCTCCCAAAGGCGGTGGCGGGCGAAAAGAATGCACTCGCCAGAGTCAGACAATAGTGGTAGCTTGATTTTATTGGAATGTGTGTCCCAGGTGAAATCTCTAGCCCCCCGGGGGTGAAAGTTGGAGTGGGAGAGCCAGGAGAAATCGCACGTGGCTTTGGCTGCTCAGGGTTTTTATACTGAGGAAGGGGGTCAAGGGGTTCTACCCAGGAAAAGGTGGACCCAAGGTGGACGTCAGGGTCAGCAGGTGTGCCTCATTGGTCACTTCTGGCACAGTGTGTTGCTAGGTGACCATGTTCCCTCCCCCTGCAGCCGCCCAATTAGACCTAACAGTGGGTGCCTGTAATTTTCAGCTGCTCCTGAGACTGAGGACTGCAAGTCTGAGATTAGACCAGGCAACTCAGGGGCACCTTGTCTCAAAGTTTAAAAAAAAAAAAAAAAGGGCTGGGGATTGATCTCAGTGGTAGAAGAGGGCCCTTGGAACTAGGAAAAAAAAAAAAAAAGAAGAAGAGAGAGATGAGAATAAAAAGAAAAAAGATAAAGGAGGAATTATCAGATGTCAGATAAAAAAAAAAAATGAGAATTTGTCTTTAGTACCCTGCCTATAATAAATGCTAAAGAAGTCACACAGACTGAAATGAAATGTACTAGACAATAAATAATATTAAAGGTAAATAAAGATATGAATATAAAGACAATATGAAAGATCTTCATTTGTCTGTAGCAAGTTTTCCTTTTAATTGACTTAAAAATGGAGAATAAAAAAAAATTAGTCTGTTTCCACGGGCACACAGGTAAAAGGTAACATTTGTATAATAAAAACAGCATAAGGAAAAGGAAACACAGTCCTGTAGGATCAATGCTTTATGTACTATTCAAATTAAATTGATAGAAATTCGTTAGGGTTGTATCAATATTAGTTATGTTTCCCAGTAACACAAAAATATGAGGGAATATTGTTAGCAATGGTATGACAAAAATTAGAAACTAGATGCTAGACAAATTCCTAGGAAAGCATAACTATGAAAAGAGACATAGAAAAGCTAGGAACACCTATAACAATTTAAGAGAATGAATAAACAATCTAAACACTCCCACAAAGGAAAGCCAGATTGGCTTCACTATTGAATTGCAGCAAATATTTACTAAAGAACTAATACTAACCCTTCACAATCTCTTTCAAAAAAAATAATGTGAACTGACCTTTGCCAACATATTCTATGAAGCCAGAATTACACTGATATCAAGAGCAGAGACACATATTAGGAAAATTATCGCGAATCCCTGCCCGCAGAGAGACGCAACACGTAGGCTGGTTAAAAGCTTTATTTACAGCATGGCCATCTCGTTAAGTTTTTCTTTGTTCTCCTCTCAGGAGGAAATTGCTTCAGGTTATATAGACAAAGGCAACCAATCAGAAAGCCGTCCATGCAGGCAGCGCATGGATTTACAGTATTACAGATATAGAGCACACAGAGATCACGCGCAGGACATGCAGAAGCTCCAGCCAATCATAAACACTTTCTTAAATTGTATACAACTAAGGCTCCTTTTGGCAAGTTGCCAGCTGCCATCTATACCATGCAGCAGGAGGCATAACAAAAGGGGTCTCTAGAAAACCCTGACAGTTCCCCCTTTTTATATATATAAAAAGAATGGCGAGAACCATGTCTGTCTTAGGTTGAGTGGTCAGTCCTTATCCTTACCCGTCATCAAAGTACACAGAGTATGCTGTGCCTTCTGTCTTAGGTTGGTATAAGGCCACCTCCTTCATTACCCATCTTTGACTACCGGTTCAGTATATTTAGCCATATTTTGGGAGAACTGCCTGCTTTCAAAGCTGCTAGTGTTTGATGTATGGCGTATTGGTTTTGTTGTATGGACCGCCTGAGAGCGGTTAGTCATCGGAGGAGCACGATGAACCCTAATAT
>JAJEJO010046978.1:148388-173105 GCA_020662805.1 Glaucomys volans
GTGTCCAATGATTAGTTAACATGTATGACAACTGTTTAGACAAATTTTCCCATAAGACAAGTTATCATAAGGAACATCAGTAACACAAAGTCCCACAGTAGAATGGCTGCATCCCATCATCATTAATTGCTCGATGATATTGAGTTGTTCTAACACAAGATCAACCCATTGGTTGAGAATCATAAGTCCAGTTTTTAGCTGTCCATTTAATTGATTTTGAGTGTCCAAAGCTTGAGCAGTTGCGGAAGAAAGATTATTTAGAGTTTGTGTAGCAGGAATCGAGGTTGCAAGAGCGACAGCACCAGTAGCCGCAGCAGCTGAAACAGCTATTGTAGTAATAATAGCAGTTGTTATTCCAAAATCTCTTTTTTGGTGACCTGTAATTGCTGTATGTGGAGAGCTGATGTTAACAGGAAAGGTTAAGCACATCTGTAGCTAAGAGTCCAAGTCCTTTTGTTGTTGCCATAGTAAGCATCTAAAGGAGCAGGTGTAGTATGAGCAATTCTTGAGTAATAATAGCAGTAATAACAGCACACATTAAGAGAAATAGAGTCCCGGCTCCTGGATCTGGGTTAGGAGCCATAGCTGTTGTTTGATCTTTAAGGCTTTTGAAGTTTCCCCAGGTGTGGTTCATCACCAGGGGGGTGCTGGTCATATAGTGATAAATTTTCCATCTGTTGAGTCAGGGGCCTGGACATGAGGACGCATGTTCTTGGCTGGTACCCTTAGAGGCTTTTTTGCAGTTTCTGGAAAGACACAAGCAAATCTTCTGCCTTGGGTTAGCAATGGTTGTGGACCATGTCTTGTGTTAGTTAGTGGGTCCCTTGGGGTGGCATTAGAGCCCCCCAATGTTTATGAATAGGAGAGAGACCTTTATCATTAAAGGTAGAAAATTTAATGTAGAAAGGACTAGCACAATCAAATTTAAAGTAAAATGTAGGGGTGTATTTCCCCCCCTCTTTTTTAAACTAGAGTTTGAGTATTTTATTAGCTTATTTAGAGTCTTAGTTTAGTTGAGGCAGGGCTCCTAATAAATCTTAGATAAATCTTTTTTATTTTGAAGCCAAGCCTTTTTTTTTTTTTTTTTTTTGTTATGAACAGCTTGATTAAGCTTATAGGTCCAGTGAAGGTTAAAGAAGGACTGTAATATAAAGATTTATAAGTTTAAAAAGTTATGTTATTAACTTTTATTTGTGTATATATTATTTATTTATTTATTAGTAAGTTAAAAACTAAGTAAGCTTTATTTTTTGTATTTAGGAAAGTTATAGAAACTAGGACATCTATGTAGTTTTTTTATAGTTGCTAAGTGTAATATTAGGAGCTCTGTGTAGCTTTTAAGAAAGTTTACTGTTTAAAGTTGCTGTAAGGCAGGCAGGAAGTGGAGAAGTGGAGCTGGTGAAACATTGTTGCTGTTTAGTAAAAGAATTTCTTTTTCCCAGGAGCTGTGTGCTTGTGATCAAGGTCAGGGTTGATAAGACTTTACACAGAGCTTTTTTATGCAGGGCTTTGTTACAGTAGTTAGACACCCTGGGCTTTTGTATAAAAGATTTTACAGTGAAGTTATTAGAGACTCTTAATTTTAGGTATATTGTTTTATTTATTATTGTTATTATTTTTAATGTTTTTTAATGTTATATTATTTTATAACATTTACATATGTTGTTTTTAGAGTTTGAATAAGTATTAGTTAATATTATATATTATTAAGTTTAAAATATAGATTAATGAATGACAGAACTTTTAACTTCTCTTTTGTGTGTTAAAGTAGCAAAATGTTTTTATGTTTTATAATATAGACTTTTAAATAGATTATGTTTTCTTTGTACTGTAAAAATTATATATTTAAAATGTTACCTTGATGGAAGAGGACATTATTTATCTTATTGATAATATTATATAAAATGATATAGGTAAACTTTAATAAAGTTTACTATTAATATTAGTTTAAAGATTATTATTACAGACAAGCTTAGTTTGAAGAATAGTAGCTAGATAAAGATATTGTTTTAAATTTTGTGTTTTAGAAGTTTGTATACCAAGAAAATATAAACACATTTAACATATAAAAAGGAGTAATAGCACAATTATTTTGATGTTGACTAAATTAAGTTTTTAGAAAAATCAGGCTATGAAATATAGTATGATATTTTAACATCTGTTGATTAACCATATTTATTAAAAAAAACAAGTTATAAGATTGATTGTTTTTAGGAATAGAATTTAAGAGAACTGATGTTTCGGGTAATTTAGTATTTATTTGAGATTTTTGAACAGGAACACATCTTAATTTTTTAGAACTCAGTTTTTCCAAGTAATAAAACCTGACAAATAGAAGAAAATTATCTGGATGGGGCAAATCAACATTTTAGATTTTGTTTTATATGAGTTCATTAAAGTTTACATAAATCTGTGTTAATTACAGTCAATTTAATCACAAACACAAAGTTTGTGAAATTTATCCTTTACTTTTTATTATCCTACTTAGATTTTTTTTATTTACTTAGGCCTCTTTTAACACTTATTTAGACCCTCTTTCACTTACTTAAAACTTTTACTTGCACAAACCTTTACTTATAAACTTTTTTTTCTTTTTATTCCAAGACTTATATCTAAATTTTTATCACCAGCTTTATGTCTAATTTTTCATCTAAACCTTTTTAAAACTCTTTTTCTTTAAACTTTCTTATATTTTCTTTTGTCTTTTATTAAATATATTTTTATGTTTAGAATCTTTTATATATTTTTTCTTACCTGTTAGTTTCATTCTTTGTTCACATTTTGAAATCATTCTTGTGAAACTTTGAACTTAAATTACTTCATTTTAATAAAATGAAATATTTTGTTAGTACAATGCCTTGATTGAAACACAGTTGAAACTTTTGGATTTCTCTGTAAATAGAAATATACTTGTTAGGAGTTAACTTTAACCTTGTCTTTAGTGACGATATAAAGTAATTTATTAATCTAGGAAAACACCAGCGACATTTAAGCACATAGTTATGGAATGTAAGGAGTTAAGAATTTAACAGTTAGCATTTTAACTTTATAAATTGAGCAGATCTCTTTAATAAAGATGTTTAATTAACCTCTTGTATATTAAAACCAATTTACTTATTTTTTTGTAAGAACAATTATATTAGACAAGCATATTGAATAGTGTTTGTTTTCTCCTCTGTTGAAGAAAAATCCTAGAAAGAAAGGACATTAGGCATTTCATAATAAATAGTACTATTAACACTTTGAAGAACCTGTGAGTAAAGTAATGTAAAGACATTAGACTGACTTATTTAGTCAGTTTAAATTGAACCTTTTAAATCATGTGAATCAAAGATTGGATCCAAATCTGAATTTAATTGAGAACTCTCTTTATATTAATTTGATACCATGTACATGGTTTGACATATGACAGAAAGACAAATGAAAGTACAAAACACACAAACACACACATAAAGAGAAATTTATGTGCTCAGAAGATACAGAATTTAAACAAAAAGCAAGTCCTGTAAAAGAGACACGGCCATCAAGGATTTAAAACAGCATGAGGAAAAATCATCTTTTTGTGCTGCAGCTTCCTACACATTCCAAAGTGGACTTTCAAGGTCAGACCAGGAACGTTGTTGTTCAGGACTTTTTAATCCCTGTAGTAATTTTAGAGATAGAGCTTTTAATGAATGAGAATTCTCCATGATAATGCTGAAAGTCCCCCTTTTATTAACGGTATGTAACCCTTTCAGTACTGATAGCTTTTATTATTTTACACTGATTTAGGATTTATTACTTTACATTGATTTATATTACATTGATTTATTATTATTATATTAAAGGAGTCCCATTGGCTTTTAACAAAGCCCTTAAAGGACCTTCCATGCAAACTCTAGACATTTCAGAGCCCATAGCTTATATAGTTAATGGCCGCATTCTGTGTACCTAGTTTCACTTTTACTGGACCACCTTTCGCTTAGTCCCTTTGCACTTTTACTGGACCGCCTTTCGCTTAGTCCGGATAGTCGCTACACCGCGAACGTCAAGGCTGTCTTCCTTTTTTACTACTTTTTTAACTTATTTACAGGTGATTTATGTATACTACTTACATATCCTGGGTTTCGGCACCACTTATCGCGAATCCCTGCCCGCAGAGAGACGCAACACATAGGCTGGTTAAAAGCTTTATTTACACCATGGCCATCTCGTTAAGTTTTTCTTTGTTCTCCTCTCAGGAGGAAATTGCTTCAGGTTATATAGACAAAGGCAACCAATCAGAAAGCCGTCCATGCAGGCAGCGCATGGATTTACAGTATTACAGATATAGAGCATACAGAGATCACGCGCAGGACATGCAGAAGCTCCGGCCAATCGTAAACACTTCCTCAAATTGTATACAACTAAGGCTCCTTTTGGCAAGTTGCCAGCTGCCATCTACACCATGTAGCAGGAGGGATAACAAAAGGGGTCTCTAGAAAACCCCGACAGAAAATCACACACAAATATTCCCTATAGGGCTGGGGATATAGCTCAGTTGGTAGAGTGCTTGCCTCACAAGTGGAAGGCCCCGAGTTCAATCCCCAGCAACGCAAAAAGAAAAAAAAAAAAAGAAAAATATTCCCTATACACAAAAAATCCTTGACCAAATAGTAGCAAAGTGAATCCACCAACACATAAGAACATATGTATTCCATATAACAGGGTGAGAGTTTATCCCCAGAATGCAAGGGCGGCTCTTCAGGCAGAAGTCTAACCATCACACAGGATATTAATAGATTAAAGGGGAAAAAACAGATGCCCATCTAAGAAGAGGCCATAAAATTTATTTAATAAAATCAAATATCTTTCATGAAAAAGTCATGAAACAAGTAGGAATTAAGGACAATTTCCTCAACTTGATAAAAGGCATTTATGAAAGATGAAAAAGTAAAAAAACACAAAGATAAAAACTGAAATCTTTCATCCTAAGATTAAAAGGAAGAAAAGGGCTGGGTGCAGCGGTGCATGCCTATAATCTTAGTGGTTTGGGAGGCTGAGGCAGGAGGATCATGAGTTCAAAGCCAGTCTCAGGAACTTAGTGAGGACCTAAGCAACTCAGCAAGATGCTGTTCTAAATAAAGTATAACAAAGGGCTGGGGATGTGGCTCAGTGTTAAGTGCCCCTGGGTTCAATCCCTGGTAACAAAAAAAACAAAAACAAAAACAAAAAAAAAAACAAGGATCACCTGAATTTCAATAAGGGACCAGGACAATTGACACTAATGTCAATTTAATATAAACATTAGCATTATTATGACATATGTAGGAGAATTCAATTGAGTGTGCTGAATTTAAGATTAACATATCAAGATACACCACTTATAACCAAATACAAAATAAAATTGAAGAAAAAGATATGATTCACAAAATTAAAATGGTATCCATAAATAAAGACAACAAGAAGTTAGTCTTCCCTGAAACCTGTCTCTCCTGCAGAAGCTGCCATTCCTGAACCTCTCAAGAAGAGACAGGTGATCATTTATCCCACTCACACATTTTGGGATGGAGGGACAGTCACCCTTCCTGCCCCTCGCTTTTGTATCCAGTCATAATTCATGCGTCAGAGTTCCCGACCAACTCCTTTGAGGGTGTATCTGACTTCATCACATTCTAAATTCCCTCCTCTCAGTAACCTATATGCCAACCTGCTGGCCACCTCTCAGCAAAGTGAAGCTCAGACATGTTCTCCAGACAAATTCCAGCATGGCATCAGTGCCCTCATGTGAATCACCAATAACAGAGCCTCAGCTAGGATCCAGGCTTCACAAGCCACCGTTTCAAGTCTTGGAGGTAGAGCTGTGCCACATCTTCTGGATGCACACTGGAGACAAAGAGTTCAACACCTGGACCCAAGACCCACTGACATGAGACACACAGGGGCCTCTGACATTGAGAAATCCAGTGACACCACAGTGTTCCTTAATACAGGAGCAGCAGAAAAGACAAAATGTGGCTTCTCCTTTACCTCCTTCCTCCAAGGCCACCTCTAACAATCAAACTTCAATCATATCCAGAACCTGGGAGTCTGGTAAATGTATTTTCTATTCCTCTGGAATGATCCACTTATCCTCCTCACTCCTTGCTGAAGCCCTTTAACATTCTCAAGACTCCCCTTCTTATCATCCCTGAACCACACATCCTAGCTCTTTCCCTAGATCTCCATCCTCCCCATCACAACCTCACTTGCAGGCCCTCCAACACACTCACCCCCTAACCTTCCTCCACCATCACTCCTAATGTCCCCAGATCCCAGCCACCACCAGCATTTACCACAGTTGACCCTCCCTCCCTCTTGCTGTACTCCCTCTCTCATTTCCCTGATAGCACCCTCTCCTGGTTCCCTTCTTCCCCCACCATCCTCCTTAGGTTCCGCTGCAATGGCTCTTCTTCCTCTACCTCTCAAATGCTGGTTCTTCCAAGGTGTTTGTCACAGGCCCCTCATCATTTCTGATATGGTTTGAATGTGAGGTGCCTCCAAAGCTCAAGTGTGAGACAATGCAAGAAGGGTCAGAGGAGAAATGATTGGGTTGTAAGAGTCTTAACCCAGTCAGTGATTCATCCCCTGGTAAGGATTAACTGAGTGGGAACTGGAGAGGTAGGGTGTGGCTGGAGGAGGTGGGAATCGTTGAGAGGCTTTGGTGTATATATTTGTACCTGGCAAGTGGAGACCTCTCTCTCTCTCTGTTTTCAGGTCTCATGTGAGCTGCTTCCCTCTGCCACACTCTTCACCATGATGTCCTGCCTTACCTCAAGCCCCCTGAAATAGAGCCAGCTGTCTATGGATTGAGACCTCTGAAACCATGAGCCCCCAAATAAACCTTTCCTCCTACAGCTGTTCTGGTCAGGTCCTTTAGTCACAGCAGTGACAAAGCTGACTGAAACACACTCATTTTAATTCTCACCCTTGGGCACTTGTGCCCCTGGCTTCCATGATCATTCTCACCTGCCACTGCCCAGCTCTGCATCTCCACCCACTCTCGCTGCTTGGCCTCAGCCCCTGTGCTCGACTCTACCAGAGTCTCCAGGTGCCCACGCCCACGTGCCAGCCCTGCACTTGTCACCTCGTCTTCTCACCTACTGCTGTTCCCAGCCTCAGTCAGTAGCCCCATCCAGACCCTGGCCTTGCCCTTGGCTCCTTCCTCTGCCTGACCCCCAGAGAGTAGATCAAGTAAGTACCCACAGCATGTCAATCCTTTGCCAAGCATCTCAGATGCAATGATTCTATTTTTTTTAATGCACTATGTTTGTTCTTTATTTTTTTCAATTTTTATTTTTTACAGAATGCATTTGATTAATTGTACACAAATGGGGAACAGCTTTTCATTTCTATGGTTGCACATGCTGTAGATTCACACCATTCGTGTCCTCATATGTCTATATAGGCTGTGACGATTCTATTTTATTGTCATAGTCCTAGAGGATAGGAAGACATAGTCAAGCATCATCTGTTCCTGGCACTTATTGGTGAGGTCATGGAAGCAGAGCTCCCTAAGTCATTGCTTTTCTCAGCTTTTCCCCCATCATGTGGTATCTGAAACTGACCCCCCATCCTCATCCTCTCCCTGGCCCCAGGCCAGGATGTGCCCCTTGATGTTTTCATGTTGTCCACTCCCTCTCCACACCCTCTACTGCAGTGTGCCAGGTTCCTTTTTGTGTAACATGGAACTTGGGGAGGAAGGTGAATTCTACTCCTACCTGACAGCAGAGGCAAGGATCAGGAGTGTGATCTGGCACTGATGTGCTCTTTGTTATGTGGCAAGGTTGCAGTGTGATCAGCAGGTTTACATCAACCTTCGTTATACTACTTTCCCCTGGTAATTGTCTTTGTTCTGAAATCTCTATCTGACCTGACTTGGAAAGCCATTAGACCTCTTATATTTTATTTAATTTACTTGCTATAAAGTTAAAAATTAAAATAAAATATCTGTACCAATCCATGGGAGGCAATTGGCAAGTAGCTCCCTTCTGTGCGGCAGGGCAGCCTAACATTAACCATTCTGGGGTGAGCAGCCCCTAAAGGTAGGCAATGAAAGGGCCTGTGCTCAGGAAATTGAAATAGGTTCTATGCCCAGGACAGTCAGATGGTACACTGTCCTGGGCTAAGACCCACAGGGATAAGAATGGGAGGAGTTTGACCCATGGGTATGTGGGTGCCTGGTCAACCTGGTCCTGCTGAATCTACACAGCAGAATTTCCCAGACAGCTACATCATCTTCACCACTTCACACCTGTCTACAAAGCACTTCACCTATGAGAGGTCTTGGGTACCATGATTACCTTTCCATTTTGCAAAGGAGGAAATAGTACTTCCAAAGCATGAAATTAGTAAACGCAAGGTCTGGCAAGTCCTTAAGTGTCTGAACCAGAGCTAGAATCAAGTCTCCAGGCTTCCTGTCAGGTGGGCTTTCCAGATCCAAGTTCCCTTCTCAGGGAATCAAATCTCCCACATCAGCATGGCATATGAAACACCTGGTCCCAGTCCCAGCTTGGTCAGATATGAGGTGTTTGACTCTAGGCAAGTTATCTAACTTCTCTAATCCTCAGTTTTTGGACCTAATTAATGGTTTCTATTGCATTAGAAAAACACTCATGAAGTATCTATTGCCCTTCACCCTACTCTTGACCCCTCTTCTAGTCCTGCTTCCCAGATCCTGATACAGGTTACCTTTTTGGCTCCCACACCCTCAGTAGTCCTTGCATGACCACATCTTCTCAACGCTGTTCACAGAGGCACTATTTCCCCCACGACCTTTGCCTCTCTGAGGGAAGTTTTGAGCAGCCACATTGAGCTGTATAAATGTCAGGCGTGTCCCAGGCAGCACCTCCCCGCCTCCACACCACTCCTAGGCAGAGGACTCGAGATCTGTGGCTGCATCTGGGCAGTCTCTGGGCCCCAAGGCAGCCTTTGACCAGCCACAGCTCTTCCCTCTGGTTCAGTGTGCAACAAACAGGCCTGCACCACAGCTGCAGGCTCCAGCCCAGACCTGCAGAGGCCTTACTGATCTCAGCCAATCAAGGAGCCCTCACCAGCTGTGAGCCCTGGACCCCTCCCTGGGGCAGTGAGCACGGTCCCCACAGATGCCCTGCTGTCTGCTTTCATAGGATCTTTTCATCTTCTAATAACTATTCCGTCCATTGTCCCAACTACATTGACTTTCAAGTCTGAGGAAACTCCCACTGGTGGAGAGAATGGTGGAGTCCATGCTAGTGATGTTGAACATTTTTTCACATATTTGTTGACCATTCATATTTCTTATGTGAAGTGTCTGTTCAGTTCCTTTGCCCATTTATTGCCTGGGTTATTTGTGTGTGTGTGTGTGTGTGTGTGTGTGTGTGTGTGTGTGTGTGAATTTGTTTTTTAATTCTTTGTATATCTTGGAAATTAATGCTCTGTCTGAGGTGCAGGTAGGCAAAGATTTTCTCCTATTCCGTGGTCTCTCTCTTCATGCTCTTCATTGTTTACTTTGCTCTGAAGAAGCTTTTCAGTTTGATGCTATCCAATTTGTTGATTATTTATTTTACTTCTTGTGCTTAGGAGTCTTGTTAAAGAAGTTAGATCCTGAGCTGACATGATGGAGAGTTGGGTCTACATTTTCTTCTAATATGTGTAGGGTTTTGGCCTTAATATCTAGGTCCTTGATCCACTTTGCCTTGAATTTTGTACAGGGTGAGAGGTAGGGGTTAAATTTCATTTTATAACATATGGATTTCCAGTTTTCTCAGCACCATTTGTTGAAGAAGCTACATTCTCTCCAATATATGTTTATGGTGCCTTTGTCTAGTATGAGGTAACCATATTTTTGTGGGTTTGTCTCTGTGTCTTCTATTCTGTTCCATTGGCCTTCTTCTCTGTCTCAGTGCCAATGCCATGCTGTTTTTGTTACTATACGTCTATAGTATAACTTTAGGTCTGGTATTATGGGGCCTTCTGCTTTGCTTTCCTTGCTAAGAATTGCTTTGGCTATTCCAGGTCTCTTATTTTTCCAAATGAATTTGGAATGATGGGAATTGCATTGAATCTCTTTGGTGCTTTTTGCAGTATGGCCATTTTGACAATCTTGCTTCTGCCTATCCAGAAACATTGAAGGTCTTTCCATCCTCTAAGGTCTTCCTCAATTTCGTTCTTTAGTGTTTTGTAGTTTTCTTTGTAGGGGTCTTTCACCTCTTTTGTTAGATTGAGTCCCAAGTATTTTGTTTTTTGAGACTATTGTGAATGGGATGGTTTTCTTAATTTCTCTTTCAGCTGATTTTTCAGTGGAGTATAGGAATGCAATTGATTTATGAATGTTAATTTTATATCCTGCTATTTTGCTGAATTCATTTATGAGTTCTAAAAGTTCTCTGGTGGAACATTTGGGATTTTCTAAATATAAAATCATGTCATCAGAAAACAGTTTTACCTCTTCTTTTCCTATTTGGATCCCTTTAATTTCTTTTTTTTTTTGCCTAATTGCTCTGGCTAGAGTTTCAAGGACTATGTTGAATAGAAGTGGTAAAAATGGGCATCCCTGTCTTGTTCCTGTTTTTAGAGGTAATGCTTTCAGTTTTTCTCCATTTAGAATGATGTTGGCTTTGGATTTTTAGCATCTAGCTTTTACAGTGTTGAGGGAAGATCCTTTCATTCCTATTTTTTTCTAGTGTTTTAATTATGAATGGATGCTGTATTTTGTCAAATAGAGGCATTTTCTGCATGTATTGAGATAATCATGTGATTCTTGTCTTTAAGACTTTTTTTTTTTTTTTTTTTTGAACCAAGGATTGAACTCAGGGACACTCGGCCACTGAGCCAAATCCCCAGCCCTATTTTGTATTTTTATTTAGAGACAGGGTCTCACCGTGTTGTTTAGCGCCTTGCTAATTTGCTGAGGTTGGCTTTGAACTCACGATCCTCCTGACTCAGCCTCCCAAGTCGCTTGGATTACAGGTGTGCACTACCATGCCCGGCTTTCTTTAAGACTATTTATATCATGAATTCCATTTGATTTCTGTATGTTGAAGCAAACATGCATCTCATGAAACCCACTGAGACATGGTGCACTATCTTCTCAATGTGTTTTTGAATGTGATTTGCCAGTATTTTAGTGAGAAATTTTGCACCTGTGCTCATCCGGGAAATTGATTTGAAATTTCCTTGATGTGTGTTTGTTTGGCTTTGGTATCAGGGTGATCCACCCCAACTATGGCCTGTTAACATCCTGATTAAAGGTGTTTACCTTTGGTAGCCAGAAGATGCAGGGAGAGGCTTTTCTCTAAAGTTTACTTATCTACTTAAAGGACACTGTGTGGATCCCTTGCTGTTTACCCCATTTGTCTACCTCAATCACCTGCAGTCTGCCTGCCTATGGACTACATTTGAGTGCAGATTGCTCACTGACTGCCGCCTATCATCCATCATTTGCCTGTTTGTCTGCCTCTGGTCTCCCCACTGCCTGCCTTTCACCTACCCATCACCCGCCAACCGAACTTCATGTGCTGATCATCCACAAGTAGTATGCAGAGCCTGCAGACCATCAGTGGATTGCCAGCTGCGTGCTGTTGCCTGGAAGTTCACCATCACAGTATCCACAGGTTTGGTTACACGAGGTTGCCGCCATTTTGGGAAAAAAAGCCAGGAATTGCAGGACCCGGGCCCGACTGATAGCACCCTGCCTCTAGGACCCCTGGCTTGACTGACAGCACAGCAACTCCAGGGTCCACCCACCCCCCGGCCTGACTGACTTCAGCTCACACAGACTCGGTGCCCACACCCAGCGCTTCATCTCCCCATTTGCCAACATATTTGGAAGCCAGTGCAGCCATCTTGGATTATCTGCAAAGGGGAAACTGTCATTAGGTGGGGCAAATCCCATCCTGAGACTCCTACTGGAGACTGGAAGCTCATTGACGGGTACCTCTCTATCTCAGGATACTGAAGACTGGGAGGTATGAATAATATGTGACTGTTATAGGGTAGATGTTTTTTCTCCTTTGCAAAACCTTTTATATTTTTATATCTTTACTTTTCTTGCTCTCTACTTTCCTTTTGTTTACCTCTTTCCTCAAGGGCTTTTTCCTTACTTTTCTCATGCTAACAACCAATTTCTTTTGGCTACACTTTCCCTCTTCCTATGAGCTAGAATTTCTTCACACTCTTTTCTTACACTATTATCAGTTACATCCTACACCCCTCCCCATCCTCTTTGTCCTCCATTAGAACTGCAGTCCTCATTGCAAATCTGTTTATTATACTGTAGATAATAATTGAACTCATCCTTTCTGTTTATTATAACAATATTGTAGCAAAAAGACTACTGTAACAATAGTCTGCATAGGGGCTATTTGGTTTACAGCTGCATATTGTCTTACTGGGTGTTGCTAATATTGATCTCCCCCCTTAAAGAAGAGGTTTTGGAAAACTATAGGGTCACTATAAGCCTATAGGGCAAAAACTACAATAACCCAGATCTGCATTGCTAGAGGGGAAGATACATGAACAACATGAAAAAACAAGGGAGCAAAGTGTTCCAAACAAACCAAGATTCTATGCTAATAGAATCCAATGACAGCATGGTAGAAGAAATGCCAGAAAAGGAGTTCAGAATATACATGATTAAATTGATCAGAGAAGAAAATGATGAGTTAAGAGAGCAAATGCAGGCAATGATTGACCATTCCAATAAGCAGCTGAAAGAGCAACTACAGGAAACAAAAGATCACCTCAACAAAGAGATAGAGATTCTCAAAAAGAACCAAACAGAAATCCTTGAAATGAAGGAAACAATAAACCAAATTAAACACTCAATGGAAAGCATCACCAACAGACTAGATCACATAGAAGCAGAACCTCAGACAATGAAGACAAATTATTGAATCTTGAAAATAAAGTTGCCCAAACAGAGAAGATGGTAAGAGATCATGAATGGAACCTCCAAGAAATATGGGATACCATAAAAAGACCAAATTTAAGAATTACTGGGATTGAGGAAGGCACAGAGATACACACCAAAGGAATGAACAACCTATTCAATAAAATAATATCAGAAAATTTCCTAAACCTGAAGAATGAAATGGAAACTCAACTGCAGGAGGCTTACAGAACACCAAATGCACAAAATTACGGCAGATCCACACCAAGGCACATTATAATGAAAACACCTAATGTACAAATTAAAGATAGGATTTTAAAGGCTGTGATAGAAGGAAACAGATTACATATAGGGGGAAACCAACATGGATATCAGCAGATTTCTCAGCCTAGACCATAAAGTAGAAGGGCCTGGAACAATATATTTCAAGCTCTGACAGAACATGCTTGCCAACCAAGAATCTTATATCCAGCAAAGCTACCCTTCACATTTGAAGAAGAAATAAAATCCTTCCAAGACAAACAAAAGTTAAAGAAATTTACACATAGAAAGCCTGCACTACAGAACATTCTCAGAAAGATATTCCATAAGGAAGAAACAAAAAACAACAATGTAAGTCATCAAAGCGAGGAAACACCCTAAAGGAAAAGTCAATTAAAGGAGAAACCAAATCAAGTTAAAAATCAAAACTGAGCCAAAATGATTGGGAATACAAATCATATCTCAATAATAACCCTGAATGTTAACGGCCTAAATGCGTCAATTGAAAGACATAGACTGGCAGACTGGATTAAAAAGAAAAACCCGATAATATGTTGCTTTCAAGAGACTCATCTCATAGAAAAGGACATCCACAGACTAAAGGAGAAAGGATGGGGAAAAATCTATCACGCACACGGATTCAGAAAAAAAGCAGGGGTTTCCATCCTTATATCAGATAAAGTGGACTTCAAGCTGAAGTTAGTCAGAAGGGATAAAGAAGGTCATTTCATACTGCTTAAAGAAACCCTAAATCAAGAAGACATAACAATCATAAACATTTATGCCCCAAACAATGGCCCATCCATGTACATCAAGCAAATCCTCCTCAATTATGGGAAGCAAGGAGACCACAACACAATAATTCTGGGTGACTTTAACACACCACTGTCACCACTGGATAGATCTACCAAACAAAAACCAAACAAAGAAACCAGAGAACTCAATAACAACATGAATAATTAGACTTAACAGACATATATAGAATATTCCATCCATCAATGAGCAAACACACTTTCTTCTCAGCACATGGTTCCTTCTCTAAAATAGACCACATCTTATGCCACAAAGTAGCCCTTAGTAAATGCAAAAATGTAGAGATACTACCTTGTATTCTATCAGATCATAATGGAATGAAATTGGAAATCAATGACAAATAAAAAACAGAAACTCTTCCAACACCTGGAGACTAAATAATATGCTATTGAATGAAGCTTGGATAACAGAAAACATCAGGGAGGAGATAAAAAAATTCTTAGAGGTAAATGAGAATGACGACACAACATATCAAAATCTCTGGGACACTATGAAACAGTACTAATAGGAAAATTCATTGCATTGAGCGCATTCAAGAAAAGCACAAAAAGTCAACAACTCAATGACCTAACCTTACATCTCAAAGCCCTAGAAAAAGAACAGAATGACACCAAAAGTAGTAGAAGACAGGAAATAATTAAAATAAGAGCTGAAACCAATGAAACTGAAACAAAAGAAACAATTCAAAAAATTGACAAAACAAAAAGTTGGTTCTTTGAAAAAGTAAACAAAATAGATAAACCTTTAGCCACACTAACAAAGAGAATGAGAGAGAAAACTCAAATTACTAAAATTCATGATGAAAAAGGAAATATCACAGCAGACACCATTGAAATACAAACCATAATTAGAAGCTACTTTGAAAATATGTACTCCGATAAAATAGAAAATCTTGAAGGCATCTACAAATTTCTAGAGACATCAAATTTCTAGAGACATATGATCCTCCAAAACCCAGGAGGACATCCATAATTTAAACAGATCAATTTCAAGTAATGAAATAGAAGAAGCCATCAAAAGCCTACCAACCAAGAAAAGCCTGGGACCAGGCAGATTATCAGGAGAGTTTTACAAGACCTTCAAAGAAGAACTTATACCAATACTCCTGAAAGTATTTCATGAAATAGAAAAGGAGGAACCCTTCCAAATTCATTCTATGAAGCTATTATCACTCTGATACCAAAACCAGACAAAGACACATCTAGAAAAGAAAACATTAGACCAATATCTCTGATGGACATAAATGCAAAAATCCTTAACAAAATTCTGGAAAATTGCTTACAAAAACATATTAAGAAGATAGAGCACTCTGATCAAGTGGGGTTTTTCCCAGGGATGCAAGGTTGGTTCAACATCCAGAATCAATAAATGTAATTCATCACATCAATAGACTTAAGGTTAAAATCATGTGATTATTTTGATAGATGCTGAGAAAGCATTTGACAAAATACAACACCCCTTCATGCTCGAAACAGTAGAAAAAATAGGTATGGTAGGAACATACCTCAATATTGTAAAGGCTATTCATGCTAAGCCCACTGCCAACATCATTCTTAATGGAGAAAAACTGAAAGCATTCTCTTTAAAAACTGGAACAAGACAGGGATATCCACTGTCATCACTTCTATTCTCCATTTTGCTGGAAATGCTAACCAGAGCAATTAGACAGACCACAGAAATTAAAGGAATATGAATAGGAAAAGAAGAACTCAAGCTGTCACTATTTGCTGATGACATGATCCTATATTTAGGGAGTCCAAAAAACTCCACCAGGAAACATTTAGACCTAATTAATGGATTCAGCAAAATAGGAGGATATAAAATAAACACAAGTAAATCAAATACATTTATCTACATAAGTGCTGAATCACCTGAAAGTGAAATGAGGGAAACAACTCCATTCACGGTAGCCTCAAAAAAAAAAAAAAAAAAAAAAAAAAAAACTTGGGAGTCAAACTAAAAAAAATGGTGAAAAATCTCTGCAATGAAAATTACAGAACATTAAAGAAAGAAATTGAGGTAGACCTTAGAAGGTGGAAGGATCTCCCATGTTCCTGGTAGGCAGAATTAATATAATCAAAATGGTTGTACTTCCAAAGGTGCTATACAAATTTAACGCAATTCCTATAAAAAATCCCAAAGACATTCCTCATACAAATGGAGAACGCAATCATGAAATTCATCTGGAAGAACAAAAGACCCAGAATAGCCAAAGCAATCCAAAGAATGATGAAGGAGGCATCACAATACCAGACCTTAAACTCTACTATAGAGCAATAGTAACTAAAACAGCATGGTATTGGCACCCAAATAGACAGGTAGACCAATGGTACAGAATAGAAGACCCAGAGACAAACCCACATAAGTACAGTTATCTCATACTAGACAAAGGTGCCAAAAACATGCAATGGAGAAAAGATAGTCTCTTCAACAAATGGTGCTTGCAAAACTGGAAATCCACATGCAACAAAATGAAATTAAACCCCTATCTCTCGCCCTGTACAAAACTCAACTCAAAATGGATCAAGGATGTAGGAATTAAACCTGAGACCCTTCACCAAATAGAAGAAATAGTAGTCCTGAACCTTCTTCATATTGGCTTAGGACCAGACTTCCTCAACATGACCCCCAGAACACAAGAATAAAAGGAAGAATCAAAGGAAGGAAGTATAAAAGGAAGAATCAATAAATGGGATGGATTCAAACTAAAAAGAAACAATCACTAGAAACAGCAAAAGAAACAATCAATAATATGAAATAGCAAAAGAAGCAATCAATAATGTGAAAAGAGACCCTAGAGAGTGGGAAAAAATCTTTTCCACACACACTTCAGACAGAGCACTGATCTCCAACATATATAAAGATCTTAAAAAACTTTATACCAAAAATACAAAGACCCCAATCGATAAATGGGTTAAGGAACTGGGCAGATACTTCACAGAAGATGATATACAAGTGATTAACAAATATATGAAAAAGTGCTCATCATCTCTAGTGATCAGAGAAATGCAAATTAAAACCACCCTAGGATTTCAACTAACTCCAATTAGAATGGCTATTTTCAGGAATACAAGCAATAATAAGTGTTGGTGTGGATGTGGGGAAAAAGGCACACTTGTACATTGCTGGTGGAGTTGCAAATTGGTGCAGCCACTCTGGAAAGCAGTATGGAGATTCCTCAAAAAACTTGGAATGGACCCACCATATGACCCAGTTGTCTCACTCCTCGGTTTATACCCAAAGGTCTTAAAATCAGCAAAGTATAGGGATGCAGCCACATCTATGTTCATAGTTGCTCAATTCACAATATCTGGATTGTGGAACCAACCTAGATGCCCTTCAGTTGAAGAATGGATAAAGAAACTGTGGTATATATACACAATGGAATATTACTCAGACATAAAGAGGAATAAAATTATGGCATTTGCTGGTAAATGTGTGGAGTTGGAGAATATCATGCTAAGTAAAATAAGCCAAGCCCAAAAAACCACAGATCGAATGTTTTCTCTGATCAGTGGATTCTGATACATAATGGGGGGGGAGATAAGAAAAGAATGGAGGAAGTATGGATGGTGTAGAGGAAAATGGGAGTGGAGAGGGTAGGGAAGGAAAGATAGCAGACTGAGACAGACAGTATTACGCTATGTATAAGCAAGAGTATATGAATTGTGTGAATCTACATTGTGAAGAGAAAAAGATACATTCCCTGTTGTATAATTATGAAAAAAGAAAAAGACCATTGTGTCAGTCAGCTTTTCATTGCTTTGACCAAAATACCTGACAAGAAGAAGTTAGAGGAGGAAAATTTATTTGGGGCTCACAGTTGCAGAGATTTGAGTCCAGGGTCAACTGAATCCACTGCTCTGGCTCTGAGGTACACAGAACATCATGGTGGAAAGGTGTGGTGGAGGAGAGCTATCAGCTCAGGGCAGCAGGGAGGGAAGGAACAGAGCCAGGGACAAGCCAGGGATAATCCTCTAGGACAGGCCCCCACAGTGAACTACTTCCTACAGCCATGCCCCACCTGCCTATAGTTACCACCCAAGTAGTCCATTCATATCATTGATCCATGAAGTGAATTAATCCACTGATGAGGTCACAGCTCTCATAATTCAATCTTTTCACCTCTGAATGTTGGTACATTACCTAGAACATGAGCTCTTTGGGGGACACTTTTAAATCAAACCATTACACACACCAAAGGGGAATGGTAGGTGTTATGGTCTTCAGTCTTCTTACTTAAATGCTAACCAAGGAATGTCATTAAATTCATATCATAGAATAAGAGATTGAAAATTGAACGGCACACCCAGATCCAGAGGACTTGGTCCCAGATACTGGAACGTCCTTCATGGCCCATTGGTCTCCTCTAAAAGCCATTTACTTACCTTCTCCATTGCCCACATTCCTGATTTCTCTCTCTCCATATGAAGAAGGGTGTCTAAGTTTCTGAATCTCATGTGTTATTAGGGACTCACCTTCCCTTGATGTGATGCCCCCATGCAAATAAATAAACTTGTATGCTTTTTATTCTGTTAATCCATCTATTGACAATTTATTTCAACAGACTTAAATACTCAAAGTTCAAGGTACTGGGGAGAGACTCCCAGGTTTCCACAGATGATGAGTGAGGGAAATGCGAGTTGACTCCTCAGGAATGTCACCTCCCAGCTGGGTGATGATGAGCACGGAACTCACATCAGATGACTAGTGAAACGTTAATCATGGAGACAGGAAGGGCTCAAGGGAAGAGCCTGAGAAAACCTCACATGCAAGTGAGCACTTGACTCACCCTGCAAGCCAGGGGCAGGATTCCAAAACTGTCACTGGGTTAGTCAGCTATTTGCTGTTGTTACAAAACACCTTAGCCAGGTTCTCTTTATAAAGGTTTGTTTAGCTTCTAGTTTTGAGAAGTTCAAGGGCAGGGCACTAGCACTGGCTCAGCTGAGCACCTCACATCAGAGGAAATGATGGGAACACATGTAGGAGCAAGCGATCACATGGTCACATCTCCTTATAGGAAGCCAGAGAGCGCAACTCGGGTCAGGCACACAGGACATTATGACAACTCACTGTCAGGAGATCACCCTCCAGGAGGACATTGTTCCTTTTGGAGGGCAGCACCCCTATGTCTTAAGGACCTCCCACTCTTAACCATCTATACCACCTCAGCACTACCACCTTAAGACCAAGTTCCAAGACATGGAATCTGGGGGCCCAACCAGATAGCACCCACTTCAGAGAGATGGGAGAAAGGACACCACTGGGAGAACAGGGTTAAAGAGTGTCAGAGGCTGGTTTCTGAGGGAGGGCATGGGCTAGTGGCTGCTGCACAGGGCTCTTGGCAGTGGGAGATGATTGGATACCAAACACTCTCAAGCACATATTTTCTTCACATTTAACTTTTCTAAAATTGGAGTATGTCTTTGAATTAATGTTACTTTGTGACAAATAAAATACCAGTGCATAAATGAAGAATGGAGGAAACTTTAGATTATGTAGAGCTAAATGATAGGGGAAGGTGCAGGGGGTATAAAAAATGCTGGAAGGAGACAGACGTCATTTCCCTATGCACATGTATGATTACATGAATGGTATGGATCTACATCATGCACAACCATCGAAATGAAAAGTTGTACCCCATTTGTGTACAATGAATCAAAATGCAGTCTGTAAAAAAGAAAAAACACAAACTATTGAAAAGTACATTTAATGAGGTGCAGTAGCTACTATTAATTGTGAGAAATAACTGAAGGCACCCTAGGGGACAGGGACTATGGGAAACATAGAGGTAAGGGTACTATTTCTTTCTGCAAACATTTGTTTGGATTTTAATAATATGTATATTGCATGATTTTTGCATTAGGATTTTCTGCCTGACAGTACTTGAATATACAGCAGCCTTTTACTTGATGCAGCTAATTTTCTGAGAACTAAAGTAATAAATGTTAGATTATTTTTTAAATGGATACTATTTTTTTTTAGGATTCCTGTTAGGTACTGAGTTGGATATTGTTTTATTTAGTCCTCATAGAGCTTGATGAAGTCTCTGCCGTTGGCTCATGAGAAATCAAAGGTACATGAGGTAGCGTGACTTGCATGAGGTCACATGGCAGGGAGAGGAGCCCAGGCTTCCAATCCCAGCAGTCAGGTGCCCAGTGTGAGTGTAGGAGGTGAGAACCAGGCAGGAAGGGCCCTCCAGCCTCCAATACTCTTCCCCTCCATCAGCTCGGGCTGTCTCCATACTCCCAAGGTGACCTTCCTACTTCACAGAACAGAAATCCAGCTCAGAAGAGTGAGGATGTGAGAAAGGAGACACACACATACCTGGCAGGGTGGGGTGTGCTGCTGACTTGGGCGAAGTTTCTCAGTCCTTCTAAGCAGGCTCCATTCCCCAGGATTGGATGTTGTCTCTAGTCCCAGGAAAACCCTTGTCTCCCCTCTCTCCTCCCCTAGGCAATCCACCTCCTCTTCTCAGCATCTCTCTAAAGGGCAGTGGGGGAGGAGGCTCTCCCTCTCTCCTCTGACAGGCTTCAGCTCAGAAGTTGCAGAACACAGACACTTGGTCCTCAGGGTCCCCAATTACCCAGTGGTCCCAAGCTACTCCCAGGCTTGTATTATTTCTTATGTGACCCAAATAACTCTATTTTTAGTCAAGAACTTAGGTCTCCTACAGTGGGTTCCTGGCTCCAGCTTTTCCTCTGGACTCATAGTGCCTCTGGCTTGGCTCACAACCACTGTGGGACATGTATTTTCATATGACCTGCCACCCTTCCCCAGTTTCTTTGGCTTTAACTACTCTCATCTTCCCCTGTGGACACACTGGGAACAAAAGAAAGAATCCTGTACTCCCATGATGTCACCTGCTGCCCACAGGCAGCTCTGGCCCACTATCGCCACCTCGTGGCTGAAGACCAAACTGCCAATAATCAGATCACCACCATGGAACAAACCTGTAATGGGCACCTACTGTGTGCCAGCACCTCTGAAGCACAAAGACAGAAGCAAACTCATTGTCCTCGAGCAGAAACAGAAATCCGGTCAGTGCAGGGTGTGAGGGCTACTTTACGGGAAGCATTTGCCTTTAGAGGGCTGGGAGAGCAGCCCACATAAAACCAAAATAAAGCAGGTGGATGGATGAGGCAGGGGGAGCTGTGGAGGGCAGGCACAGCCCATGGGCCAGCAGGAGGTGAGAGGGCTGCAGGGAAGGGAGGGGATATAGCTGGGAGTCCTGAGGCCAGGTCTCTGCCCCTGATGGAGACTGTAGCAGAGCAGACTGGAGAAGACTGAGCCAGCCCCGGAACCTGGCCAGTGGACCACTGGCCAGGAAAATGACTTTGAAATTGATAAAGAGAAAAAGGGCAAATATGAGCTCCTCTTTGCTTAAAACAAATTGCCAGTATTGTGACTCTCTGATGGGGAGAACAAAGAGGAAGTCACTAAGCCTGTGGCCTGCCTGGGATGTCACAGGTCCATTGTCTCACAACTCCAGGGAGTCACACAAGATTGGGGCCTCAGCACAGGGGAGGGAAGCAAGCAAGGATGTTGAGGGGGCAACTGTCTCCCTCCACAGCCCCTCCCAATGTAGGATTCAGCATCCAGAGGGCTGATGGGAGCCAGAGAGGACAAGGGGCCTCATCGCCAGGTGATGGGGTTTGGCAGCAAGCCCTGATGGGAGCAGCAGTGTCCACCCAGAGCAGACACACAGCTAGGAGGAGGGTGTGCAAGAGGGAGGAGAGCCCAGGCCTCAGGGCACAGAGTCACAGCCAAGCAGACTGGAGTGAAGGCCAGTAGTGCCAGATGGGATGGAGCCCAGTGTCACAGGCCAGGTCAGGATGATGAAAACAGAAGAGCCAAGACGAACCCCCTCCCTTCCCGAGCACTCTGGGTCCAGGCCAGGCTGGAGGGGTCTGTGACCTGCACAGGAAACAGAACCCTGAGGCTGAGGCTTCCCACAGGCCCTTCAGGTGGTGGGTGCCAAATACACTTATGCAGGCTGTGGGGGTGATTCAGCCCCTGAAAGCCTTTGGGTGGGAGGATGTGAGCTGAGACGAATGTCTTCTAGAGGACAAGCTCCAGAGAGGGTAGCACAGCCCCTCAGAAGGGCAGAGAGTCCCTCCAGCAGGCCATCACTGCAGATGCAAGGCCTGAGGCTCTGGGTGAACTCTTCTGAAAAGATTCCACGCTCTGTGTCAAGTTGAATTTGGGCAACTGCGGGGGGAGGGAGCAAGGTCACCTAGCAACACACTGTGCCAGAAGTGACCAATGAGGCAGACCTGCTGACTCTGATGCCCACCTAGGGTCCACTTTTCCCTGGGCAGGACCCTTGACCCCTTCCTCATTATAAAAACCCTGAGCAGCCAAAGCCACCTGCGATTTCTTCTGGCTCTCCCACCCCGACTTTCACCCCAGGGGGCTGGAGATTTCACCCAGAACACAGACTCTAATAAATCTCAAGCCACTACTTTTGGCGAGCTTACTCCTTTGGCCACCCGCCGCCTTTGAGGGCTTTACATTTGGCGCCAAAACCTGGGAGAGAGCATTCGGACCTCTCCCATTCTGGACTGAGGTCCACTCTCTTCTCCAAAAGAACCAGAATTCTCTTTATCTGGGCCAACAGAACTGGGGTAAGTGGCCTCTTCTACCGTCTTCCAGTCACTCTCCTGTTACCGGTCTGTCCGTAAGCTGCACACGCGACAGACCCCCTGCCATTTGGGCACGGAAGCCTGGGAGCCATCCCAGACCCTGCTATCCCCCTCCCCCCCATTTTCTCCATTCTGGACCCCCGTGGACCAGGAGACGTCCTGATCCACGGCTGGTCCATTCCGTTTTTTGGGTGAACAGCACCAGGGGGGACGCCCGTCCTGTTCATGTTCACTCCCGGAGTAACACTGGAAGGCTCTAGGAAGCGCTGACCTTGGCTGCCACTTATCATGCTGCTAAGAAGACACGTGGAGCCTTGGTTTTATTGAAATGAGTGTCTCGCCCCCACCTCTCCTTTTTCCGTCTGCTTCCCTACCTAAAGCCCCCGCCCCACACTTTCTTTTCCTTCATGTTTTGGGACCCACCAGAAATGCTCTCTCCTCCCGCCCCTTGGCTTCCACCAAAACCCCTGGCAGCCGCGACTGCATGCCCGCCCCTTCCCTTGCCACCTCCTCTGTCTCCTCCTCTGCCTCCTCCCTCTCTCCACGCCCTCTGCCGACCTCCACCAAACACGGAGCTGGCTATTCCCCGCCTCCGCTGCCATAGCGATCAGCGCAGTGGAGCAGGATGCTCCCTCCCTCCAGTGGCCACCCCTCGCTCACCGGCTCACCACCGCAGCAGCAGCAGCCTCCACGGCTTCCCACACCCCACCCTGGGCTGGGCTCACTGCTGAAAGTGCCTCGCTACTGCCTAGCCCCTGCCCAGCCCCCGCCAACACCCAAGGAGCCAGGTGCCACGATAGAGCCACTGCCTGGGAACCACACATGCACGAGTCAACTGCGCTGAGGTTCAGCTTCTCCATGCCCCCGCCAAACTCCGCCTCCGAACACTCTCCTGGGGAGCACTCTCCTGCGAGCTGCTACTCTTCTTCCACTGTCCCTTTAGCCTTTCCCCATTCACATCCACAGGGCTGAAAGTCGTATGTTCACCTTGTGAAAATCGCTTCAATTACCCGCTCCCCTCTCCTGACTCACCCATTCTTGTAGATGGCAGTTCTAGGCTGAAACCTGATGGACTCTGCAAAGATACAGAGTCACCACCGCCTGATTCCAAATATGCTTTCTTAATTCCTCACTCACCTTCATCTTTCTCTACTGACTATTTGAAGTTTTCATCAATTAGTACACTTTTTACATTTTTCTATTGAATATTTCTATACATTGAAAAGTATTTATAGATCATAGTAATTATCATTTGTTTCAATATATTTTCAGAGATTGAAATCTGATTTTTTCCATTTTCTTATAATACTTTTCTTTTTCTTACAAATAATGTTAGAAGCAGAAACTTCTATGGACATTTTGTTTTATCTCAGTTCCAGTGCCCACCCTGTGCTCACACTCCGGACTCCCAAGGCCGAGGCTGTGGTGGAGGATGAGGTGGAGCTTCGCTGTGAGGTCCTGAGGGGTTCTCCCCAATCCTGTACTGGTTTTATCATGAGGATGTCACCCTGGGGAACATCTCGGCCCCCTCTGGAGGAGGGGCATCTTTCAACCTCTCCCTGACCGAGAAACATTCTGGAAACTACTCCTGTGAGGCTGACAATGGCCTGGGGGCTCAGCGCAGTGAGGCGGTGACACTTTTCATCACAGGTAAGATTCTTATGCTCAGGCCACAAATGTGAGACAAAAATTTCCTCCAAGGACCCTCTGATCACTCTTACGAAGCTTTACCAAAAGGGTGCTTCTCAAGTTCAAGTACGCTAAACTGGTACCTCTATAAATTACTATATTCCAAAGTGTTTCTCAAGTGATGGCACTTGTGGGGGGACAAAGAGCATCACTGAATTTAGGGTTCATCAGCTGACTCTTCTCTCACTGGCCACTATCCATCCTAACGCCCAGTCCTCACCTCTAGTATGGTGACGAACTACCTCCCAAAGATAGGAGCCATGTTCTGAGCCACACCAACACCCGCTTGACCTCAGGAACTCTGGTCGTCTAGGCTCGTCCTCTCTCCCAGGCCAGGCATTAGCTTCAGGGGTCAGAGCAGTTTAAGGCCACAAGCCTCTCTCTTGGGCTCACGCATGGTGTCTCCCCCGCAGGGCTAACTGAGAACAGAAGTGGTCCTGT
>JAJEJO010046979.1:0-10213 GCA_020662805.1 Glaucomys volans
TTTGTAGGTAAATGGATGATGTTGGAAACTCTTATGCTAAGTGAGATCAGCCAATCCCAAAAATCCAAAAGCCGAATGGTCTCTCTGATATATGAATGATGATGCATAATGTGGGGGGGAAAGATGGCAAGAATGGAGGAAAGATAGCTAGCATAGAGGGAAGGGAGGGGTGGGGGTGGGTGGGGGGTAAAATTAATAACAATGTGTGACAGATACCATTGCCCTGTGTACATGCATGAATGCACAGATGGTGTGACTCTACTTTGTGTACAACCAGTGAAACAATAGCTGTACTCCATTTGTGTTCAATGAATCAATAAGTAAATAAAAGAAAAAAAAATAAAAATAAAAAAAAAATAAAAAAAAATAAAAAAAAACTTCTAGGTGTTTTAAATATCTGCACCTTGTTGATGTTTTCAAAATTGTGGTTTTTTAAAGTATTTATTATACTTACAATGCTTATAGCATAGTTTGTGGCTAAGATGGCATCATCAAAGCCAGTTTACACTTCCCACTTAAAAAGTAAATTTTGGACTAAATATATGAAGCAAAAAGCTTTCAAACATTGTGCAACAAACAGCACAGTAAGGCAAATCACATACAAAAACATATTAAAAGGATAGTGCACCACCATCAAGTGGGGTTCATCCCAGGGATGCAAGGTTGTTTCAATATATGGAAATAAATAGATGTAATTCATCACATCAATAGACTTAAAGACAAGAATCACATGATTATCTCAATAGATGCATAAAAATCATTTGACAAAAACAGCATCCATTCATGTTCAAAACACTAGAAAACATAGGGATAGTAGGAACATACCTCTACATTGTAAAGGCTATATATGCTAAGCCCACAGTCAACACCATAAGTGGATAAAAATTGAAAGCATTCCCTCTAAAACCTGGAACAATACAAGCATGCCCTTTTTCACCACTTCTATTCAACATAGTCCTGGAAACTCTAGCCAGAACAATTAGAGAGAAGAAAGAAATTAGAGGGATATGAATAGGAAAGGAAGAACTCAAACTATCCCTATTTGCCTATGACATGATTCTATATTTAGAAGATCCAAAAAACCCCACCAGAAAACTTCTAGAACTCATAAATGAATTCAGAAAAGTAAAAGGATATAAAGTTAACACCCATAAATCAATTGTATTCCTACACATCAATGATGAATCAACTGAAATTAGGAAAACTATCCCATTCACAACAGTCTCAAAAATTAAAATATTTGGAAATCAATCTAACAAAAGAGGTGAAAGACCTCTACAATGAAAACTACAGAACACTAAAGAAAGAAATTGAAGAGGACCTTAGAAGATGGAAAGATCTCCCATTTTCTTGGATAGGCAGAATTAATATTGACAAAATGACTGTACTACCAAAAGCACTATACAGATTTAATGCAATTCCTATGAAGGTTCTGATGACGTTCTTCATAGAAATAGAAAAAGCAGTCATAAATTTCACTTGGAAATACAAGAGACCCAGAATAGCCAAAGCAATCCTCAGTGAGAAAAGTGAAGCAGGAGACACCATAATATCAGACATTAAATTATACTACAGAGCTATAGTAACAAAAATGGCATGATATTGGCACCAAAACATAGATGAAGACCAATGGTACAGAATGGAAGACACAGAGACAAATCCACATGAATACAGTTATCTCATATCAGACAAAGGCACCAAAAGCATACATTGGAGAAAAGATAGCCTCTTCAACAAATGGTGCTGGGAAAACTGGAAATCCATATGTAGCAAAATGAAATTCAACCCCTATCTCTCACCCTGCACAAAACTCAACTCAAAGTGGATCATGGACCTAGGCATTAGACCAGAGACCCTGTGCCTAATAAAATAATATGTAGGCCCAAATCTCCATCATGCCAGCTTAAGAAATGCATTCCTCAACAAGATTCCTAAGGCATAAGAAGTAAAATTAAGAATCAATAAATGGAATGGCATCAAACTAAAAAGATTCTTCACAGCAAAAGAAACAATCAAGAATGTAAACTGAAAGTCTACAGAATGGGAGAAAATCTTTGCCACCTGCACTTCAGATAGAGCATTAGTCTCCAATATATATATAAAGAACACAAAAAAAACTTAACACCAAAAAAAAAAAAACCCAATCAATAAATGGGCAAAGGAACTGGACACCCACTTCACAGAAGAAGAAATACTATAGGTCAACAAATATATAAAAAAAAGTTCAACATCTCTAGCAATTAGCAAAATGCAAAATAAAACTACACTGAGATTACATCTCACTCCGGTCAGAATGTCAATGACCAAGAATACAAGTAACAATAAATATTGACAAGGACGTGGGAAAAAGGGTGCATTCTTACATTGTCTGTGAGACTGCAAAGTGGTGCAAATGCTCTGGAAAGCAGTATGGAGATTCATCAGAAAACTTAGAATGGGACCACCATTTCACTCAGTTATCCCACCCCTCAGTTATACCCAAAAGACTTAAAATCAGGATACTATAGCAACATGACCATATGAATGTTTATAGCAGCTCAATTCACAGTAGCTAAGTTATGGAACCAACCTACTTGCCCTTCAACAGATGAGTGGATAAAGAAAATGTGATATATATATATATATATATATAAAATATTACTCATCCATAACGAAGAATGAAATTATGGCATTTGCTGGTAAATGAGTGGAACTAGAGACGATCATGCTGAGTGAAATAAGCCAACCCCCAAAACCAAAGGTCAAATGTTCTCTCTGATATGTAGATGCTGACTCACAATAGGCAGGGCAGCAGGGAGGTGGGAGAGTGGAAGTTCACTGTATTGGACAGAGGGGAATGGAGAGAAGGGGGGAGGATGGGAATGAAAAGACAGTAGAATGAATTGGACATAACAATTCCTCTCAGATTCAAAAAATCTGAGAGGAAAATATACTAGGTGGAATTAACAGCAGAGTTAGGCAGTTACTGTAGAATAAAAGAGTATTGAAGATAAAGTAATAGAAGCTATCCAAAATTAAACACAAACACTTTTTAAAAAATAAAAAGGATCAGTTATAGACAACTGCAAGTGACCAAACATATGTGTAATTGAAGTCCCCTAAAGGAGAGGAAAAGGTGTAGGAGAAACATTTCACTAAGCAATGGGAAACTATTTTTGAAATTTTAGTTTTTAATTGTAAACTACAGATTCAAGATTCTCAATAACCCTCAGAGATAAAAACTATAAACAAACACTAAGGTATATCATAAATCAAACTGTTCAAAAAAAGACAAATATGTACAGATGAACAAACAATGATGACATACTTCTCATGAAAGCAGTGTAAACAAAGATAATGGAAACTTGTCCTTAAAATACTGAAAAAATTAATGCCAACCATTGTGGGAGTGAGATGAGGAAAAAAGCTTATACTTATCCTGAGGATCCCAGTTCAACATAAAAAGAATGTCCACTATAATTCCCACCTAAGATGAGCATCAAAATTTGTGGGGGTTTTTTGTTCCCTTTTCCCTATAGAGTCTTTAAATAAAAGTTTGTTAGTCTGTATTGATAAATTCCCAAAATAAAGGGATATTCAGTACTGTCCTTATCTCTCTGGATTCCTTAAGATTTTTTTCTGGTTATTTTGTATTTCCTGATAGCACTTTGATATACTTAGTTTGTTTTCAGTGGGAGGATGATCAGAACAACCTATCCTCTTCATATTTCTGACAGAGGAGTCAATAATTTTCATGTTCACTTTCCATTTCATTACAAAATATTGTAAATGTTTTAATATTTAAAAGTCATGGCTTCTATAATTACTCAAATTTATAATTTCCAATAACACAGAAAGTTGAATACACCGTAAAAACAATATATGAAAACCAATGTAACATATATGCCACTTCCCATTCCTCTGTGATATATGACTACATTCTACATTGTCCACATTGTCTCTCAGGGGACCTCACCAACTGGCAGTGGGTAGAGCAATCTAACATGTGGGGAGTGTACATTATTAATAATTAAATTAAAACTTCATTAGGCTTCAATTACTCCTCATTTTGAGTTTAAAATAAAACAACAGTTTCTAATATTTTCTACTAATCTCAATGGATCATATTGTTAAAAGTTGAACCATGTGAAGTTGTTTTAGAAATAGAAAGTTATTAAATATTGGCAATTTCATATGGTTCAACTTAATTCATACCATTTTGAAGGCCATTAATAAAATCAAATGAGCGTAAAATATTTGGGAGGCAAAATTTTGATCCCAATATTTAGTTACCCTTGGACCTTTGAGTCTAATTGCCACATCTGAAACTCTGGAGTATTGGAATATTTAAAAACAATGACTTTCCTAAAATGCTTACTAAATTCTGGCACAGCAGGAAATTGGTCTAGCACA
Organism: Glaucomys volans; assembly: GCA_020662805.1. Lineage (NCBI taxonomy): Eukaryota > Metazoa > Chordata > Mammalia > Rodentia > Sciuridae > Glaucomys > Glaucomys volans. The sequence continues at coordinate 4,393 of JAJEJO010046979.1, forward strand.
ATGGTTAAGATGGTCATCAGAGGCATTAACCAACTATGGAATCAAATGCCGATTTTATCATTTAGAAGATGAGTCCCCTAGGTTAAATTCCACCACAATTCTGTGCTTCAGTTTCTTCATCCATGAAAGAGGGATAATAATAATACCCACACTTGGTGCTGGAATAAAAATTAAATGCATATGTTTATAGAATGTTTAGAAAATTGCCTGTCACATAGTACGCAAATATGTATTCTAATTCTTAAATAGCAGAATGTCATTAAAAGCTGATAGCTCTCCTCTACACTCTTCAAGTGGACAATAAAGAAATTCAACAGTTAATGGACTAGAAGCCAACAACATTGAAAGGAAGAGATGACAGGAACCCTAATCATGACGGACAAAACATTCAGACTTATAGGAAGGCAGAAGACTGTAACTGTGACCTTTATTTGTGAATGGACAAAATGGACATGCAAATGAGTAAAATCTACCTTAAATATCTCCACTTGCATCAGGTAGAAAGTAGAGTAGCTTCTTTAGTTACTTGGAGTTTTTCAGTAATGTACTTCATTTTGTCAATGTAGAAATTTGGTGAACTGAATTGTTAAAATCCTCTATGTTCCTTCTCCACATGGCTTCAGCTCCAAGGAAAATATGGCATCAGGGTCTCACAGCTAGAGTTACTATCAAAAGCTAGGAAGCAGAGAAATATTTATGCTACTATGGCATTCTGCTATTATAGAGCACAATGGTCAAATGTTAAATCCTACAATTAGAAGTGTGTGCCCTAACTTTGCCTAATAACACACATGTCTTTGCAATTTTGTAACCTCTCTGAGAAGTTCCCATATTTTCTTGGTTCATGGTGCTGTTAGTTTCCACAGTAATTTTTTTTCATGGCTCCTTTGACCAAAAGAAATACCTAATAGTTTTATTTATTAATAATTAACTAGATACATAAATAATTATATTCAAACTATTTAATAAATATTTATATCCTAACAATTTAGTCATTTGAAAAAATACTCAAATTAGAAATTATTTAATTTTAAACAACCACACTTGCTTACAAATGGAATATATAAATAATATCTGAACTTATTTCAAATAGTTGTCCATTGTATACAGACTTCTTTATATGGATCTAAACATCACAGTCTACCTTTTGAATTGTTTTTATTGAGAAGGAGTCTAGATGATGGTATTTGAATAAGTAAATGTAAGAAGCTACAACATCATCAAATATTTTTGGGAATTTTATTGTATGTCAAGGAATTCAAGGGAGGGAGAAAAGGATTATATGATCCTCAAGAAGTTCAGTGTATTTGGCTAAATCATTTATACATATGTGATCTGATTATGTCACTTTCTTATTGAACTTTATTAACATCTCCCCTGTATCACTGCTATGAGGTCTTTCATAATTTGAGTTCCCTGGGGTTTTTTTCCTGCTCATCCTCTATTTCTGATACTGTATCTCTCAGCCTGCCTCCCAGCTCCCTACACTCAAGTATAACCATCTCACCATCACCATAATAAGCTCTATGATTCCCAGTTCCATGCTCTTAGCCATGGTGTTTCCTGTCTGGTGGACCACATTCCACCATTGTTCATCTAAAGTCTTCCCTTTTGTCCTTCTATCCTAGTTTAAATATTTTTCTTAGTGAAATCTTTCCCTATCATTTCCCTGGCTATTCTTCCCCTTTCAGAAAAAAATTACCTATTCTCTTCTGTTCCTTCTCACAGTACTCAATACATAGGCATGTATTGAGTATTCTATAAGAAAAGAATCACTAAGATGGATAGGTAGATAAATGAAGGTAGATAGATGTAGATAGAAAAGTTGATAGATAAATGACAGACTAAGAGATATACATGTGATTTCTTAAAGGGATTTGACCTTCCACAATTATGGAAAATATGTCTTAACAGTCTGTGTGAGACTGTTATTTCTGTATCTGGTACTGAAGTGTGAAATCTGCGGATAAGTCAGCCAAAATGGAAGATATTGTGGAAAACAAGGAAAAAGTGGAATCTGCAAAGCTAAGCTAGAACCCATGAGAACATACTAGAACCTAGGTTGAACTCTGCTCAAGTTTCCAGCTTTGATAATGGGAGTATCTTGAAGGAGAAACTGGTACCCAGTCACCATGAGACTAAACATTCATCTGGCCTGAGAAAGAAGTTGCAGGACAAGCCAAAAGGGCTGTCAGCTCAGCTGATGCTCCACACCAACTCTACAGAGAAGCTTGTATGAGCTGCAACGCAGCTTCTCTCCTGACATCTAACCTTTAAAGCACAAAATGAACATGGTATCTGCTCTACTTCTACATTTCAAATTTCACACAATGTCTCATGTGGCCCATGCTAACCCCAAAATTATGCAGAAGAGGAAATTCTGGGAAATATAATTTCAACTTGGCTAAGGATACAAAACACAAATGCACCACAGTCTAGAAGAGCACTTTTTCCACTGCCAGTTATTTAGGTGCCTGTCTCTACCCTGAGACAACAGGAGTTTCTGGAGGGCAGGGACCATATCTTACCCATAACATATCCCTAGTGCTTAACAAGATCTGACACATAATAGGGACTCAAAGATGTCTGTAACACAAGGAATGAAGAATGAATAAGATAATATAATTAACAGTATCGGACAGTACACTGTAAATACTAAATGTTTGGTCAGATAACAAGGTAACAAGCAAGAAGAATCTCCTGTTTTTTCCAAAATCAAAAACTTAACATGCTTTATATGGCCTAATCCCTTTAGAATGAGTGAAAGGTATTTAAACCTATCAAAATTTTATAATGCACATATATACAACATTCAATTTTATTAATTGTGTTTATAAAGGTTATCTAATTGGATGAGTTATTATTTAGGTAAGCATACCTAAGTTACCACTTTTCTGGATATATATGACAAAAATATTCTTTTAGGCAGGTTTCAATTAAATAGCAAAAATAAAAATGTTGATTCACTAATTACCAATTTTTATGTGTCTTTTCATTGATATGCTTAATATTTTAGAATCGGCTAGCATAGAAATAAATGAAGATAAATGTTGCCAACCTATCTGTTTTCACTTCTATTTGTCACAACAAATAGTATTAATTTCTTTTTTTTTTCTTTTTTTTTTATTTACTTATTGTTTCATTGAACACAAATGGAGTACAGCTATTGTTTCAAGGGTTGTACACAAAGTAGAGTCACACCATCTGTGCTTTCTTGCATGTACACAGGGCAATGATATCTATCACACACTCTGTTATTGATTTTACCCCCGACCCGCCCCCACCCCTCCCTTCCCTCTACGCTAGCTATCTTTCCTCCATTCTTGCCATCTTTACCCCCCACATTATGTATCATCATTCATTTATCAGAGAGACCATTCGGCTTTTGGATTTTTGGGATTGGCCGATCTCACTTAGCATAACAGTTTCCAACATCATCCATTTACCTACAAATGTCATAATTTTATTCTTCTTTATGGCTGAGTAATATTCCATCGTGTATATATACCACAGTTTCTTTATCCATTCATCTACTGAAGGGCATCTAGGTTGATTCCACAATCTAGCTATTGTGAATTGAGCAGCTATGAACATTGATGTGGCTGCATCACTGAGGCAATCTGATTTTAAGTCCTTTGGGTATAAGCCAAGGAGTGGGATAGCAGGGTCAAATGGTGGATCCATTCCAAGTTTTCTAAGGAATCTCCACATTGCTTTCCAGAATGGCTGCACCAACTTGCACTCCCACCAGCAATGTATGAGTGTACCCTTTTCCCCACATCCTCGCCAACACCTGTTGTTGCCTGTGTTCTTGATAAAAGACATTCTAATTGGGGTAAGATGAAATCTTAAGGTGGTTTTGATTTGCATTTCTCTTATAACGAGGGATGTTGAACATTTCTTCATAAATCTGTTGATTGCTTGTAGATCTTCCTCTGTAAAGTGTCTGTTCATTTCCTTGGCCCATTTATTGATTGGGTTATTGGTGTTCGTGGTGTAAAGATTTTTGAGTACTTGGTAGATTCTGGAGATTAGTGCTCTGTCCGAAGTGTGTGTGGCAAAGATTTTCTCCCACTCTGAAGGCTCTCTCTTCACATTGCTGATTGTTTCCTTTGCTGAGAAGAAGCTTTTTAGTTTGACTCTATCCCAATCATTCATTCGTGCTTTTATTTCTTGCGCTTTGGGAGTCATGTTAAGGAAATCTGGTCCTAGGCCAACATGATGAAGATTTGGACCTATTTTCTCTTCTATTAGGTGCAGAATCTCTGGTCTGATTTCTAGGTCTTTGATCCACTTTGAGTTGAGTTTTGTACAGGGTGAGAGATATGGGTTTAGTTTCATTTTGCTGCATATGGATTTCCAGTTTTCCCAGCACCATTTGTTGAAGAGGCTGTCTTTTCTCCATTGCATGTTTTTGCCTCCTTTGTCAAGTATGAGATACCTGTACTTATTTGGGTTTGTCTCTGTGTCCTCTATTCTGTACCATTGATCTACCTGTCTATTTTGGTACCAATACCATGCTGTTTTTGTCACTATTGCTCTGTAGTATAGTTGGAGGTCTGGTATTGTGAAACCCCCTGCTTCACTCTTCTTGCTAAGGATTGCTTTAGCAATTCTGGGTCTCTTATTCCTCCAAATGAATTTCATGATTGCTTGCTCTATTTCTATGAGGTCCATCATTGGGATTTTAATTGGAATTGCATTGAATTTGTATAGCATTTTTGGAAGTATGGCCATTTTGACAATATTAATTCTGCCTATCCAAGAACATGGAAGATCTTTCCATCTTCTCAGATGCTCTTTAACTTCTTTCTTTAGTGTTCTGTAGTTCTCAGTGTAGAGGTCTTTCACATCTTTTGTTAGATTGATTCCCAAGTATTTTATTTTTTTTGGAGGTTAATGTGAATGGGGTAGTTTTCCTAATTTCTCTCTCAGAGGATGCATCACTTACGAATAAAAATGCATCAGATTTATGAGCATTAATTTTATATCCTGCTACTTTGCTGAATTCCTTAATGAGTTCCAGAAGTTTTCTGGTGGAATTCTTAGGATCTTCTAGATAGAGAATCATGTCATCAGCAAATAGGGGTAGTTTGATCTCTTCTTTTCCTATTCGTATTCCTCTAATTTCTTTGGTCTGTCTAATTGCTCTGGCTAGAGTTTCAAGAACGATGTTGAATAGTAGTGGTGAAAGAGGGCATCCCTGCCTTGTTCCAGTTCTCAGGGGGAATGCTTTCAATTTTTCTCCATTTAGAATGATGTTAGCTGTGGGCTTGGCATAAATAGCCTTTACAATGTTAAGGAATGTCCCCACTATCCCTATTTTTTCTAGAGTTTTGAGCATGAATGGGTGCTGTATTTTATCAAATGCTTTCTCTGCTTCTATTGAAATAATCATGTGGTTCTTGACCTTAAGTCTGTTGACGTGGTGAATTACATTGATTGATTTCCGGATGTTGAACCAACCTTGCATCCCTGGGATGAAACCCACTTGGTCATGGTGCATTATCTTTTTAATATGCTTTTGTATGCGATTCGCTAAAATTTTGTTAAGAATTTTTGCATCTATGTTCATTAGAGATATGGGTCTGAAATTTTCTTTCCTTGATGTGTCCTTCTCTGGTTTTGGTATCAGGGTGATATTAGCTTCATAGAATGAGTTTGGAAGGGTTCCCTCCTCCTCTATTTCATGAAATACTTTGAGGAGTATTGGAATGAGCTCTTCTTTGAAGGTCTTGTAGAACTCGGCTGTGAATCCATCTGGTCCCGGACTTTTCTTTGTTGGTAGGCTTTTGATGACTTCCTCTATTTCATTGCTTGA
>JAJEJO010046979.1:15213-29985 GCA_020662805.1 Glaucomys volans
GCTGCTGAGAAGAAAGTGTATTCGCTTTTTGATGGATGGAATATTCTATATATGTCCGTTAAGTCCAAATTAGCGATTGTGTCATTGAGTCCTATAGTTTCTTTATTCAATTTTTGTTTGGAAGATCTGTCCAACGGTGAGAGAGGAGTGTTAAAGTCTCCGAGTATTACTGTGTTCTGGTCTATTTGATTCCTGAAATTGAGAAGGATCTGATTGACATACATGGATGCGCCATTGTTTGGTGCATAAATATTTATGATTGTTATGTCCTGTTGATTTATGCTACCTTTAAGCAATATGAAATGTCCTTCTTTATCCCTTCTGACTATCTTTGGTTTGAAGTCTGCTTTGTCTGAAATGAGGATGGAAACCCCAGCTTTTTTACTCAGTCCGTGTGCATGGTATGCTTTTTCCCAACCTTTCACCTTTAGTCTGTGGGCATGTTTTTCTATGAGATGAGTCTCTTGAAGGCAGCATATTGTTGGGTCTTTCTTTTTAATCCAGTCTGCCAGTCTATGTCTTTTGATTGATGAGTTTAGGCCATTTACATTCAGGGTTATTATTGAGATATGACTTGTATTTCCTGTCATTTTAGCTTTTTTAGGGTTTTTAGCTTAACTTTGTTTCTCCTTTGATTGACTCTTTCTTTAGGGTAGTTCCTCCCCATGGTGACCGAGGTTGTTATTTTTCATTTCTTCCTCTTCGAATATTTTGTTGAGAATGTTCTGTAGGGCAGGCTTTCTCTTTGTGAATTCTTTAAGCTTTTGTTTATCATGGAAGGATTTTATTTCGTCATCAAATCTGAAGGTAAGTTTTGCTGGATATAAGATTCTTGGTTGGCATCCATTTTCTTTCAGAGCTTGAAATATGTTGTTCCAGGCCCTTCTTGCTTTTAGGGTCTGGGCTGAGAAATCTGCTGATATCCGTATTGGTTTCCCCCTGTAGGTAATCTGCTGCTTTTCTCTCGCCTTTAAAATTCTATCTTTGTTTTGTATGTTAGGCATTTTCATTATAATGTGCCTTGGTGTGGATCTGTTGAAATTCTGTGCATTTGGTGTCCTGTAGGCCTCTTGTAATTGATTTTCCATCTCATTCATCATATTTGGGAAATTTTCTGATATTATTTCATTGAACAGATTGTTCATACCCTTGGTTTGTATCTCTGTGCCTTCCTCAATCCCAATAACTCTTAAATTTGGTCTTTTCATGATGTCCCATATTTCTTGGAGGGTTCGTTCATGATTCCTAACCATCTTCTCTGTTTGTTCGACTTTGTTTTCAAGATTAAATATTTTGTCTTCATTGTCTGAGGTTCTGTCTTCCAAGTGATCTATTCTATTAATTATGCTTTCTATTGAGTTTTTAACTTGGTTGATTGTTTCCTTCATTTCCTTGTTTCCTTCAAGGATTTCTGTTTGCATTTTTCTCAGAACTTCTATCTCTTTATTGAAATGATTTTTTGCTTCCTGAAATTGCTCTATTAGCTGATTATTCATAGCCTGAATCTGCTCTCTCGTCACCTCATTCTCTTCTCGGATCATTTTAATTATGAACATTCTGAACTCCATTTCTGTCATTCCCTCTACCATGCTGTCCTTAGGATCTCCTGATGCACCATCCAGGTTTGTTTGGGACACTTTCTTCCCGTGTCTTCCCATGCTGCTCATATATCCTCCCCTCTAGTAGTGCAAATCAGAGGGATTGCAACTTTCCTGTAAAGACCCAGAGCGTCCCTGCAGATTTCCAGCAACTCACCAGATGTTTGAGAGGTGCTTGATCAAGTGGTGAACCAAGATAGCCGCTATCTCACCACCTCCAGGTTGGGAATGATCAATGTTTCTGGGCAGAGGCAACCAGGAGATGCCGCACTGTGTCCCTGGAGCCGCAGCACCGTGTCCCCGCAAAAGGGGTGGGCTTAGGTCCGATGACTCAGAGAGGTCAAAATGGAGTCTCTCCGCCAGGGAATCTGTAGAATGGCGCCGACCGGGCCCAAATTCCCCGCTGGGGCCGGCAAGCAGCTCCGCTCCCAGGCAAATCTCAGCTGAAGCCGCAGCGCTGTGTCCCTGAAGCCGCAGTGCTGTGTCCCCGCGGGAAGGGGTGGGCTTAGGTCCGGGGGCTCAGAGAGGTCAAAATGGAGTCTCTCCACCAGGGAATCTGTAGAATGGTGCCGACCGGGCCCAAATTCCCCGCTGGAGCCGGCAAGCAGCTCCGCTCCCGGGCAAATCTCACCTCAATAGTATTAATTTCAAGTACTTGGTTTCTGCTCTCTTTGACCTGTTTTAAGCTCTAAAACATGATACTATCATCATTCCATGATTTTTAGTCTCCAAAAGCATCATTGTCTATAGGCTACACCCATTGGTAAACACATTGTTAATAGCTTACAGCAGGACAGAGCCCTAACTCTAGGTAAAATGAATTCTTCTTAGAAAGACCTTAAGATTAGATAATTCCTGACAAGTAAACTTATTTTCTAAAATTTCTGTCCCTGTGTTTTCCAATAAAGGAGGAATCTAAAATTTAATGAGTGATAATCATGTCATGGATACAGGTCATAGGACAGCCATTCTTACTCTCATTTATAGTAATATTTAGGATCAGTAATGTTAAATGTCTCCTTAGGACTAAATAGCAAATAAGTTACAAAACCCAGAATTTTAACCAGGATTAAAACCACTTAAAATGGCAAAGCTCTTACTGCTTTAATTATGCCATAATGCTTCTCAGTCTATGATTACTATACAAGAGTTTAAATATTTAGAATGAATTTTAGAGAAGCATATCAATTCCTTTCCAGGTGTTTTGCATTAACCTTAGGCATAGTCATCTTTTATTCATTATTTGATTCCACAAATATTTATCGAGTGCCTAATATGTACCAGTCACTTCTCAAGATGCTAGAAACATAGTGATGAACCAGAAAAAGTCTTCCATCCCAGTGAAGAAGACAGATATGAGCACAGAAATTTAAAAAGTAGAATAAGGTGTCAGGTAACTAAAAGCAAATGAGAGTTAAGGAATGAAGGATGATAGAGGTGGGGAGATCAAAATGCGGTTTATAAATGAATAGTAATGGAGGTGCCTATAAATATTAATAGAGATATATACATTCTTCCATTACAGTGAACTAAAATTAAGGGTATTAAAATAAAGGATATTACAAACAATATTTTTATCTGTGTTCAGTTGCTTTAACAACCGGTATTAATTGATATTATTAAGAAATCATAATTGAAAAGAACTGGGAAAAGAGCACAATTTTAGAATGATAATAATGAAAAGTCTTTTAAGACATGTATTGCCTCTCAATACTTTGCCTCCAGTATCATCTTAGATCATATTTAAGAGTGGAAACTCTGGCCTTCCAAGATTAGAGATTTCACTTCCCCCCTTTGCAACTGTCTCTTACTGATCCAGTCTTAAATATGATTCCCTTTTAAAAATATTTAAAGAAACTTTCTTTCTACTTATGTTCCAAATGACAAACTCCTGAAGAGTTAGACATACTTTTCCTTTATTCTTTCCTTAACATTCTTAATATTAGCACACAAAACCACGTATGAATTAAACATTATTTCATTATGAGTGGGTTTAAAAGGGATCAGCAAGAAAAAGAAAATGTAATCTTGACAAACTGTAAAGGAAATGAGATTGAAGACAATTCATAGTTTAATGTTGTTTACCAAGAAGGCAATAGAGCAAAGTGATCAAAACTCAGGTTAGTTTTAAAGTCAAATTACCTATGTTCAAAATCCAGATCTCTTGGCAACTTGCTGTATGAATTGCACTAATTACTTACTTTTGTGTTCCTCATATGGGGAAGGACTTCATGATTGAACAGGGCTCATATGTTAATTCTAAAGAGTGAATAAGATTGCTGGAAAGAATAAGAAACAGTGAAGGGGAATGGGGAAAGCAGGACAGACAAAGCCAAATAAATGTATGATTTTAAGATGAAGTCCCACTCTCAGTCTGATCCCATAGTGAGCTTGGGAGCATAAATTACACTTCAGTGTTTGTCATTCTGTAAAGTGAGGGACCTGAGTTCATACCCCCTCATCCATCAGTCACTGGAGAGGGGATGGGGAAGGGCATAAACTCTTAGGCATTCCAGACCTCTTTAGGCAGTACTTTGAAGAAGGTTATTGGTGAGAGCCACATAAGACAAAGCACATAGAAGATGGACCAGGGGGCACATAAGTAAAGGAGGGAATCTGCATGTGGCACCAATAGTGCCTGACACATAGCTCTTTCTCTAGGAATACCCACTATTTAAATTATTTTATTCCCAGTTCTGCCCTACAAAACCCTATTACTTCTTGTTTCTGACTGAGTACCAAGAAGAATAGGCCTTGGAAGTCCCTTGCTACAGTAAATAACATTCTAACTTTAGTAGTAACCAGAGCACCTTCTGGTCTCAGCCTGGAAACAATACTGAAATGCCCTACAGAGCCCTCCTAAGACTGGCATCCATTCTGTTTCTGTCTGCATAGCTGCGGTGGCCTGAATTCATTTCCAAAGAGTGCCAAAACCTTTGGGAAGGCATTTGCCACCACTCCTGCCCCACTCCAACATCTTCCCTACCTCTATGGTTCGTTTCATGGTGATTACTGCCTCTTCTAATCAACAATGGCCTATCCAAGTTTCCAAGTCTGGTCATCTTCTGACCATGCTGACTTTGAACACTTAGATGGTCATTTGCCTAGTCTCCTATTTAAGTAGCTGCCCAATACTTCTGCCCAAATCATAATCTCATTCCACTCTAGTGGTTCCACTAAGGAAAAAGAAACTGCCTTTGTCCTTTCTAATTAAAAATTTAAAAGCTCTGTCTCCTTCTCTAATGTTCTTGTCATTCCACATGGAGTTGCCTCATCAATATCTCAGGATACCAAAATCTGCCACCCATGCCTTCTGTTTCACAGTAGGAATCTGTCGTATAGACTGTCTATTCTTATTGTCAGAAAACATTCCAGAATTGAAAAAAAAACTTGTTCAAAATTTGTCATTATTTTTAAATATATAGTTTATTTATTCTTTTAAAAACTGTGTATAGTATACAGTATTCAATTCAAGACATTTCCCACCATGTCTTTATTTTCTAGCATAAAATTAGAAACTTCCTTATAGTAAATAAGAAAGGAGCTGTTCCATAGCAATTAAAATGCTAAAAGGAGAAGTTCTATCTGAAAATTTGCCTTGAATCCTGACATAGTCAGAAATAGGCATTCATGGATAGATTGACAAATTTAGAGATATTAATAGATAAATAATTCATAGCATTTATTATAACAACTCACCTCTTTATACTTAGTTGGTCATTTATTACTCAATATTTGTTTAGCCCCTACCACTGTGCAAGACTCCTAGGAACAAAGCACAATAAAGAAACCAGAACTGCCTTCAAGGCTTCATAATATAGTAAGAAAGAAGGATATAAAATAACCATTATAGTACAATGCTAAGGGTTCTATACAAAGATAAAATATAAGGGAAAGAGGTAAGAGTACCAAACGTTGTCAACAACTAACTTTCTCTTGAATTTGCACCATACTCTGTTCCTTTAGTAAATTAATGATTGATCCTGATTCAGGTCACCCTACCCAGGCTGTCAGATCCCTCTCCTCCTGGTTGACTTTATTAGAATCATCACACAATCCTGTTTTGCTTTACCTGTCTACCTTCTTGACTAAACTCTTAAATCCTTGAATACAGGATTTGGTCTGATCATCTTTGTATCCAAAGCACTATGCATAATTTTAGAATATTGTTTAGTCTTCAATAAATGTTAACTGAATGAATAAACAAATGAATTAAATGAAATGAACCAAGGATAGCAAAGGAAGAATTTCTTTGAAGTTTTTATGTAAAAATGTACATTTAAGATGCTATAGATGACCTACTGTCCAACTAAAATTTTGAAATGCCAAGTGAGGTAAAGAGGATAGCTTAATGTCGTAGGTTGGCCTCAACTTTTTTTATCCTAACATCAGACTTTTCAGATTTGACAAACTTATCTCCATCCACCATGATAAGTCTCTCTGCAGACAGAGAACAGCTAAACTTTTCAGAACAACTTGTAAATGCATTAAAAGAACTGAATATTTCCTATATCAAGAAAATGTGCCTTTAAACACTTCTTGAGTCCAATTCTGATAATGTTTAGTTTTTTTGTGAAAAATCATGTAGAAGGTTATTATTTGCTGTCCCTGCAGTGTCGTTAAATTACTGCTGCCTCAGCCTCTTGTAAGCAATTATGGTGAGTTTTAAAATCAAGCAGCAGTGTGGGGATGTGATTCTCCTGGTTCTCTAAGGCAGCTTAACTTTTGCTTTAGTAACTTGAATCCATTTTTGTCACTCTTGGAGGACTTTCTAAAGATATTTTTAGCAGGGTGTGGTAATGCATGCCTGTAATTCCAGTGACTCAGAAGCCTGAAGCAGGAGGATTGCAAGTTCAAGACTAGCCTCAGCAACTTAGCAAGGCCCTAAGCAACTGAGTGAGTGAGACCCTGTCTCAAAATAAAAAATGAAAAGGGCTTGGGATGTTGCTTAGTGGTTAAGCACCCCTGGGTTCAATCCCTGATACCCAAAATAAAGAAATAAAATAAGATATTTTGACACTGAGTTTTCTACTGCTGATATTCAGTTTTTCAGATATTTTTCTCTTTTGAAATATAGTTTAAAAATTCTAGCTTCATGTTAGAATTAACTCTAATAATTTAAGTATGCCCATCATAGGGCTCAACTAAAGAGATAATCATCCTATCCTGCTAAGTTCAATAAACTGTATTTGCCCCCAAATGCCTCTTTACATGGTTTTAGAAAAATCTTAGTTTGGAAGACAGATGCTTTCCCAAAATTTTAACTTAATGACTCTAAAGGGAGCATTTAGGTTGAGAACAACCAGATACCTCTTCTTTCCTTTTCCTCCAAAATAATCAAAGATATGAGTTTCAAAAGTCTGGAAGCTCAAAACTCTTAACTGAAAACAAACCTGTCCTATGTTCATTCTTAAGAAATACCTCCTTAAAAAGGTGTGTTGCCCCCAGGAAGTTGTCCTGGTAGATCCATATGTTACAATATCAAATGAAGAAGAAATTCAACTAATTTATTTTCTTCCTATTCTGCTTTTACTTTTCAGTCCTTCATCCTCTTCTGTCTTTCTCTGTTGAGTGTGATCATTTGACCCTGCTGCCCTTTCCTGCTATTAAGCTTGCTTTCTGTGAAGAAGCCTCTTTGACTTCTTTCAACTCTTGTTTTGCAGAAGAACATCAAAGTGTTCAAAAGAAACAATGGTCCAACTTCCCTAAGAAGTTAAATTTGATCATTCCCATGGTGAAAATGACCTGCTGTGAATATGTTCCGAGTTGCTGGGGCATCTCCTATAAAAAAAAAAAAGAGTTCAAAGTTATTGGGAAAATAGGAAAAGATCCAAAACTTGTACTGAGAGATAAGAGTTATTTAGAAGCAGCTGGTGTTCACACAGGGGCTTAAAATGCAATTAGCACATGTCTTGTAAATATCCAGTACACATAGAATGAAATGTGTATCTCACAATCTGTAAAATGGCCTGGTGCTTTTTGCAAGGAGAAATATAGTCATACAAATGGAGATGAATTAATTCAGTGCAAATATTCCCTAGTGTTTGTTTATGTTGAAGCATAACATGCAAAATGTTTTACTAAAACAGACATAAAAGATCACTTAGATATATGAACTCATTGTGTAAAGAAGGAACTCATAGTCTAAGAAGACCATAGCATGTTTTCATAATAACAAAACCAGATTGAGAGAAGTGGAACTAGATAGGACTCAGAACTCTTCATTCCTATTCCATACGCTTCATTTTAAGAGACAAATCAATGAATATGAATAGTCTGGCCTTGAAAATTAGGGATTCTTACCCTGAGAGACTTGGAGAGGTATTATGAATCTTCTGTAATTTCAGTGCATATGCATTTTCTTCTGGGAGCTTTCATAGCCCACAATAGTCTTCCCACAATAAACCCCCCAAATGAGGTTGGAAAACTTTTGAACTAAATAAATGTTTGCTTTGGCTTAGTATAAAATCCATGGATAAATGTTGAAAACACTTTCCATATATGAACTCTAGTTTCAATTCTTCTTATTAAATTTCTCTCTAAATATCAGATAGCAATCATCAATGGAGGAGGCAAGTACCTTGGAGTAAAAAACAAATGATCCATACACCTAGACCTTACAAATTCTATCTGTTAAGAAATCATCTTTCTCTACATAATCCATCTATGTATGTGACTTCTATTTCCTCACCTCCTATTTTGCCCACCAACAACACATTCGTGAACTTCCAAAAGTCTAACTTACAAGTATATCATAGTGGGACAGCTCCCTTAATTGATTAAAGACATGTTGGCAAAACATTAATAAAGGTCTCTGTTGTATGCTCTTTTTAATATATCCATCTATATTCTTTAATTAATTATTGTTCATCATTGTAGCTTTGCCTTTTGGACAATATTCTTTTCTCAGCAAACATAACATTTTTCTCTTTTCTGTTTTCTGATACCTCTTTCTTGTCCCACCTACAGATATTCCCAAATATTTAGCTCCTGACCTTCCTCATATACCTAACACACTGTATACATTTCCTCAAGGGATTCATGCCTTCTGAAGAAATGTCTCCTCTGCATCTAGGAATCCCAAATCAGGCTCTCTAATCCCTTTCCTTCTATCTTATATTTTCAGCCAGTCAGATTAAAGGTTAGTTTATTATAAATTTCTCCATCAAACATGGTTACCTCCATCTATCCTCACAGGAGATGATTCTTTTGCTCACGAATTGCATTTCCCTTCCTACTTTTCATGTGTCTGACAATAGCACCAATATTTTCACAATCTCCATATACTTTTTGACATCCTGTTATTTTTCATTGACAGTATCCAAGAGCTATCCAAATCTTGTTTTTCTTATTGCATATCTTCTACTTTCACTATATTACTTAATCAACTGATTTGTTTTTTTGAGAATCCATTAGTTGCCAGATGACTTACTAGGTACTGTGGCAGTGGGGTGGAGGGGAGATGAATGAGGCTCTGCTTTAACCCTCAAAGAAATTACTACCTAACAAGAAATATGGAGCATGTTCACACATAGCTAAGGATATAAGTCTTAAAGACATTGGTAGTGGTTACCCCTGGCTTCAATTGTGCACCAGTGATGTCGTCCCTATTGAATTCTGTCCAAATCTATATCTGCTATAGGATTTATTTCAGACTTTCTATTCTGCACACCTTTATTTAATTTTTTTTTGCTTTGTCACTCATGTGACTTCCAACTCCACAACTGATTTGTTTTATGCTCTCATTGACCAATGTGTAGAAGGATATGACTCTAATCCTCCTGTTCGTCAAGGGGAGTTTTCTTTTAGTCTTGACCATGGTCAATCAGCATAAACCAGAGGACGACCTGGAAAAGCACTTTCCTACTCAAAACGTTGATTTTAATTAACTGAAGTTCCATTTCTCCAACTCACTTTGCTTTTGAAAACCTAAAATAATTTGCTGCTATAGCTCTGGCTGTGTTTTTCTCACTGAGTGAGATCTTTTTTTTTCCCCCAGTGAGGATAAAGATGACCTCCTAGATCTTGTAAGGCACCTAACTCACTTCTGAATATCCTACTCTTCCACCCAGAACACTTTGGTATGCTACACGCTGTGATAAAATGATCCCTAGGCCCAAATTATTGAAAGGGGCATGCATCCCAATAAACAAATGCTGGGCCAAGAGTTGTAACCTGGTGCAAGAAGGAAAACTGTCAAAACCTTAGCACCTGTGCCAATTGATTTCCTGCTCTTTCAACATCCATATTCTACTTCAGGTATTTTAATTGAGCTCTTGGCTCCCCTGAAATTCCTATACTGCTATCATGAATTTTTTATATAGCATCCCATCCTGTGTGTCAACTGCTATGTCACACAATTGAGTGGAGAGAGGACAACAAATCACTCATGTCTACTTTTTGAGCTTTAACCATTTGTAGTTCTCAGGCAAAAGACTGCAAAAACAAAAACTTATTCTTAAAATACAGCATATTTGTTTATATTTCTTCTAACATTAATTAATCTCTGAAAGTATCATTTTCATATTCTTTTGTTTAAAACAAAAAATCCATTTTATTTACCTTCTCTAATATCTCATGAGAAAAGAGTTGCTAAAACATGATTTTGGCTATATGTAAGCTAAGCATTTTACAAAGCATTTATAAATAAAGAAGAAAAGAGAGGTAATAGAACCACACTCTTGATTAGATTTTATTATCTAACCTCAAAGGTTATCCAATTGACTAATCAAATAAAGGTGGTAAATGTAATTATCTACTTTTAAAAATACTCCATCTGATCTATGTGTGTACATGCATTAATACCTAATTTGCAGTTTTATATTTTATATAAATCTTGAGAAAACAGAAATTCAACCTCCTCTCATACATTCATTCCTATAACTATGATGATTGCGGGGGGGGGGGGGGGGGGGGGGTTGTGTTGTTCTGCATCAGTGGGAAGAATTATAAGGGTAGAGTGCCATCTACAGGCAGTATGTATATTGTTCAATAGGAATGGCCTAACGGCCGCTCTGCCTTAAATTCAAGTGTGCCTTGTTTATACTAACTAACAGAAAAGGTTAGATCAATTAAGCTGGAACACCTGACTTAAGAGATATTGCTAAAATTGAAATCCATGAAGTAAATAGGCCTTTGTTTCACCTACTTTGTTACATTTTATCTTAATTTTTGAAATGGGGATAGCAGTTTGATTGGCAGTTCATTTTGAAAATTTATACCCCCATGTATGTATAATATGTCAAAATACACTATACTGTCATGTATAGCTAAAAAGAGAAAATGAAAAAGAAAATCTAGATAGTACATCCATGTAAAGTTGAGGAAAGTGGTCACCTGCAAATTCATGAAAATTAAAAAGAAGGAATATGCCAGTCATAAATTTAAAATGTCTCTCTTTTTTCTTTTTGGTAGTGTTAGAGATCAAATTCAGGGCCTCCTGCATACTAAGCTCACGTGCTACCATGAAGTTATACTCTCAGCCCCTCAAAAAGCCATAGAACAAAAATAAAACCTTTCCAGAGGTCTGTTTCAGTATTTAGAACTCAGATTAACATTATGTGAGAAGTTATTTCTTCATTTTCTTCACAGCCAGAGTGGGGAAACCAGTAACAGCAAGGGGCAGATAATAAAATATAATGGAATTAGACTCCTTGGTGTCTGTGATGTTTAATTGTATGTGTCAACTTGACTGGGTTAAGGTGATTCCCAAATAACCAGGATAGCTTGATATCTGGGTGTGGGAGAGGGTATTTCTACAAGAGATTTGCATTTGAATTAGTAAACTGAGTAAAGAAGATCTACCCTCACAGTCTGAGCAGGCACCATCCAATCCAGTGAGAGCTCACATAGAACAAAAAGACAAAGGGAGGGTAAATTTATACTGTCTTTTGGAGTACAAAGGACATCAAAGTTCCAGACTATGGGGCCTCAGATTCAAGGGCCTATAAAAATGAGGTCCACTCCCCATTTCCACTGGTGGCTGAATTATTCCACTAGTTTTCCTGGTCCTCTAGCTTTCAGAGGGCATATTTTAGGACTTCTCAACCTCCATAATTTCATGAACAATTTCTCCTATCTATTGGTTCTGTTTCTCTGGAAAACTATAATACAGTGTCATTTATTTTACTATCTGGGTAAAAGAAAAAAAAGCAAAATTTGAACTCCTTGTAGGTAAGAGTGTTACAGTTCTTTGTATTTCTCATGGTGGCTAGGCATACTTAGTAAACAGCTGATCAATTAAAAATAAGTTGGCAAGGATGTGGGGGGAAGGTACACTCATACTTTGCCAGTGGGACTGAAAATTGCTGCAATCACTTTGGAAAGCAGTATGGAAGTCCTCAGAAAACTTGGAATAGAACCACCATTTGATTCAGTAATCCCATTCCTAGGTTAATACCCAAAAAGCTTCATATCAGCATGCTACAATGATGCAGCTACATCAATATTTATAGCAGCTCAATTCACAAGAATTAAACTATGGAACCAACCTAAGTGCCCTTCAGCAGATGAATGGATAAACTGTGGTATATATACACAATGGAATATTACTCAGCCTTAAAGAAAAATAAAATTATGGCATTTGTGGGTAAATGGATGGAGTTGGAGAATATCATGGTAAGTGAGAAAGCCAAACTGAAAAAACCAAAGGCCCTTTTTTATTTTATTTAGAGACAGGGTCTCACTGAGTTGCTTAGTGCTTCACCATTGCTGAGGCTGGCTTTGAACTTGCAATCCTCCTGCCTTAGCCTCCAAAGTCATTGGCATATGCCACTGCACCCAGCTAGTATATCTGCTTTTATTTCCCCAATAGCTCCTAAATTTATTGTTGATAGTACTTCACATCCTATCTGTATGTGTTCATGTTCTTACTAACTTATAATTTTAATTTAAAACATGCTTGGATGAAAGTTTAAATGAAGAACAAAAACTTAATTACATGTGCCCCATCTTCTCCATAAATAAGAACTTTTCTATATATGATAGTCCAAATGTTTACCAATCAGTGTGCCAATATGGCTTATGTATTGAAAAGTCAGATTTTTCTGGAAGTTAGTATTATCTGTAAAATGGAATCTTAAAAAGTAGTTTAATGAAAAGATTAGTGTGGTTAACATATGTTATTGCCCACATAAAGCATTTAATGAATATGAGATTTTTTAAATTAGGTATATACTATGAGTCATTGCAACATGTCCACAACAAATAGCTTATAACTACATCATCAACTTCTTGAGGACACTTCATACAAATACAGTTATAACATAGATCGTCTGACTCATTAAAATTTAATATATGCTTAGTCGAAAATGGTAAATCACTAGAAGGGAAGGGAAGGAGGGGAGAAGGTAACAGAGAGAAAATTTGCATGGACAAACATTGTTCAGTCTAATTTTCTGCACTGAGTGACATTCTCTATATGCTTACTGAACAATATTGGAACCACGTGACTTAAATACTTGAAATCTGTGTAATAAAACTGAAGAACAGAATTTTAAATCTTGTTTAATTCTGATTCATTTACATTTAAATAACCAAATGTGGTTAGTGGCTACTATATTGAACAATTTGGATATATATGCTTTTCTCAATTTTGAAAATTGGATGTTTCTAAAAATTCATTAATTTTTGAAAGTTTTCTTTTTTTTTTTTTTTGGTTATTTATTTTTTTTTATTTTTTTTTATTTTTTATTGAACACAAATGGAGTACAGCTATTGTTTCACTGGTTGTACACAAAGTAGAGTCACACCATCTGTGCGTTCATGCATGTACACAGGGCAATGGTATATGTCACACATTCTGTTATTAATTTTACCCCCAACCACCCCCACCCCTCCCTTCCCTCTATGCTAGCTATCTTTCCTCCATTCTTGCCATCTTTCCCCCCCCACATTATGCATCATCATTCATATATCAGAGAGACCATTCGGCTTTTGGATTTTTGGGATTGGCTGATCTCACTTAGCATAAGAGTTTCCAACATCATCCATTTACCTACAAATACCATAATTTTATTCTTCTTTATGGCTGAGTAATATTCCATTGTGTATATATACCACAGTTTCTTTATCCATTCATCTACTGAAGGGCATCTAGGTTGATTCCATAATCTAGCTATTGTGAATTGAGCAGCTATGAACATTGATGTGGCTGCATCACTGAGGCAATCTGATTTTAAGTCCTTTGGGTATAAGCCAAGGAGTGGGATAGCAGGGTCAAATGGTGGATCCATTCCAAGTTTTCTAAGGAATCTCCACACTGCTTTCCAGAGTGGCTGCACCAACTTGCACTCCCACCAGCAATGTAAGAGTGTACCCTTTTCCCCACAACCTCGCCAACACCTGTTGTTGCCTGTGTTCTTGATAAAAGACATTCTAATTGGGGTAAGATGAAATCTTAAGGTGGTTTTGATTTGCATTTCTCTTATAACGAGTGATGTTGAACATTTTTTCATAAATCTGCTGATTGCTTGTAGATCTTCCTCTGTAAAGTGTCTGTTCATTTCCTTGGCCCATTTATTGATTGGGTTATTGGTGTTCGTGGTGTAAAGATTTTTGAGTACTTGGTAGATTCTGGAGATTAGTGCTCTGTCCGAAGTGTGTGTGGCAAAGATTTTCTCCCACTCTGAAGGCTCTCTCTTCACATTGCTGATTGTTTCCTTTGCTGAGAAGAAGCTTTTTAGTTTGACTCTATCCCAATCATTCATTCGTGCTTTTATTTCTTGCGCTTTGGGAGTCATGTTAAGGAAATCTGGTCCTAGGCCAACATGATGAAGATTTGGACCTATTTTCTCTTCTATTAGGTGCAGAGTCTCTGGTCTGATTTCTAGGTCCTTGATCCACTTTGAGTTGAGTTTTGTACAGGGTGAGAGATATGGGTTTAGTTTCATTTTGCTGCATATGGATTTCCAGTTTTCCCAGCACCATTTGTTGAAGAGGCTGTCTTTTCTCCATTGCATGTTTTTGCCTCCTTTGTCAAGTATGAGATACCTGTACTTATTTGGGTTTGTCTCTGTGTCCTCTATTCTGTACCATTGATCTACCTGTCTATTTTGGTACCAATACCAGACCTCCAACTATACTACAGAGCAATAGTGACAAAAACAGCATGGTATTGGTACCAAAATAGACAGGTAGATCAATGGTACAGAATAGAGGACACAGAGACAAACCC